>JADLZK010008969.1:0-63712 GCA_015847255.1 Hyparrhenia diplandra
ATTTCCTCGTATAGTCTAGTCTTACTTTAAATCATTGGCAATTTCCACACAACACGTGGGGCATGCCGCATGCTTCTACTGTACTATGCTACTAATAATGACCCTTGAGATTAATAATGATCCTTTGAGATTAGTTAAAGGGGTTTGGGCAGCAGCTTGCTCAGGTGGCCCAAGAGACTTCTAACCATGTTTGTTCGTGTTCAAGCAGCAGACACACATATATATTAAGGCAGTTTAGAGCCACCACTGAATGCTCTCAATCGACGGCTAGCCAAACCATCAACATAAGCACAACTAGATATCATAGCACCATAGTATTACCATACATTTTAACAAGATACAGAGATTGTATATTGCTCATCAATCGCACAAATGTCACAAGGAGTGCATACTACTAGCAGTAAAGTAGAAACGCCGGCAAGGATTGCCAGCAGTAGCTATCTACAGACGTACGGTGTCTCAGCACACAAAGCGTGCCCAATGCAAGAGAGATCGATGTTGAAGCATCACAAAAGCCGCGGACGATCCACGAGATGTGACGAGCGGATGGACGTAGCGTCCTTCAGGCACGACTGCCCGCACCATTGTTGTTGCGTGGCGTGGAGGAAGACGTCAGTGAGGACGGACTTGGACTGCAGCGACGCCTTGAGAATCGCCAAACCCTGCATCGTCAAATCCAAACGAAACAGCAACGTGTGCATGAGTACATCCATTACTTCCACAGCTAAATGCGCGGCGCAACGTAGTATGAAGGATCAGGAATCGATCCGGCCCGGCACGGCCCAAGTCCCAGCTCTAATCAGGATCCAGCGATGGACCGAGTGACCAACCGACCTCGTTGTAACCCAGCTGCACGGTCTTCTCGTGCAGGTCGCCGATGTCCCTCACGGCGAAGGCGTTGAGCAGGGTGATGCTGGAGATGGCGGACATGGGCGTCACCGTCAGATCGTCCAGCACCGTGTACGTCACGACGCCCTGCACGAACCCTTCCGCCGCGCTCTGCGCCGCCGCCGCCGCCGCCGCGCTGGGTCCCCGCCGATGCCGGTAGGTACTGCGCGGCCGTCGTCATGGCGCAGAGACATCGCGGGCACGCCTTTGCGTGCTCGTCCGTGATGTAGGTGGAATGCCGTGCTCGTCCGTGATGTAGTCGCGGCTATAGCTAGATGTGCATTGTTCAAAATTTGAGATTGCCGAAAAAAACAAATTTCAGCCACTACAGGACAAAATGGAAGGATGGATGGCTGGCAAAAAGTTGTTTGCCGAAGCACATCTACTATTGATGGTGTTGGAATTGGCCGGAATGCGCATCTGTAGTCGCGGCAGCCGCTGTTTTTGCCGGCCAGAGGGGTGGGCAGCCGAAGCCACTACTGATGGTGTTGGATTGGTAGCGCATCTGTACGGCGCACTGATCCGGCGGCGGCGGCAGGCGGAGGAGGGAGCTGTTGGTGCTCGCTGCCGGCGAGAGCACAGTCGGGCAGAGGAGCGCGTCCTTGGTGGCGCCGGCCTGCACGTAGGTGGTGTCGAGGTTGTCGACGCTGGCGTAGAGGTTGCCGATGCAGCCGACCATGGCCTCCTTCCCGACCAGCTTGACCGCTGTGGCGGTGGGCAGGGCGAGGAGGGAGAAGAGGAAGTCCACGACGTCCTTGCTCGCCTCCGCGAACAGCACCCGCTGCGCCTTCCGGTCGATGAGGAGCTTCATGCCCAGCGCGGCGGTGCCTGTGGTGGTTGCCATCTCGTAAGCGCTAAACTAACCTCGCTTGTTTTCGTGGTATGGTCTGGGGTAAATAAAGGGACAGAGATGGAGGAACACAAGACTGTGAGTCTGTGACCTGACATGTGCGCACCAAGTCACCAACCACCAAGGCTTGTCGAGCTTTGAAACTTTTGCATGTGCGCACCAAGCCACCAACCACCGTGGCTTGTCGACTTGTCGTGCTATATCGAGCTGAGACGAGGAATGACATGTACCAAGTGCCAAGTGTCGAGTATCGTCATATCGTGTAAAGCCCAGTTTGTTTGATGCAAGGTATTTATCTCAATTCATATGGATTAAAGTGTACTTGGAGTGGAACATAATTTAATTACCCTCCAATCTACTCCAACACACGTGCAGCTTGCTCACGTGGCTCACTTTAATATTTAAATATATAAATATTACTAATGTTTTCGATAAACCTAGTCAAACTCAAAAAAAAAAAAAATTGACTGGGACGACCTTATAGTAACACTCTTTGAGGTTGTTAAGATGCTCCAGAAAAAGTATACCCTTTTAAAGAAAAAGTATATATTTTCATTTGACACCTTTTAAAGAAAAATATAATTCTTCGTGAGGTGACAATCCTGAAGCACGATTAATATATGTTGTTGAACCTTTATATTATTTTCTCGAGCATCATTTTTTCTCAAATATCATTGTATTAAGAAGAAGAGTTTAAAGTACAGACAACACGTTTCTATTGAGCAAAAAATAGTCATAAATCGACCATCCTAGCAAAAAAAAAATCTTAAGTTTCGATATTACATAAATGCAAAACAACCAAAATCAACGCATCAGTGCGACCTATGAGGTTGCCTTGCACCTTTGCGACTGCCTAGGCGAGCCATTTCCACCATCTGGGAAAAAGCGTCCAGTGTTTTCGACGTTGGACCAGTCAGGTGCCATTGAAGATCTTGCCTCCAGGTCCAATGCGGATGGCGTCTTAACGACCTCAAATTTAAAAACTCAAAACTATAAAGTTGTAGATCTCATTGAAGGCTACAACTTTTGATATAAAAATATCTTCATTTGACATCATACCAAAAGAGATATTATTTTTTTCTAATGCGAGAAGAGCTACTACACATATAAAAAAAAAAACTAACAAACATGTTCCTGCGTTGCAATGAAACAAACAACTTATTGCATTGTCACCTAGACGATTTAACTTCGGAGTTATTGATACATTTTGGAATCGGACTCCATACCATCGTTGGGCGTATATTTTGGAATCTAACTCGTATGGGTTGTGAGTCCTGATCTACTACCTCTAAGAACAAACCCCGCTAGCCTATTTCTCTCAATCCACAGCCCTCGACGACAGATCATTGCATCCTTCTGCGGATGATCGCATCTGTAACCCTCCTCACCCCCCCCCCCCGACTATATAAGGAGGGTAGGGACCTCCCTCGTTTTTTTACCTCACCTCATACGGTAGCCAATATAGAAGCAGACACAGAGGACATAGGTATTACGCCACATTGGCGGCCAAACTTGTCTAAGTCTTGTGTATCTGCCGCCTTCTTGGTCTTGGTCTCGCGCACCCTCGATGAAATCTACCATCGTGGGTCTTCCCTCGGTGGACTGCCGAGAGCACTTCTTGTCGACAGATGTCTTTGGTAGGGTAGCTCCTGCCCCGGGTAGGTTCGACTCTGGATGGACTATACGGCACAGTGTGTTTCTGTAGCAATTTCAAAAGGGCTCTGGCTCCTTGTATCTAGAGCCACTGAGTTGCCATTGTCTGGCTCCTCCGGCTCTGCGTAACAAGGCACTACAGGGCGATACAGGAAGAGAGCCGAAGCTGGAGAAAGCCAAGCCAAACAGGCCCTTACAAGCGTGTATATATCCAATATTGAGTGCAAGGACAATGGAAAGGAAACTGAAACTGCATTGTTTGCAATAAATTAGAAACTGTTGTTTTTTTTTTCAAATGTATCATTCCAATGGTGATTTGGACGTGTTACAAGGAGGCTCTGGAGTAGGATAGAAGTCCTAACCTGCATTGCCTTTTTTGTTTTTTTGGAAATTGGTTACCTTGTGAGGCCTGCAGGTCACATGACTTAAACTTTTCATGTTTCCACGGTATGTGTAGGGGCTATGAATATTCGAAATAAGATTTTTTTTTTTTGAGTTTAAGGGCCATTGCCCCGGCCTTTCAATTAAAACCAAAAGACCATCGTTTTACATCAGTTCAGCGCCTTACCAACGTCAGTTGATCTAGCCAGATCACACTGGAAAGTAAACTCGACACCAGTACTTAAAAGCTACTAAGAGCTACAGGATGTAATAAGCAAAACATTAACGATAGGCTTGCTTTAGCAGCAACAGGTAGATACATGACTTGCTTCACATCATCGATGCTTCTGCTGAATACCAGCTTATCCCCTCTGGTTTTCCTTCCCCTGAAAGGCCATCCTCCATCAGGTCTTCAATGCTTGATAGTCCTGTAGCTCTTTGAATCTTCAGTCTGCATTTGTAGTCATTGGTAGCCATAGCACTCTTCCAGCCTCCTTCTTGATTTTTTCCGAATACTCCAGGAACATAACCTTCTTGTCGATTGGACAAAGCACCACCCATTTCTCCAATAGCCCATAAATCCTAAAAAGAAGTATTTCCATACTTCTCTAGCCAATCTGTTGGAAGCACAAATCATTTCTAGATTCCATATAGCCCAAATGACAGCTGAAGATATCATATTGATAATGCAAAAACGTTTATTGCTAAGCCAACATCTACCAACTTCAAACATATTTTGGCCTACTTGATATCCTACAATCTCAGACATAATGCTCCAACATCTTTTGGCTACTACACAGTCAAAAAATAAATGATGAATGGTTTCTTTTTCAGAGAGCAGAAAAGGCATGTTTCATCTTTTACTTTCCTTCTTTTAGCTAAGTTATCTCTAGTCAGAGCTCTGTTATTGATTATTCGAAATAAGATGTCTACTGAAAAGACGTTTCTTCCTAAATCCTCAGGTAACATAAATTACATTAGTGGTTAGGGCACGTATTAGGGTACGTATGTGGCAGAAGTATTTGAGATATATTCGTTCGTATTGACTAAAAGGAAAACTGGCACGTATCACGAGGTATTGGATCTAACGGCTGCATGTGTAGGGGCATGTGCTCTTGAGAGCAAATTTAACTTTCTGGTTATTCACACCCAGCTGATTCCTTGCCACCAAGTTATAGCACACACGGCACACCGTACGGGCCCAAGAAGGATGATGAATAGTACTCCCTCCATAACGCTAAAGGAAGTCTTTCTCCAACTTTCTACGAAGAGCAGGAAAGAAGTCCTTGTACTCCTGCGCTCTTGTTCTGGACGCCACTACCCCTGGTGATTAAATGCTCGTTGAGCCAAAATAGCTGATGAACGCAAAAAACGAACCAACCAGGAATCGAACCTGCAACCACTATCCTCGGGACTAGCAGCACTAGCCAACTGAGCTGTGCATGCTTTGGTGCTATAATGCACCCGGCACCCTATTTATTGGGGGCAAATATGGAAAAATTACCCCTAATTTATCACTCCTTGGTATGCGTAATACTGTCCTAAAGGACTTCTAATACCATTACGGAGGGAGTATACACACAAATAAAAAAAAAACACATTGCCAGGCAGTTGCAAAACACCAACGGCTAACCAAACCATAAATTTAAACGAGCAAAACACAATATCATAGCAGCATCACACGTTTTAACAAGATACAGTGATTGGGCATTGCTCAGCAATCACACAGAACTACAGAAGTCGCACAACCAACCTGCTGGCTGCTGCCAAACCTTCTTCCCACAGCAACGCAAAGAGGACATAAACTCTTCGAACTAGCTACTACTAGTAGTAAATTAAAGTAGAAACGCCAGCAAGGAATGCCAGAATTATCAGCTCTAGAGATGATTTCAGCAGAACCGTACCCGGCCAAAAGATCAAGTCTAACGATAGATGTGGAAACATCACAAAATCCCATCCTGATTAACCTCCATATTTAATCTGATAATAATCCATGCCCGGTGACGGCGTCTGCCACCAATGGATGCAGGCCAGCAGCGCCTTTCAAGCACGAGGAGCGTTCTTGTTGCCGTGGAGGAAGACGTCGGTGAGGACGGACTTGGACTGCAGCGACGCCTTGAGAATCGCCAAACCCTGCATCGTCAAAACCAAACCAGAAACAAAGGTGCATTAGTTTCACAGCTAAATGCACGTGGCAACACATAGGAAATGAAGGATCAGCATCCAGCGCAGTCAACCAACCTCGTTGTAGCCGAGTTGAACCGTCTTCTCCTGGAGGTCACCGATGTCCCTCACAGCGAAGGTGTTCAGCAGGGTGATGCTCGAGATGGCGGACATGGGGGTGACGGTCAGGTTGTCCATCACCGTGTACGTCACAATGCCCTGCACGAACCCTTTTGCTGCGCTCTGCGCCGCCGCCACCTGGCCGGAGCCGGTTGACCCCGCCGACGGCACATACTGCACTTTCATGGAGTTACCACAGGCCCGACACGACTTGCCGTACACGTCCGTGAAGTAGCCGGGGCAGTTGTTGTTGTAGTTATAGCCGCACTTGTACAACGTTTTGGGCTGCACAGAAGGCTTCTCCGGCAGGCAGAGGAGGTAGCTGTTGGTGGTCGCAACCGGCGAGACCACGGTTGGGCAGAGGAGCGCCTCCTTGGCGGCGCCGTCCTGCACGTAGGTGGCGTCGAGCTTGTCGACGCTGGCGTAGAGGTTGCCGACGCAGCCGACCATGGCCTCCTTCCCCACCAGCTTCAACGCCGTGGCGACGGGCAGGGCGAGGAGGGAGAAGAGGAAGTCCACGACGTCCTTGCTCGCCTCCGCGAACAGCACCCGCTGCGCCTTCCTGTCGATGAGGAGCTTCATGCTCAGCGCGGCGGCGGTTGTCGTTGACATACCGTAACTTGGTAAGCGCTAAAGCTTAGCTCGCTAGCTTGGTGTTGCTCTGAAGTGATATAGACGCTCGCCGCTGCACTGGTATATATAGACGGGCAGAGAAGCATGGACGAGCGTGTACTAGAGTGTACTACTGTACTATACTCCCTCCGTTTTTTTTTTTGGTGTTGTATTTTGGTTCTGGTCGCTTCGTTTTCCTAGAGTCGCGAGTTAATATTAACGCCTCGTTTTCTTCCTCGCGCAATTAAGCCTGTAATATATGCAGCCATGCTGGATCACTACGCGCAACGGCGCAAGTGCCGGTGAACTAGCTAGCTGGCACGGGAATCCTTTCTTCATTATTCGAGTTTGTGCGCGCGTGCGTGGTTTGCATGGCATGGAGTCATGCATATGGAGGGGCTGCGGATGCACCGTGTACGAAGGGGGAAAAAAAGGAGTTTGTGCTCGAGTGTCACCGTGTACGAAGGGTGAAAAAAAAAAAGAGTTTGTGCTCTAGTGTTCCGACCTTGATTTACTGTTCAGCTTCTTCCTTGTCTCCATAGCCGTTTAGGGACTTGGAGTCTTGATTTTTTTCCGTAAATATATTTGCACATCATCGTCACATTATCAAAATACAATAAATATGAAGTTAATAAATTAGTTTAGACTCTATGATAGATTCTGCATTGTGAGTGTCCTTATCGGCACATCACGGACAAGCTAGAGTTTTGCTGGAGCTCCACAGCCGCGGCCGTCTTCCTTTTTCCCTCCTTGGTTTTCGCCTTCCGCGGCAAGCTCTGTCATGGTGTCGCCGACCGTTCGGTCAACATCCCCACCATATGGGCAGACCCGACCGCCATCACCGTTGCCAATATATACTACCTGGTGTCTCTCCCGGCCGGCATTCGGCGAAACCATTATCCTTACTCTAAAGCGATTATAGCCTTGTTTATCTTTGCTATTACTACCTGCTTGAGAAACCATCCACTAAATGCCTTAGTGGAATATTCAGAATTAGGTGAAATAGCCATTTTCGTCCCTAAACAATTTGTTGAGGCTTATATTTTGGTCTCGAACTTTCAAAATGTCTAGTTTAATCCCTAAACAATCGATTTGCAGGTGTCGAACTCATCCCTCTCCTACAATTACTCGCCATGTGTCCTAGAGTACGTGTGAATTTCATTGCTGCCCCTCGCTCCATGGACTATTGTTCAACGTATGAAATATAATAAGCTGCATAAGAAAACCGAAAACGACCTCTAAATTGGAAGGAAGGAGTAATGTTTTTTTTAATTCAGGAACGGAGTAATGCTTATATAGAACTAGCTTTTGTTATACCTAAAAAGTAAAACATATTCAAAATTTAGATGTTTGTTTCGTTACATAAAACTTTAAAAATTTTGACTTTCATGAAGAATGTGGTGTCCCTTCAGCTTAAAATTAAAGTAGGTGGCGACTTTCATGAAGAATGTGGTGTCCCTTCAGCTTAAAATTAAAGTAAGCTGGAGTTAAAAGCTCGATCGGGGCTCACGAAATCGCAGTAACAACGTGTTGTCTGTAGTTGGCAGTTGGGCGATATTGGGTTGGTCTTGGGCAGTGAGTAGTGGTTTTTTACTGCGTTACTTTGGGAACATGCACTGTTGGGCATGCATTGGTTGGTCAACTTGCAATTTCTTGTAAATCCTGCATGCAGCATGACCAGGATATGCCTCGTTGCTACTCTCAATTAGAGTGGGACTTAGGCCGCCATTTGAGGGTGTACACTGTTGGCACGACTCGAAGAATGACACGACACGACACGAAATATTCTAGACCATGCCATCACGACACGAACACGTGGGCTGTGCCGTGTCTAGGATCTCGGTACGACGGGCTATATGGCCCGGCCCGCATTTTAGGTCACGATTGAGCTAGCACGACACGAAAGTGATACGTACACACTTATACAATATAATTTTATAGCATTTACTATACTACCTCTCATATTATACTTAAATAAATTGTGAAAATCATTAAAACGTCATTGAAATAGTATACACAAGAAATAGAACAAGCAGAGATATTTTGAGGGCCGTGCTTGGGCCAGTGCGATACGAAAGTGTGCCGATGTGCTTTGGGCCGAAGAAAAAAAATTAACATGCTATATTGGCACGCCCCGACACGCTTCTTGTGTCTAAAGGGCACGATCCGAAGCGGCATAGTTCCAGCTCTGCTCTCAGTTTTCCACTCTAAAGGTTATCTCTTCTAATTACACGGTGTCAACATACATGTTTTTGAGGGTTTTTTTTTTCCCAAAGGACTTTGTGTAGGCTGTTTTTCAGGTAATTTCTTTTGCACTTTTGTGTGTGTGTTTTCTCAAGTTGATTGAGTCGGAGGAGAAACAATATGAAAAGGTGGTTGTTTGAGTCAAATAAGGTCAGGAGGAAGGGCCCATAAAAACATCTGAAATGCAGAGGCCTAGGCAACGGGCTGTCGTGTTTGTTTTGAATCTTTTATCAGGGAAACAAAATCAGACAAACTAGTACTTCGAATGCAGTAATTTTAGATATCTTTTATCAGGGAAAAGATCAGACAAACTAGTCCTTCGAATCCAGTTAGATTAGATTGTTTATAGGACCTACACTACTAGTCCGAATTGCTGGCCTCGGCGAACAACAGCACCCGGTGCGCGGCCTGCGCCTTTGGGTCGATGGCGGTGCAAGGTCGGCAGTGGAAATGTGCACGGTCGTATGCGAAGCTTCACGGCAAATGCCACGCGTTCGTGCGTGGGGGCTTCATTCTGCGCGCGCCTTCATGCAATGATCAAAATCTCTTGCTTGCGCTCTGCCCTGTGCTGCTGGCCATGCACGTCCTCTCCCATCCCATCAAGCATCAAGAGTACAGTGGCACTGCAGTACTTACTTCTGACGATCCTGCGCGTCACATTTTTACAGGGAGCAATTACTGTGAATTGTTCCATCACCTTAAGCCTCGCAGGTTGAGCTTACGAATCCACCCGGCAAGCCCGAGCTTGCAGATCTGATAGAAACTTTGACGTGATCGATCAGGCTCGTCTCGTCTATCCACAGTCAAGTCAGGCTCATCTCTCTCTCTGCCGTGGAGCCATGGACCATCGAGTGTCCACGTGTCCGAGCGGAGCTGAGGGTGCCTTCTCTTTATATACTACCCTCCCGCCGGACGAAGCCACGCACCTCACCCAAAGGCCAAAGCACCAAAGCAGTCGGCACTCCTACTTCCACTTCCATAGTTCCATTCAAGAAAGCTAGCGGCGCCTACGACGAGATGGCAACCACCGCCGCGCTGAGCATGAAGCTCCTCATCGACCGCAAGGCGCAGCGGGTGCTGTTCGCGGAGGCGAGCAAGGAAGTCGTCGACTTCCTCTTCTCCCTCCTCGCCCTGCCCGTCGCCACGGCCGTCAAGCTGGTCGGGAAGGATGCCATGGTCGGGTGCGTCGGCAACCTGTACGCCAGCGTCGACAAGCTCGACGCCACCTACGTGCAGGCCGGCGCAGCCAAGGACGCGCTCCTCTGCCCTACCGTGGTCTCGCCGGCAGCGACCACCAACAGCTCCCTGCTCCGTCTGCCGGCGGCGCCGTCGGTGCAGGCGAAGACCTTGTACCGGTGCACCAACACTAACTACAGCAACTGCCGCACCTACATCACAGACGAGTATAGCAAGGCATGCCCGCATTGTCACTGCTCAATGACGACCGCAGCGAATTACCTGCCGTCGTCGGGGGCCAGCGGTTCTGGCCAGGCGGTGGCGCAGGGCGCGGCGAAAGGGTTCGTGCAGGGCATCGTGACGTACACGGTGCTTGACGACCTGACGGTGACGCCCATGTCCACCATCTCCGGCATCACCCTGCTCAACGCCTTCGCCGTGAAGGACCTCGGCGACCTGCAGGAGAAGAACGTGCAGCAGGGCTACAACGAGGTCAATCACTGAACTGCATGCTAGATCTTTTATTCATTTGTTCATCGATTGTTCTTGGATTTTTATTTGGCATCTAACATGCATGGATGGATGATTTGTGGCGCAGGGCTTGGCGATCCTGAAGGCCTCCCTGGAGTCCAAGACGGTGCTCACTGATGTCTTCCTCCACGGCAAGGCGGCTGCGTCCTCGAGCGGTCGTGCCACTCGTTCTCGTGCTTGAAGGGCACTACTACTCATCCAAGCGCGAATGGCTGGCTCCTGGCATGGACGAAACAAGGATCTTTTGGGTGGAGCTTTTAGGACGGTTCAGCTTTTGGGATGTACTGAACTGGTATCATCTGGTAGTACCTCTTGCCTCTTGGTATTCTGCTAGTAGTAGGAGTACTAGTTATGGATCGTATCGTATGGGGACTTTTGTTGCAATGTGTGTGAGTGCCGCAAAGGGACTAAGCATTGCTTGGTGTCTGTCTGTACGCCGTAATGTGTGACAGTAACCACTAGTATGTGATAACGCTGTGATGCGTGTGGTTATGTTAAATGGTTTGTAGACTTTAATTTGTTCGCCATCTACTGATATTGTGCTGCTGCTTTTGTTTTTTGCGAAACGATATTGTGTGCTGCTTCAAAATAACAGGGTTCTGCATTTTGCAGCAAGCGACCAAACCATATACACTCTTCAGTCTTCACCCAAAAGCACATCGCACGTACTAGTAGGATGGGAGTTGTGCTGCACAGTAGTAACTACTACTAGTAAGGTTAAACTACTTTTGAAAAAAAAATATGGATAACTGTGGCATATGTTACATTATTTTTTCATAAAGTACTACTAATATGTAAGGGTCCGTTTGGAACGTGAAGAAAATTTCTATATTCTTGTGTTTTTTTCTATAAAATTAAATTTCTACATTCTAAAAACAGACCTTAAATTAAGTGGAACAGAATTGCATTTTTTTTACCAGGAGTATACTCCTCCATTGGTAGGTCATCATCATAAGCCTATGACTGTGCTACTGGTGGTGTCTCGGCGGCTTTGGAGAGAGCTCGATTGTCGGGTCTTGCACAACGTTTCGACGATCACGGCAGTCGGCAGACCACGCAGGACGGGTGGAGCTCTGGATTCACGGCGATCTCCGAGTTCCGGTCGTGGCTGGTGCCTAGCTTCGTGTCGCACAGTTATTTCAAGATGTAGTGGGGCTATGCTTCCCTCGTGTGTGTTTGTCGACTCTTCTATTTATGGCTAAAGCAGTCGATAAAGATGTGTCTCACAGCAGGTGGCTGAAGCTAATGAGTACCCGTCACAATGTATATGTATATGGACAACCAGGCTATAGCAGCGGGCCCACGGTGGAGAGAGACAGAGTTGAGAGAGAGAGGAAGGAGAGAGAATTTAATATTTTTTATTCACTATGGGCTGCCCATAGCACTATGGGTACCCATAACTATGGACCGCTCTATGGACCGCTTCTACAATATTTCAGATAGCTGATACAACATATTTTAATCCTATGAACTGCTCTATGGACAACATTATGATTGCTCTAACGTTGTTACACTGTGCTATCTTTTTCTAATAAAATACTCCCTTGATCCCATTAAGGTAATCGTTTGACTCTAGACATTGAACTAAAAGAGTAGAGCAGTATCACACTATCTCTACTAGCAATTCAAAAGTACTAGCAACAAATCTTATGATCAACAATGTCAACACAGACATCAACATCAATCTCGTTGTCGATGGATCGGTGCGTTTACTACTACTAAAACAACATCGTTATTTCCTATAATAAATTTAGAAAGATACAACCACCAAAAGAGGTGTTTAGTTGGTGAAATATTTTGGGTTAGGGAACTGTAGCACTTTTTCGTTTGTATTTGGTAATTATTGTCGCATCATGTACCAATTAGGCTCACAAGATTCGCCTCTCATACTTCTCAACCAAACTATGCAATTATTTTTTTTTATTTATCCACATTTAATGTTCCATGCATGCGTTAAGAGATTTGATGTGATGGGGGCGTAGCACTTTTTGGGTTCATGCATGGAAACTAAACACAGCCAAAGTCAAATCGAGAGCTTAAACTCGAAAAGATATTTCTGATCATAAAGAACATAATCTAGAAAGATTATATAGAAGAGTGGTATTTTGGCTTTGCTCAAAGAATAATTAACGACTGTAGATAATATGAATAATAACTGTTGACAATAGTGAGTTCGTTTGAACGCTAGCAAAAAATTGGTCATTTAGAATTATACGAGCAAAAAAGCCGAAAGCACGAAGGCCGACACGGTGCACGTTTTTGGCACGGCCCAAACAAGGCCCGGCCCGGTCCATTTAGTGCTCGAGCCGGCCCGATGCCGTAGCGGGCCGTACTTGGGCCTACCCCAAGGCACACCTGCCTGCCCAGCCCGGCACGGTTTTAGGGCCTTGGCCTAGTAGAGGCCCGGTCCACAAGAAGCTGCGAAGGCCTGGTGGGCGAGCAAGCCAGCTGAGTAAGCCCAGCACCACCACCACGGCTTCCCTAACCCTAACACCTCCCCACGCCAAAATCCCCCCGTTCCTTGTCACCTCGCACCAGCCAGCAATGAACGCCGTATAATCTGCATCTGCCCGGCACTCTTGCTCTAGATCGACACCGCCCCTGCCCGCCGCCCTCGCCCAAGCCCTCTCCCTCGCCAACTCCCCGCCCCACGGAGGAGAGGTAGCGGTCGCCCCCACCGCCGCCATCGGAGAGGCGTTGGCCTGGAAGCTCGCCGCCCAACGCCCTAGCACCGGCCATGCCCAAGAGAAGGTCACCGCCTTGTCCCTCGTGCTCGCGTGAGTCGCGTGCTCGCATCCGCGAGAGGCAACGATGGGCGACAGCCTCTCCTCCAACCTCACTCTCTCTCGGTTCAAGCAGAGCGCCGTCGCGCGGTGTCGCCCTAGCAGAGCAGAGGCCGGGCAACAGCTGATGCTTCTTCTTGCTCGCCTCCTCCGCGCCGCCATGATTCTTGTCGACGAACAGCGGCAGCGGTGGCCTTGACGAACAGCGACGGCAGCCTCGACGAATAGCGGCGATGGCGGCCTCCCTTCTCCGTCTAGCTATAGGCTTCGGGCCGGCCTGGTCAGCTATTGGGCCTCGTGTTTTTCAGGCTGGCCCGGCACGGAAGTCGGCCCACGTGCTGTGCCTGGGCCGTCGGCCAGGCTCGGTGGCCTATGAAGGCACGGTCTGGTGGCACACGGGCCAAACGGGCCCGTGCCCTAGCGGGCGTGCCGAACATGGGCCGATGCCAGGTTGTGCCGGGCCAGCCCGTTGCACAACTATATTAGAATGAATCATACGAAGCAGCACATGATCAAAATTTCTGAGAAAGAATGACAGCGCAAATAGACATATGAAGCTCGAGAGAATCTTAATTGTGTAACAGGTGATCACGATAGGTAGGCCAAAGATAAGCCAAAATTATGCAATGATCGAAGCAGAAGCTGAAATTTTAATACATTCTCTTTTCTAAAATACATGCAAAATACACGCTGTTGTTTTCTCGCTTCTTAAAAAACTTTTACTAAATATATATATATAAATATTAATATTATAGAACATAATTAAATATTACTAGACAGATGATCGTTGAACCTATTTTTTTTCAGATACAAATGTTGTTAATATTTTTATAAATCTAGTCAAATTTCTCGGACAAACCGTCCACGATGTTTTTGGACGGAGGGAGTAGTATGCTAAAGTTAACAAATATTTAGATATGCAAATATACTTCCTCGGCCCAAAAAGAGTAAAATTTTAGTTTACACACATCGTGTTTGATCACGTCTTATTTAAAAAAATTATCTCCATGCACACAATCAACCAGCTACATGAAGAAATGACCATCACTGACAGGATCACAGCTAAGTTAGCCTGTTTGGTAGAGATTCTTAGAACCCCGTTTGACACAATAGTTTCTCTAGCAACTTCACGAGGTATTTTTTTAAACAGCTTCACATGTTGGAAGGTATGACGGCCTTCGGACATTCTACTTAAGATACTAGATCACCTATAAACATGCTTTTATTATACAATTTCATCTGTGGGAGGTATGACGGCCTTCGGACATTCTACTTAAGATACTAGATCACCTTCTTGCACATATTGGAAAAATCTTTGGGGTGGCCAGGACAAAGGATATACGTGGGACAACAAAACTCGTCCCCCGCGTCGCCCCACCGTGGGTGGCTCAGGTGGAACCCTATCCGCCGCGCCACCTACCCTCGGCTCCCCTTTCTAGCTTCGCCGCCGCCGGAGCAGGCTGCCGGCAAGGCCGCACGGCCCACCGGGATGGTGGCAGTGTGGCCCCTTCCTCTCTCTTGTAGTGTGGCGGTGGCTTGGTTGGGCGCGGTGCCTCCTCGCCTGGAGCCACGTGGGGATCGGCGAGGCGGCACGGATGCCAACGCGGCGGCGCCGACCGGTGTCCTCGGTGGGCGCGGGGATGGCGGCGGCGTCGGGTTCCTACCTCCGCCGTCCCCCCTTTCCTCCCCACTTGGTGGCGCCCGCCAGGTCTTCTGGGCTCACTGGGGCTGGGGCGGCCGGATCCGGTGCCCGGCGGTCGGATCCGGCGCCCCGGGCTGGGGCGGCTCCATTGGCGCCGGCCATGGTGGTGCAGCGATGCGGGCTCGGGGCCCCGGATTCCCTTTCTTCACGCTGGATTGAGGGGGCCTTGGGCTGGGTGTGGCGCCCACGGTGCCGGCGACGGTTGTCCATCTTCTTCCTCGGTCTTCTTCGTGGCGGCGGCGTGACCCCGGGGCGGACGTCTAGATCCGGCGCTGGGTGGCTAGGATGTGCGTTGGCGGCTCGCGCGCGGCACGGTGGACAAGTGATTGCGACACTGCGGGGGAGTCATCTTCCCTGTTGGGGGCGTCACGTCCCTAGTTTTTTCCACGGGCGAGATCATGGTCTGTCATGGACTAGTGACAGCGGCGTTTGGCGTCGTAATCTTGCTAAAGGCGTTACTATGGAATTAGACTAGGCTAGGATTCTCCGGACTTGCATCTTCCTTGGGTTGTCATTCTCTCTGTTGTTTGGCGTGAGTGTGGTTCCGATTACCCATGTAGCGGTCTGTTACAGGTGCACGCGCTCCTTGCGCGTGTTGGTTGTAAACTATATTCTCTCTTATTAATATATGCCGGGAAACCGTATCTTTCAAAAAAAAAAAAAATCTTCGAACCTGTGCCCATGTGAGCTGGGCGGGTCCTTCTTAAACCTATGCTTTGGCATGGGACAAGCGAGTAAGGGATTGATGTTTGATAAAATTGAAAATAGTTGCTTCTCCCAAACGGTTATTTATGAAACATGCCGGTTCACAAACATGCTCTTATTACAAGGGATTGGTGTTTGATGAAATTGAAAAATAGTTGGTTCTCTCGGCTTTCACTCACTCTATGGCCTCGTGCGTGTGGGATTATACGCGAGCATATTTTGAAAAGCACTACATATAGAGTTATTTTGATCAAATGACACCAAAGCAACTACAGCTCTACCGGTAGAGTTGGTCGAAGCCGGGCCAAACGTGATCTAAAAACCGTATTTCCAAGAATCCCTACTAATTGACAAAATTAAAATTGTTGAGAAACAAGAGAATCTATGCCGAGCGATGGAGAGATTGGGACGTTTCTCAAAACATGTTTCTAGAACATTTTTCCAAGAAACCAAAAATAACTGCCAAATAATGCATGTACTTTTCTTGTGCCATATGCACGGAGAGCTTGTTTATTGAATTTTCTTACCTTCAAATAAATTGTCTCATTATGTACGTGAATAAGTTCTTTTACCATTTCAGCGTCCCATATCGACTTACACAAGCATTAACATATACAGAAACATATAATCTCGTAGAAATGATAGTACGATCACACACGCGAAGAGCAATTTTATAGTGAAAAGAAGGAAAAAAAAACCCATGCAATACGAGATCTGGCAATGTGCATTCTATATGCATTCATCAGTTAGCTTGAAGCATCACCGGGACCTTTCCTGCCGAGGAACACATCACTCAGGACGGTTTTGGACTGCAGCGACGCCCTGAGAATCTCTAAACCCTGCAGCAAAATCAATTCATCTCGTCAACAATATAATGTAATATGTAACAACACATAATAAAGCAAATAAATAAAGAGTATCTCGATCACCTCATTGTAGCCCAGCTGCACGGTCTTCTCCTGCAGCGCGGCGAGGTCTGTGACCGCAAAGGCGTTGAGCAGCGTGAAGCTGGAGATGGCGGACATGGGCGTGATGGTGAGGTTGTCCATGACCGTGTACGTGACGACGCCCCGCACGAACCCGCCGGTGACAGCCATCTGGCCGTGGCCGGCCGGCGGGAGGTACTGCGCGGCGGCCGTCATGTGGTTGCCGCAGGTCGGGCACGCCTTGCCGTACGCGTCGGTGATGTAGGTGCGGCAGCTGCTGTTGAAGATGCTGGTGCACCGGTACAGCAGGCTCATCCTGCCGGTGGACGGCGGCAGGCGGAGGAGGGAGGAGCTGTCGAGCAAGCAGAGCACGGCGGGGCGGAGCAGCGCGTCCTTGGCGGCGCCCGGCTGGATGTAGGTGTAGTCGAGGCCCTCCACGCTGCCGTAGAGGCTGCCGACGCTGCCGGCCACGCCTTCCTTCCCCAGCAGCTTGACGGCCGCGCCGACGGGCAGGACGAGGAGGGAGAAGAGGAAGTCCACCACGTCCTTGCTCGCCTCCGCGAACAGCAGCCGCTGCGCCTTCCTGTCGATCAGGAGCTTCATGCTCAGCGTCGTCGTCGTGTTCGTGGCTGCCATCGATCGGGTAAGCTGGGAGCTTCTACTAACTTGCCAACAACCGCTGTCTGCTGGCCAGCTAGCTGGGAGCTTCTACTAACTTGCCAACAACCGCTGTCTACTAACATGAGCAATGAAGTGACCTCAGGGTTTTCACGAATATATAGAGCGCCGTCGCACATGTACATGCATGCACACATTGCCGGCCGGGCGCAGTCGTGTGCTTGCTGGCAAGCATTATATTTGAGGCACACTTGAGGGGATAGGTAGACGTGTGCGTTTCTTCCAACAGAGAGCTATAGCTATATAAAGAGCAAGCTAGGATACATAGATTTGGGGTGTTCGGGCGTTGCAAGCAAGCATATACAGTATATATATAGACTGTGAGTGATCTGACTGATCAGACAAATAATGCCTTCTACTCCAACTCTAGTGTGTGGGGTATATATTGCTGGGTATTGCTTGCTTACATGGTAGATGGGGCTATGTATGCGGCATCTTGTCAGCAACCCCCATCCGGGTGACCCCGATGCTGCAGCCCGGCCCAAGAGGTCGGCCCGTCCAAGACGCAAGAGCATAAAGACGTCTGGCCCAGACTGGGTTTGTAACTCCTGTGAGGTCCATGAGCGTGAGTGAGTATAAGAGAGGAAGAGAGGAGCTAGCAAACGCAACTTCGAATTGTATCTGTTCAAACTCATTTCTATTACATTGCAATAGAGATTCGGCGCTAGGCCATAGTAATTAGCTTTTCTTCCCCAAATCCGATTAGCCGCCTCGCCGGTGGCTGACATTGGTATCAGCTCCCTTCCGGTCCTCGGCCGTTCGTGCTGGATCGACCCCCACCCTCCCACCCGCACTTCACCCGGTTCCAGCGCGGCGTCGGCGTCATGGACCCCATCGTCCGCCCAGGCGTTCGACGATTTGATCCAGCGCCGACAACTTCCGACTGAGTTCGAGTCGTCGGCCGGCTCGCTGGACCAGCGCGTCGCCGACACCGTTTCTACCTCCGTCGGCGGGCTGCTGCCACCGGCGTCGCGCTGCTTTCGCGCTCGAAGGCCTCGTCACCAGCCAGTATAACGCCGCCATCGTCGCCGATAATTGGGGTGGCCGCCGAGACCCGCCTGGCGAAGTTCGGCGGCGGATCCACGACATGGAGTACCGCGTCCACCACATCGAGGCGTCTCGCACCACCGAGATCCAGGAGGAGCTCGACGCACGCGTCACCTCGCTGGAGTCCTCCACCACAGCGCTCGAGACATGGCGTCCCCAGATCGTGCACTCCGTCGACTCCATCGGCACGGAAGTGGCGCGCCTCTCGCAGCACTGGGCCGGATCCGTCACCAGTCCGACGATTGGACCCGGTGGTGAAGTCTCAGGTCCCGAGTTGGTCGCCGGCCACTTCTCTGCCGGAGCTCCGACCGACTGGCCCGTAGGGCACGGCGTTGAATCGACTACGCGGGTGACGGGGCATGGCTCGCCTGCGACCATGGCCCCGTTCCCGGCCAATGGTACGCCCTATCCCCCTCCTCCCCCTCAGTTCCACATGTTACCGGGCCACTCCGCTGTTCGTCCCCCTCCACCAGTTCATCATGCTCACCATCCTGTTCCTCCACCCCACCCACCAGATTACCCACCCTATCCGCCGTATCCACCACCTCCAATTTACCCACCTCCAACCCATGTTCAACAGCCATACAATTTTGCCCAGATTTCCAATCCACATCTGCATTCCCATCACACCCCTTCTAATCCCAATTTAGGCCAACTTCCGAAGTTGTTGTTTCCCCAATTTGATGGTGACAATCCTCAGCTCTGGCTCTCACGCGCTCAATCCCACTTCGAGATGTACTCTGTTCATCCATCTCTTTGGGTGCGCATCTCCACTCACCACTTCACCCATACCGCAGCCAGATGGCTCCAGTCTGTTGAGCGCTGCCTTGTTAACATATCCTGGGACGCGTTCGCAAAGATGATTCGTGATCGTTTTAGCCGCGATCAACATGAGCTGCTTATTCGCCAACACCTTCATATCAGCCAATCTTCTACTGTCGCCGATTATATCGAGCGTTACACAGACCTCGTTGAACAACTAGCCGCCTACAATCCTAATCCTGATACACTTTCCATGGTGGCCCGGTTTATCGATGGTCTGCGTGATGACATTCGTCCTGCTCTTTTGCTTGCCCGTCCTTCGGATTTGGATTCTGCCTGCACTCTTGCTCTCATACAGGAGGAAGCACTGGACCATGGTGTTCGGCGTGAGTTCAAGCGGTCGGAAGGATCATTGTTCTCCAAGACCGCGACGGTGAAGGGTGCTCTTCCACTACCACATCCTCCTCCGCGTGCGCCTGCTCTGGCCACTCCGGAGGTGCGTCCTCAAGCTGGTGATCGAAAGACGGTGGATGACAAGCTGTCTGCATTACGGGCTTCACGTCACGCTCGTGGCTTGTGCATGCGCTGCTTGGCGAAGTAGGCTCGGGTCATCGCTGCGCCCCAGTTCCTCAGGTCCATTGCTTACAAGAGGTTTGGGAAATCTGTCAGGGTGATCAGTTCGAGGAGGGTGAGTCATCCGAACCTGCTCCTCCGCTTCCAGTTCAGGGTCAGTTGTTTTCTCTGTCACCTGCTGCGACCGATGCTTCTCCTGCTATCCGCCCGCGATGATCACGTCGGGGACTCATCCATGGCAAGGCCGTTTCTATTCTTATTGACTCGGGGAGTACTCACTCTTTTATCAGTTCGTCTGTGGCTGAAGGAATTCCGGGTGCTCGTTTGTTGCCTCACCCAGTGTCAGTCAGGTTGGCTGATGGTACCCTCTTATGTTGTGATTCAGAACTGCCCAATGTGGAGTGGTCAGTTCAAGGGGTGCTCTTCCATTCTACTCTGCGTATTATTCAGTTGGGCACCTATGATGTTATTATCGGCATGGATTGGCTAGAGGCTTTCTCCCCAATGCGAGTGCACTGGCATGAAAAATGGATGTCCATTCCTTATGGCAACCGCAATGTTCTCCTACAGGGTGATTCAGAAACCGTTGGTCCCCAGCTGATTTGTCAGTTACATCAGTTATCTGAATCGATCTTTGAGCTCATACCGAGGATGTCCTCGCTCCGGTTCGTCGATTCTTTGGATGAGTTTAGTTTCCTCTTTGATACTCCAACCGCGTTACCTCCTCGTCGAGCATGTGACCACACCATTCCTTTGGTTTCTGGGGCCTCTCCTGTTGCAGTTCGTCAATACAGGTACAATCCTAAGCTGAAGGACGAGATTGAGCGCCAGGTGGAAGAAATGCTGCAGTCTGGATTCATTCGTCCGAGTACCAGTGCTTTCTCTTCGCCTGTGCTTCTGGTCCGCAAGAAGGATGGCAGTTGGCGCTTTTGTGTTGACTACAGGATGTTAAATGCATTGACTGTCAAGGCCAAGTTTCCCATTCCTGTCGTGGACGAATTGTTGGACAAGTTGTCAGGGGCAAAATACTTCTCTTGTCTGGACTTGCGCTCAGGATTCAATCAGATCCGGTTAGCCGAAGGTGAAGAACATAAGACGGCTTTTCAGACTCATTGGGGGCAGTTTGAGTATAGTGTCATGTCATTTGGGCTTACCGGTGCACCCAATACATTCCAAGGTGCTATGAACAGCACATTGAAGACTCTGCTACGCAAGTGTGCTATCGTCTTCTTTGACGACATCTTGATCTACAGCCCTGACCTTGACACTCATATTGAAAATCTCCTGCAAGTCTTGCAGTTACTGGCAGCTGACCATTGGTATCTCAAGCTCAGCAAGTGCCGTTTTGCCCAGCAATCTATCTCATACTTAGGGCATGTAATCAGTGCTGCAGGTGTATCTACTGATCCCAGTAAAGTAGAGGATGTCCGTCGGTGGCCGCAACCTAATGATGTCAAGGAGCTTCGTAGTTTTTTGGGATTATCTGGATATTATCGCAAGTTTGTCTCCAATTATGCAGTTCTGGCTCGTCCTCTGACTGACTTACTGAAGAAGGGCTCGTTGTTTGTCTGGACACCAGCCCATACGTCTGCCTTCGAAGCTCTTAAGTCAGCATTGATCACTGCTCCGGTTCTTGCCCTTCCCGACTTCAGTCGTCCGTTTCAAATTCAGACCGATGCTTCTGACCATGGAGTCGGTGCTGTGTTAATGCAAAATGGTCATCCTCTGGCATTTGCAAGTAAAGCTCTCGGTCCTCGCTCCACAGGACTGTCCACCTACGAAAAAGAGTACCTCGCCATTATCATGGCCGTTGATCAGTGGCGTGCTTATCTCCAACATGCTGAGTTCTTGATTTTTACTGATCAACGCAGTCTCATACACATTTCTGATCAGAGGCTGCAGACTGACTGGCAGAAGAAGATGCTTACCAAACTGTTGGGCCTTCAGTTCAAAGTGGTGTACAAACCTGGCGTTTCCAATGCAGCGGCAAACGCCTTGTCACGCCATCCAGACCCCCCTTCTCAGTTGTGTGCTGTTTCATCGGTGTGCCCGCTTTGGCTTACAGAGGTGGTGTCGGGATATGCTTCAGACCCTGCAGCTACAAAGCTTCTCTAAGAACTCGCTATCAGTCCTCAAGGCCACCCCCCCATATACTTTGGTTTCTGGCATTATTCGCTATCAGGATCGTATCTGGTTGGGTGTCAACACTTCTGTCCAGACTAAGGTGATTGAAGCAATGCATAGCAGTGCCTTGGGGGGACACTCTGGTTTCCCAGTAACATACAGTCGGCTAAAACAACTCTTCTATTGGCCTGGTATGAAAGCAACCGTTCGCTCCTTTGTGAAGGCCTGTCCAACTTGCAGTAAGGCCAAGGCTGATCATTCCAAGTATCGTGGCTGCTGCTGTCCTTGCCAGTGCCCACTGAATCATGGCAGGTTCTGACGATGGATTTCATCGATGGCTTGCCCATGTCTGGTTCCTCCAATTGCATTATGGTTATTGTTGATACATTCAGTAAGTTTGCTCACTTTGTTGGTCTTCAGCACCCCTTCTCTGCTGCTGTGGTTGCCCAATCCTTCTTGGACAATGTCTATCGCCTCCATGGTATGCCTAAGAAGATCGTGACTGACCGAGACGCAATATTCACCAGCAACTTTTGGAAGGAACTCTTCAAGTATGCCAAGGTCGATCTCATTTTGTCTTCAGCATATCACCCGCAGTCTGACGGTCAGACCGAGCGCGTTAATCAATGCCTCGAGACCTATCTGCGTTGTTTTGTGCACTCTTGTCCCAAGTCCTGGAGCAAATGGTTGTCTCTCACTGAGTTCTGGTACAATACCAGCGATCACTCCGCATTGGGCCGCTCGCCATTCGAGGTATTGTATGGTCGTCGTCCTCGTCATTTTGGGATAACTGATGCCTCTGTTTCCCCTGTTCCGGATGTGGCAACCAAACTGGCCGAGCGCAATACCATGATTGCCGCTGTCAGACAGCATCTTCTTCGTGCCAAACAGCGTGTCAAGGCCCAAGCAGACAAGAATCGCTCCGAGCGCTCCTTCTCAGTTGGCGATTGGGCGTTCCTCCGCCTCTAGCCGTACGTCCAGTCGTCACTCGCTCCACGCGCCCACAACAAGTTATGCTTCAAGTACTTCGGGCCGTATGAGATCATCGAGAAGATCAATGAGGTGGCTTACAAGCTCAAGCTGCCGGAGGAAAGCACCATCCATCCGGTGTTCCATGTCTCTCTCCTAAAGCCAGCGTCTTCCCAGCTGCCTGCCGTGTCCGCGTCATTGCCAGACATCTCCGACGACCTCCAGTTTCCCGTGAAGATACTGCAGTGGCGTATTCACCATCAAGGCACCCGGGCAATCCCTCAGGTACTTATCCAGTGGTCCGGCATGGAGGAAAGCCTCGCTACCTGGGAGGATGAGGTCGCCCTTCGCCAACGCTTCCCGGCTGCTCCGGCGTGGGGACACGCCGGTACCCAAGGAGGGGGGATGTCAGCAACCCCCATCCGGGTGACCCCGATGCCGCAGCCCGGCCCAAGAGGTCAGCCCGTCCAAGACGCAAGAGCATAAAGACGTCTGGCCCAGACTGGGTTTGTAACTCCTGCGAGGTCCATGAGCGTGAGTGAGTATAAGAGAGGAAGAGAGGAGCTGGCAAACGCAACTTGAATTGTATCTGTTCAAACTCATTTCTATTACATTGCAATAGAGATTCGGCGCTAGGCCATAGTAATTAGGTTTTCTTCCCCAAATCCGATCAGCCGCCTCGCCGGTGGCTGACACATCTCCGCTGCTAGATCAAGCCGAGTGCTTGCTTAGATGGTACATACTTCATCGAGACCGAGACACACCGATCAAGGCTCACTCCGCTTAACATGTATATATAGAGAGACTGGCAGCCTTCTTGATCAGTCAACATCATATCGCCTAAATACTACTATTGGGAAAAATGAAGCTTTGAGTGTATTGTCGCCACAAATTGTTAGGGAGAAGCCGACCATTCATGGAGGAGGATTGTTGAACTTGAGCTTGTTAGTCCGAGGGAGAATAGGACATTTGTGGATGCATGCTACGGCCCATATGTTAGCTACTTCCTCTGTTCCAAATTGTAGGTCGTTTTGGGATTTCTAGATGCATTCGTTTTGCTATGCACTTAGACATAGTGTATAACTAGGTGCGTAGCAAAAGCAATGTATCTAGAAAAGCCAAAGTGAACTCTAATTTGGAACGGAGGGAGTACTTGCTAGCCCATGTATGAGATCACATCATTCCTCGTATTAGGGTCCATAATCACTGGCTCGCGAAAATTAAGGTTGTTGGTAGATCAACCTCCATTGCACTTACTCCCTTCATCCTTTAATGTCCATCACCGTTATATATTTTTTGGCCCATGAATCAAGGAAGGTTTGCAAAAGACCCAAACACCCCCTATATTATTAGGACATTTGTAGGTGCATGCATGCTACGATCCATATGTGAGCTAGCTATACCCGTCCTATACATGAAATCACATCATTCTTCCACGTATTAGGGTCCATAATCACTAGCTCGTGAAAAATAAGGTTGTTAATTGATCAACCTCTCTTTCCATTATTATGAAAATAAACAAAGTGGTTTGATTAGAACTTAGGGCTTACAACAGCAATGAACTATCGACAACCTACCTCTCCTCACCAAATTCTTGTTCAGGATACAGATTACAGAATGAATTTTAATTGTACGCTTTAGCATGAGGACCTTGATATTATTATTACGAATAACGAGCACCGTGTACTAGAAAGTGCAAGGGGTTTAGACTCCTATTTTGTAGTCGTGTTTCTGTATCTCTAGACACAGTAAAAATATAAACACTATACACACAGCCTGTCACAATGTGTGGGCACAGACCGAGACCTGTTTGGACCATGACCACTAATAAGACCCAAACATAGATTAAGGGTCCATTTGGCAGAGTTGTATTCTTCAGTTTTTTTTTTTTTTTGGAAAAACTGATTCTTCAGTTGTGCTTCGGCTGAAGTGATTCTGTGGCTGAAAGTGCTTCTCCTTGATTCATAGCATAAATTCTTAAAATCAAGATAGAGAATCACTTCACAGAATTAGGATAAGCTAATTTTTCAGCTTTCAATCTCTTACTCCCTCCGTACCATTGAAAGTGTCACTTTGATCTCCATGCCATCTTGTTTCATCACTGCGTCTTATTCAAAAATTTATATAAATATTATTAATTTTTATGATTTATTTTATCATTAGATATACTTCAATAATTATTTATTTATTTTATAATTTGCAAAAAGAAATTTAAATAAAATGAATGGTCAAACATGATAGCCAAAAAGTCAAAAACGACATTTTCAATGGGATAGAGGGAGTAGTTCGCTTTAGAGAGAATCACTTCACAGAATTAGCAAAGAATCATTTTCACTAAAAAATACTTTTGGTTGCCATGGAGTGATTCTCCTTGAGAATCCGCTCCACGGAGCGTTTCCAAACGCACCCTAAGGGTTGAAATGATGCAATTTGAGGGTATTAGGATTGGTGTGACAACCCGTTGACAAGTTTGAGGGCTAGGATGGCGCAATTTGTTTCGGACAAGCTTGATCTCGAGGACGAGCCATAAACTTTACTCTGTAATTAGTTATTATTATTTTAAAAAAGTGTTTATGTGTTCAATGGTAGATTAACCAAAAATTTGGGTTCAAACTTCAATAAGGATTACAATACATATGAAATGTTGAAATGAGTGTTAGCGCTCAATTTATAGAACTTTTATATGTGATCCACTAATAAGCTTATTTATTTCGGCGTTGAACCTATCAAATGGTTGATCGTTATTCATCAGTGTGCACAGCACGTGGTTAGTTTTACTCGATATTAGTTTTCATGAACATTCATCTAACACATTACATATTTATTTCCGGTGTTGAACCTGCAGTCAAATGGTCGCTCATAGCTTGATATTTGTCTCTGACACACAGCTTGATGAGCTTCTCCTATACATGACATCATGTTGCTGAATCTGTTGAAAGTTTAGGTAAAACAGCTACGGAGACAGAAGCGCTGTTTTGTAGAGATACTTTTTGGGCTAGAAAAAAAATGGTCATGACAATTTTGCCGTGACGGCACGGAACGTAAACATGCGGCTCGTTGCGACGGTAGAACGGAGTTTTTTGCTTGGTGTGACGGATTCATCAGGACCTCAAGTGGGAGGGAATTCAAGTGGGGAACGCATGACGTCTGCGCGCGGTGTCTGTTTCTCGCAGAAGCGGCAGAACGGCGGCCGAATGGTCGGATCCCCCGAAATCCCCCCGGATGGATCACGACGCATGCTGCATGCTCGGTCAGTTGCCGATCTGAGGCCGCCGGCGAGGACCCAGCACTAGCGCTCGTGGCTTGGGGCTTGCATAACACCCAAACTCAACTTAGGGTGTGTTTACCCTAAGTTTTCTCTAAAATTTTCATCACATCGAAGCATTAAATGCATCAAAAGACGTATGCCGGAGTATAAAATTTAGATAAATAAAATAGCCCAATTGCTTGTGATTTAGGGATGCGTTGTGAGACAACTCTTTATAACTAACGAGCTAAAATCTTGGCTCGGCTCGGCTCATTATCCTAACAAGCCGAGTTGAGCCGAGCCAAGTCGACCACGAGCGAACAAGCTAACGAGCTTCGGTTTTTCGTTAGACATACGTGAGCTCGAGTTATAATCTAAATTGTTGCTGAAGCATTCGGGTAGATTTAAAATATTACTTGCAGTATATGGTTAAAATTTTCATGTAGCGAGCATTACTCTCATAACATATTTCTCATCCGGATCAGTGACCATACGAAAAATCTAATCTTCTTGGGCGTGGGTACCAAGGAGGCCTACAAAACTACGCCATCCAAGCGAGTGCAGGGGGCAGCAGACTAGCGTGTGCGTTTGCGAGTGGGCAGGCCTTGCTGTGGGTCGCGTGTCAGAGCTAAAACGACATAGCTGTTGCTGCAGCAAGCTAGCTACCAGAGCTAAAACGACGAACTTAATGGGACAACAGCCCGATGCTACTGTTGCTGCAGCAAGCTAGCTACCAGAGCTAAAACGACGAACTTAATGGGACAACAGCCCGATGCTAGGACGACGGACTCCCTGACTACCTGGGACAGAGGGAGTACCTTCTATGCCACCACAAGGTTCGTGGCACGAGTAATAGCTCATACTGTACTCCGTGTATACACCACGCACTACTGTAAGTTGTTCCATGCCGCTAACAGTGGCCTAATCTCAGGTCGACGGCAAGCCTGCAAAGAACTCGACGGCGTACTTGGACAAATGTCTCCAAACCAGACGCGTCGCTTTGCAGCAGTCTAACATGCAGTAGCAATTTATGCACGTTAAATAAATAAATGGGGACTAGCAATTGCCATCAAGAAACAATTTACAAGATACGGTTGTGCACGAGCTATTAAAACGATACTCTTCCAGAACTTTGGCGTTTTATGCATCTCGTATAAATTTGTCAGGGTCCAAAAAGTTGCACATTCTATACCATGCAAAAATAGAATGCTGCAATACTCTCAAAAACTATAGCAGCCCCTTGAGAACCCAGAATTTTTGTCATGAACCCTTGAACTGCTGTCTCACGAAGTTGCATTGGGGAAGGCGAGTTCCTTCAGTTGCTGTGGGTCTACAGCTGATGGTGCTTTGGTGAGTGCACACTGAGCAGTTGTGGTCTTGGGGAAAGCAATCACATCCCGGATCGAGCTCTCACCAGCCAAAAGCATCACCAACCGATCCAATCCATAAGCAATGCCTCCTGCAGACATTTCAAATATACCACAAAAGTAAATCAAATCAGATACAATGCAAAACAGCATATATAAGATATAAATAGGTGTATGATGAGAAATATATGGAATTGCTCTAGAAGAGAAGCACCAGAAAAGATAGTTCAGCAAACTAGCTATAAGTTAAGACTGCAGTTCAATACTTGATGGATGGAGTTTATTTATTATTGTTGAACAGCCATACCATGTGGAGGAGCACCCATGTCGAAGGATTCTAAAAGGTAGCCAAATTTCTCCTCTGCCTGCATTAGAACCAAGGAATAGTGTGTTAGAGAGAACAAGCATCACCGAATACAGCATCACTGCATCAGCATATTCTCCAAGCTAATGATCCTGAGTAGAACAAGGATACAAAAAGAACAGTTTTGAAGAAAGTTGCCAGTTGCAACTTTGTGGCCATCAAATATAAGCATATACACCTACAAAATGACTTTCATTCTGTTAATGTAGGCATCTAATAAAGCCTGTTAAACAATTTGAGGGTGCCAAACAATTAGTAACAGATGGGAGAATCTCGTCTAGACTTTATACTTGGGGCACAATAAATTGATGGGAGCATACTAAAAGCCTAGCATATTAGGGAAACAAATTGCCCAGAAAAACACAACGTCAAGTTAACTCTTGGTGCCTAAACAGTTTTCAAGCATGCAGCCATTTAAAAGCACATCAGCGGACTTAGATTTCACTTAAATTTAGAGGTATACCTGAACTGAACAATTGGTAAAAGTAAAAATGTAAAATCATGGGCTTATGCCTGGCAACATGCATATGTACCCGCAAGGGGAAGGGCACAGAAAAGGGCATGTTTGATGAATTTATAAAAAAGAAAAAAAACATGGCATTATTTCATCATGTCTTGTTATGCTGAATTAACAAAAGCATGAAAAATGTAGCAGCCTAAGACATCACTTTTTAAACAAAAAATATAGCTGTTTTTTTTTTTTTCAGTTTAGCCTAACATGAACTACAAGAGTTGAGAACTGAAAGCATGATTGCTAGAGGGCAGTACTAGATCATATAAACTGTGAACAGATCTGATAGCTGAAGTCATACCTGTTCAGGTGAGATGCCAATGATCTCAAAAATTCTCTGCTGTACATCACTTTTGTATATTCTCAAACTTCCCCCTCCAATCTAAAAGGACAAGAATATAAGATGTTTTGTATAATTTTCAACTCTCTACATCATTAAATCTCGCAAATCCTTACATATATTGCAGATATTGCATTTCATTGCTAATACCAGAAAGAGAGGATATTCATTCAGGCAAATCTATTCAAATGGTTTAGCATCTGTCAGGTCAAGGTTTAAAGTATTAACGAGTATCTTCGTCATTTATGGACCCACATTACAATGCTCAACAGAAAACAAATAAGAACTTGTACTGCATAAAACAACCAAATAGTTATACTGAACAATGATGTGTAACAGTATCTAATTGCGCCAACATACAGTGTGGATCCTTTTTTTTAACCGGGAAACACCGGGGGCTGTAATTTTTTATAAATTAAACAAAGAAAAAAAAAACTGTACCAGTGCATCAATAGTACACACAGCATGTCTGAGAAAGGCAGAAGAGCTAAATAAGGGCTACTCAATATGTAAAATTCATGATTCAATATTTATATAAAACTAGGTCTAATGACTGATGATACGATAAACATGTTCAGGTTTCCCAAATAAGGGCTACTCAATTCCATACAATCATGGTATTTCTGAGATATTATACTAATTTTCTATTATGTGATGGATTTTTTTTTTTTTTGATACATGCTGGAACCTGGATGATGCTGGCATGTACGTGAAGGTATGTCTATTTGTTAAGAAAAATCATACACGAAAAACTTAAATAACTAAGCTCAGTAGTGAACATGAACCCTTTTTTTTTGCGACTTAGCGATCATGAACTTTAGGGTGCATCATAAGACAAACAGATTAAGACAACATATCAAGTTAGCTTCTTGCACACTCAGAAAGATAAAAACAGGATGTACCTCCACACCGTTGTAAATCATGTCATAAGCCAGAGCACGAGCTGATGGTAGATCATTCATATCCTCAGGATTTGGTGCAGTGAAAGGATGATGTAGGGCCTGATACTCAGAAAACAGAAAATCAGATACTGTTACTTCTAGGACTTGCAAATTCTCATTGTAATGAGCATAATTTGCCTCTAATTTCTAGCACAGCTACACAGTTTCCCTTTTCATATCATTTATTGATTCTGAATACTAAATCCAATAATAGTGGGTATTCTGGTGGTTGAATGCGATAAGTTGATAACCAACTCTTCCAAGTTTTGCTGATGGTGCAATGTCAATTGTCAACACAGTAAAATAAAAGTCATAAAAAATAGCTAGTGTAGACATCTCTAAAAATAATGTGATCATAAGTAATAGCCATTTCGATTTTGGAAAAATATACATAAGTAGTTCTTATAATTCCCTAATCGAATATTAAAACAACTGACCTCATATCTTTGCTCATCACTGTTCCATTCAAACATTGGAAAATCTGTCACCCAAAGAACAGAATGTGCAGACTGGCAAAATATAAAAATGCAAAGGCAAATGTTAGGAGTATGAAGAACAACATATCATCAAATGTGCCACAGTAATGTACAAAACATATCAACAGTCGGATAATTATATTCCTCATTGTGACTCACCGTGTCTATGACATCCAGTTTATGAGCAATAAATAATCTTAACCGTCCAAGAATCCTGTTAGCTGATGATTGTTCACCCAGTGCAAACAGGATAAGGTCACCCGCCTTCGCGTCCAGAAGTTCCACGAGCTGCTCTTTCTTTTCAGGTTCCAGACTTGATACCAGTGGACCAATTCCTTCAAACTCCCCTACGAAAGCAGATTACATACGTTCAAGCAATGCCACAAAATTGTCTAACAGAAGAGCAAAGATTTCTCTATTTTACCATTCTCCATAACTTTGATGAAAGGAAGGCCCTTGGCTCCAGCTTTGGAAGCTTCAGTGTAAACAGTTCCTTTCTTCAGGTCAGTGTTTGAAAACACAGTGGCACCACCGGGAACACACAGTGACTTTATTACACCTCCATTTTCCAATGTATCAGCAAAAACCTTGAAGCTGCTGCCCAAAAATACATCACTAACCTGCATTTGACAGAATTAGAAATGAAGGGATCAATTCTGCAACTAATGAACAGGGAAAGGAGTTCTAAGCACAAGTTCAACACATATGCTACAGGGCAAAAGCAACATAAGAACAAAATAACAGGCCATCAACAAAAGTATAATAATGTCAATTGTGGAGGTAAGTTAACTGATCAAATCATTACTATGGCGATTTAAAATGTCTGCAGAAAGATCACTAGTCCTCACATCTTTAAGCTCCCAATCGAACCGAAGATCAGGCCTATCTGTCCCATAGCGATCCATTGCTTCTGCATATGTTAACCTTGGAAAAGGATTTGGCAGCTTGATATCTCCTACTGCTTGAAAAACCTGTTATATGTTAACCACAAACAGTAGTACCAGTTAAGAAACAATGACATTTGCTGAACAATGTACTAAGAGCATGGCTTACCACTATCTAATGCATAGCTACTTAACTTAGGTATAGTAGATCAGTAGATAGAATCACAGATCATGTCATGGCTTTATAAAAAAACATGCTTTAACACTATTTGTGGTTACCTTTCACACATGCTTTGGCTGAGGGTCACAGGAGTGAGTACCCTCAGACACATTTCAATTGAGGAAGTAAAGAAAGATAAAAAGTATGTCAAAACCAGCATACATGTCTCATTAAATCTTCATTCAACTTCAACATATCCTCCATTGATGTAAAAGCAATCTCCATATCAAGTTGAGTAAACTCTGGTTGCCTGTCCGCACGTAAATCTTCATCCCGGAAACACCTATAAGAACCATACAATGCAGCTTTTCTGAGCAGTTAATTGGATTAATAATACCATATAGGCCAACTGGATATGATCATATATACTCAAGCTATGAGCTTATTGCCTATAATTTGGATGAGATGGAAATGAAATTCTAAAGTTCAGCTCAGTAGACAACAAAAACGAAAATCATGGCTTGTAAGGAGATAGAATAATAGAGGAAGACTGGTGGTTTGCAGAAAAGGTAAAAGCACAAATACATCTAGAAAATAGCACAGTTACCTTGCTATCTGATAATATTTTTCAAAACCAGAAACCATCAACATTTGCTTGAACAACTGAGGGCTTTGAGGGAGCGCGTAGAATGTTCCTGGCTTCAGAAACCATATTGTAAGAAATCAGGGAACATGTAGCACTTATATTTGAAAAGGTAAGAAACACCTTTAGACCTAGTACAAACAGTCACTTGCAATAAAATTTTGATGCATTATAATGTGTACTTTAATAATTTTTAGAGACTAATTTAACATATTATAGTAGGAAAATTTAGTAAAATTGAAGAACAGAAGTGGATAGCAATTGAACAAAGGGCATCTACACAAAGGACCTCAAGCCCTCTAGGTAAGTCTTCCAGAAAAGTCTTCACACATAGAATAGAGCAACTTTTCGAAGCCAATTAATCTTAAGACAATTTTCTCAAAGATAAAAAATCAGCAAGCACAAAGAAAAAGAAAGAATGCAACTTAATATGTCCAATTAAACTGTGATAAGAAAGTATTTGATATCTTTAGAAAGTAGCTTTGCAGTAAAGCATCCAAAGTCCAAACGCATTAGATATTTCAAAGTTATAAAAAAGTAGCAAAGGGCATAAAAGTGTTTTCAAGAGAGAAAAAATTAGTGGTCCATGAAGAAATAGAAAAACTGTAAGTAGTTTAATTACCTGAACTCTCGATGGTACAAGATAGTCCCGAGCACCTTCAGGTGTAGACTTGGATAAAACAGGAGTCTCAATCTACCTTGGAACATGTAACTTTCGATCAGACACAACAGAAGGTTTTAAGTCAGGCAGTAAAGGGTGTAAAAACTAAAAAGTTATAGTACTATTATAATCATTGCAGGTAAGGTGTCCTATACACTGCCTTAAATTTAATGAGTCATAGGTGTCCATTGTCCAAGCAACAGAAGATGCCAGACCGTGCAGGCATGATGGATCTATTTGACTAATTTTACCAATCCACACATACACAATTTTCATCAGACTATATTGCTAGTAAGATTCTATAATAATAAAAAAAAAGATACTGCTGGTAACTGTCTTTACATGATGATAAAAATCAATGAAATCTGATTGATATATAGAAGAAGTTAAAAAAAAAAGATAGAGCCCTGATTTAAGATTGGCCATCGAGGCACCTAGCACTACATCACAAGAGGAAATATTGCAATTCACTGAAAAATGGGGCCACTGCGATATATTCCGTCCGTAAGTGAAAATAGCAGGTATGTATATGCATATAACAAGAGGTAAAATATATTAGGGTGGAAACTCAGACAAAACAATGGCCATGTGTAACAGTAGATATAACCAGCATACCTCAACAAATTCATGTTCATCCTCCAAGTAGCGGCGTATGAGTTTGACAACATTATGGCGCAACCGCAAATTTGACTGCATTTGAGGACGGCGTAAATCCAACACTCTAAACCTATTCAATGACAAGAAGTTGCAAAATGACACTCATTACTTAAACTGGCACAGCATAAACACAGTATTTGAATAAAATTTAGCATGCTAGTATCTCAAGTCCTGTAAGGAGAAAAGGACAAGGAGATCAACTTTAGGCAAATAGGAATGCTCTAACTTTTAACATGCATTAATATCTGGCAGAGTTATTTGGAACAAGAAGCAAATTACAGCCAGTCAGAAGAAGTATAGTACAGTGGAATCCAATTGTTCGTTTTAGGATTCTAATCAGCCAAACTTATTAAACTTGACCCATCAGTATATGAAAAGTTACATAGAACGAAAACGCATGGTTGATATCAATCAATATATTCATAATTGAAAATACTTCCACAGTATATATATTTTTTTAGTACAAAATTGCAAGTCAAATTGTAGAGTGTGTCAGTGTCCTAAACGGCTTACATCTTGAATCGGAAGAAGTAGCTGCAGGTTATCAAGTTAGCAGTCAACATGAAGGAAATATAATTTCTTTAGCAAACTGCATATACGCACAAGGACAACAAACTCAAACAACAGCTATGAACAGAATTGGGTGAATAGTAAAATGAAGTGAAAACTACTACAGCAATCATAGCAGTTACAAAGCATGAGATGAATAGTTATACCTATATACTTATATCAAACTCCCCTGATGTCAGTGTATACCATTCACAAGGCAAAAGTGCAACTTTGTGGTCATGTGCATAACTTTCACAGTGCGCCCAATAGTTAGCAAGCACCAGATATGCTAGAATAAGCACTTGACATTGTCTATGCCACAATACATGGTTTCCAATTTGAGGGATTCACCATGCTTAAAGCTACTTCCAGAAAGTCCAGTGCACAAATTTTGGAAAGACAGATTGTAAATGTTTTACCTCAATCTAATTTCTTCTGGAAACTTCTCTTTTACAGTATCAGCAGTTGTAACTGGAAACGGCAATGAGCGAGTTACTGAGTTCAGCACTAAAACACGCTCTGCCACAACCTTCAAGGTACCAACATGCAACATAGTTAGATAGTTATGTTGGTTACTGAATAAACACAAAAGAAAATAGAAAACTGATGGCACTCAAAGAAACCAAGTATTTAAACTATGTATTCTATATAAAATGTCTACCTCCTTATCTCATACATTTTGCATGTACAAAATATACTGTTCATAAAGGGAAAGGGAGCTTCTTATAAACAGCAATATTTCTATAGTAGAGTGTGTAAATACCAAATTCTAGTCATGAAAAGCCACCTGTATGTCTATAGATGCAGAAACAACATAAGCTATGATGGTTGCCAATCAATACAAAAGAAAATACAAAATAGAAAGGTTGATGGCAGTCAAAAGAAAAAGTACTTAAACTATGTATCAAATAATTCTACCTTATCCCATGCATGTTCCATGAGCAAAACATATTAAATGAAGCAAAAGGGAGCTTCTTATAAACAGCAATATTTCTAAGTACAAGTAGACAAGGTAATTATCAAATTCTAGCCATGAAAATTCACCCAGCTTATTGACTATTAATCCCAAACAATATAAGGTGTGACAGCTGCCAATCAATACCTCTATAGCTCCGGTCTTCATATCTGCATTGATGGCATCCATAGGGCGTGGCCGGATCACCCCCTCAACAGCAACCACTGATTCCACTCTCAGCTTGTTTACTATGTTGTAAACCTCTGGGTGCTCTGGCAATGTTGTCACCTACACTACACAAAGTACCATATAAAAACCCCAGCAATGATCTGATAACAATCACAGAAAGTACATACATAATCCTGTTAGAGTTATCATTATGGCAGTCAAATAGTCAATGCATAAGTTTTTTTTTACCACAATCCATGAATCATATACGGCAAGTATTGCCCGTAATAAGAAAAGATAAGCGACCATAGAAGCACTACTGAGCAGAAGTCATTCCGACACAACTGTCAATCTGTCATGAAGCAACTACTGCTCCATTGCTCTTCTGCTAACTACAAGCAGTTGAGTCACTTGAGGTGGGGACCAGTAGCTGATGCTGGAGGGAGTGCAACGCTTAACAGTATAATAATAATTTGGCAAATGCAACAATCATTCCAGATAACACACATCAATACGGAGGGTTTAGATAAAATATGAAATTAACATCAATTGCCAAGTTTGTCTCTACAGAAGCAGCAGCTACATCAATGTAGGCACAATTACACAAACACAGGATCACGAAACAATGTATTGTGGCAGCTTGCAGCAATTACAACCGTTTAGCTAGAAGCAACTACAGTCTACAGGCATTCCCTCACCACTACAGAAAAAACTGACACTGATGCAGCCTAACACGAGGACAAAACAACTCACCTGCACCATGCCGGAGCGGTCTCGAAGGGTGAGGAAGGTGAGCCCAGCGTGCGCGCGGCGTAGCGCAACCCAGCCGCATAGCCTTACCCTGCGCCCGGCGTCCCCGGCGCCGAGCTCGCCGCACAGCGCATCCCTCGGCGGCCACTGCAGCGGCTGCAGCCTCTCTACCTTCGCCCCCCGCCGCGGCGGGCGCCGCCGCTTCCTCCGGCGGGGTCGCAGCCGCATCAGTGGCCGCCGCGGACGCTAGGGTTCGGAGCTGTGGCACGGAGACAGAGGCCGAGGTGGAGGTGGTAGAGAGAGGGAGGAGGCGGCGGAGGTGCAAGGCGGATGGCCTGGGCTTTAGGCGGGAGAGGAGGGAGAAGGGCGAGGCCCGGAGGAGCGAGGAAGCAGCCATTGGGGGAACGGGACGGAGAAGATAGCAGATAGGGGAACGCAGTTTTGGACTGAAGTCGACGAAGAGGCGAAGACGCTTATCCTTGAGCACGAATCTTTTCACACTTTACAGGTTGCAGCCGCAGTCCGCAGAGCCGCTTCTAGATGCAGCCCACCACCGAACAGGTCTACCCGGCGGCCGGCCGGCGATCCTCCACGCCGTTCCCGATGCCTCTTCCGCCGCGGCGGCCCCTCGCGGGCCACACTAATGCCAGTCCCGCCACATCAGACTCCGGCATGGTGAAGCTCCTCGCCGACATCCTCCACCACACCGCGCCGTCCACCTGGGCGTCCGCCCTCGCCGCGCCGCTGCTCCGCCAACGCCTCGCCCCCACGCACGTCTCGTCCCTCCTCGTCCTCCCGGCCTCTCTCCGCCGGCCCGACCTGTCCCGCAGGTTTCTCCTCCTGTTGCCTTCCCACCTCGTCTCCCCGGTCTCCCTCTCCCTGCTCGCGCTCTCCTTCCTCTCCTCGTCACCTTCGTCCCCGGTGGCATCCTCCCCGCACGCCGCCTCCCTGCTCCTCTCCCTCGTGTCATCCACCCCGTCCGCGTCCTCCTCATTTTCGTCTCTCTCGCACGCTAACGCACTCGCCACCTTCCGACCTGGCGCCGCCACCGCTGCCGTCACGCTTCTTGCCTCCTCGTACATCCGCCTCCGCCGCGCCCGCGACGCTGCCGACGTCCTCCGCCTATCCCTCTCGTCTGGCATTGCGATGAAGCAATACACAGCTTCGCAGATACTATTTGCTCTCATTAAGATCCGGCAGTTTGCTCTTGCCCGTGATCTGTTCGATGAAATGCTTCAGTACAAATTTCCCATGGACGAGTATGTTTACACGGCTGGAATTCGGGCATACTGTGAGACAAGGAACTTGGATGGCGCAAGGGGACTCTTGACGAGGATGGAAAGCAAGGGTGTCAAGGGCAGTGCTGTACCATATAATGTGTTGATGTATGGTCTCTGCAGAAACAATCGTGTTCTTGAGGCAGTGGAGGTGAAGGACAGCATGATGGGGAGAGGAATTGTCGCTGATGAAGTTACGTACCAGACTCTAGTTTATGGGTTTTGTCGGACTGAGGAACTTGAAATGGCATTGGAAATGACTGATGACATGCTTAGTCTGCAGTTTGTGCCTTCAGTGGCCAGTTGCTCGTTTATGCTTGATGGGCTACGAAAGAGAGGGTGCATCGACGAGGCATTCAGGTTAGCCTGTCACTTGGGTGAGTTGGGCATGGTGCCAAACCTGTTTGCGTGTAATGCACTGATTGATAAACTGTGCAAGGACAGAAGATTTAGGGAGGCAGAAAGGCTCTTCAGAGGGATGGCAAACAAAGGTTTAGAGCCAAATGAGGTGACCTATGCTATACTGATACATTCCCTGTGTAAGAGGGGAATGATGGATGATGCACTTTGCATGTTTGATAGGATGAGGGAGAAGGGCATCAGAGTGACAGTTTATCCATACAACTCTTTAATTAATGGTTACTGTCAGCATGGCGATTTTCACCAGGCAAGAGGTCTTCTGAATGAGATGGTTGAGAAGGGATTGACACCAAGTGCGGCATCATATTCCCCCCTTATAGCTGGTTTATGTCGGAAAAGGGATCTGGCCAGTGCAATGGAGCTCCACAGGGAGATGGTTCGGAATGATGTTTCAGGGAATGTATATACATTTACAGCGCTTATCAGTGGTTTCTGCAAGGACGGAAATATGGATGAAGCAGCTAGGTTGTTTGATAAGATGATAGACAGTTCTGTAGTACCAAATGAAGTGACTTTTAATGTTATGATTGAAGGGTATTGCCGTGTAGGCAATGTCAGGAAGGCATTCCAGTTATATGATCAGATGGTAGGTAGGGGCCTAACACCTGACAATTACACTTACAGGTCACTCATAAGTGTACTTTGTTTGACGCTAGGTGCCATGAAAGCTAAGGAATTTGTTGATGATCTAGAAAACAACTGTGCTGTGCTAAATAGTTTTAGCCTTACAGCACTTATGCATGGATTCTGCAAAGAAGGAAAGTTAACTGAAACGTACCGTATTTGGGATGAGATGAGAGCGCGGGGAGTCAAGCTTGATCTTATCAGTTTTACTGTAATTGTATATGCAGCTCTGAAACTGCATGACAGGGAGAAAATAAGTGTATTATTTAGGGAAATGAAAGAAAAAGGTGTGAAGCCAGACAATGTGTTCCATACATGCATGATTGATGTGCACTCAAAGGAAGAAAATTTAGTTCAAGCTTTCAACTGCTGGGATAAGATGATAGCTGACGGATGCTCTCCAAATGTTGTCACATATACAGTTTTAATTAATCATCTATGCAAGTCTGGGTATTTGAGTAGCGCAGAGATCCTTTGTAAAGAAATGTTAGCTGGCCGCTTCCTTCCTAATAGCTTTACTTATAATTGCTTTCTTGATTATCTGGCAAATGAAGGAGGGCTGGAAAAGGCTAAAGTTCTACACACAGCCATGCTTGAAGGCTGTTTAGCTAACACAGTGACATTTAACACATTGATCAAAGGGTTCTGTAAGGCTGAGCAGATCCAAGGGGCAATTGACCTTATGCAGAAGAGTACTGAGAGTGGTTTCTTTCCTGATTGCATCAGCTATTCTACAATAATAAATGAGCTCTGTAAGGTTGGTGACACCAATAAAGCATTTGAACTTTGGAATGAAATGTTATACAAGGGACTGAAACCTGATATTGTGGCATACAATATTTTGATTCGCTGGTGCTATATTCATGGTGAGTTTGATAAGGGCTTAGGAATTTACAGTGATATGGTTAAAAATGGTGTTCAACCAAACTGGCACACATATAGAGCTCTTTTCTTAGGAGCTTCTCTGATGACCACAAAGGGGAAAACTTTACTATTGACCACATGATGTTAGGGCAATATTTGTTCTCATCTACTAGAATAGGCTGAATCAAGACTGATGCCAGATGCAAAAATCAATCTGAACCTGAACTGTTGCTTCATATACAAGTGGCTATAAGCCTATACCATACATGTGCATAACTGCATATTGGCTTTTTCTACGCTTGAGCAGATGGATTCTAGTCTGAGGTAAGACACTTGAGATCGTCAATTTTTTTCTTTTCAACATGGTGTTTCTGTAATTGTTTTGCTAATCTTTATTTCTATTATGATTTTGCTACATGTCGAATTTGACAATGTTGTGGTTGAAATAGTCCTTAGTCCTTATAATATTTGGTGCTTAAAGAATTGTATTATGTTGTTTCATTTTGGCCAGATTTTGTTGTCTGTCTTTTTTTTTTTTAGAAATATGAGTTTGCATGGGTGTTGCAAAGCTGATGAAATAAAGATGCCATCAAAACCTGAGAGGGCTCTGGTCCCTAGTAATGGTTTTTTGCAAAAGGGGGCTGATAACAAACCACCTTAAAGTTTCTAACATGAAAACTGGAGATTTTTTTTTCTATCATTAGTTCATTGCTATGCGCGTCTCTAATCCTTGTCTTATCAATGCTGTTATTTTTTACTGGATGCAGGGTATGAAGATGGTACACTGGTCAATCACAAAAGGGTCAGGAAGAAAAGTGATTGATGCACCAAAATTTTTTACTGGCATATATATTCTCAGTAGCACAACAATGATTTGTGTACCTGCATGGTGTATCACTACATCCTCTACATATTTGCCTGTTAGTGCAACATCAACCTTACTATCAAACAATCTACATATTATTATCTGTTAAGTAAAAGAAATCTGAGCATGTTCATTGTATCAGGATTACGCTGTTCATAGAATGCGACATCTTGCTCCATGCAACACTGAAAGGCCAATCTCTGCACATTTTTACTGTCACTTGTTCAGCTGCTGAACTTCCAGGTTCACAGTGTACATGTTTCTTCACTGGATAACAACTTGTCTTGCTACTGAAGACATGCACAACACTGGTGAGACTTGTATTATCATTTCCAAGTTTGCTTTGCAGCAGTTAAGTTCACCTTCAATATATTTTCCAGTCTGATATATTTATTATCATTTCCAAGTTTGCTTTGCAGCAGTTAAGTTCACCTTCAATATATTTTCCAGTCTGATATATTTTTTCATCCGTTGCTTAGCTTCACGAATTCTCGAGGGTAACTGCTGGAAGTTTAGATAAAAAAGTACAACTACGGTGCCACGTTCAGTCATCTTTAAAAGACGGTGGCTCCAGAAGATCTCTTCCACCGTCTGGGTGAATTGACGAATTGCACCACGGATTCATTATCTGTACAGTTTGTTGTTATCGAAAGAACCGATCAGTCTGTAAACATATATACTGTATATGCTTTAACCCTTATAGCCACGAAATGAGCATACTTGGTAAAATAGGCTTTAAGTACAGATAACTATTCAGCCTTCGGCTATCCAAGAATGAGAGAATATGGATTATATATATGTTCATGGAAATGCCGTTGACAATGATGGGTCATTGGCAATGACGACTGCCATTATCTGATGGTTCATCGGGTCTTTTTATGCTTTTGTCGCTGCTTCGGTGACCATTACAACTTCATAGATGTACAGTACCTTCTGTTCTTGCTGCATTGCCTAGCCGTCTTCAGTTGCAGCGTCAGTTATTTCAGCATATTGATTCCCCGTACTTAAACTTTTTTTTTTCTCGAACACAACTTCACGTGTCATTTTCATTAAGAGCAAAGTCAAGACTGGCTGAACAAAACACACGACACAACATAACGCAACCACGGAGACAGTGGTCAACAAACACTGAAAGCAAGAAGGAGCACCCCACCAAACCACCGCTAGAGGCAATATGCAACAGCGCTAGGCCGAAACTCAGAAGGCGCCAATTGGAAAGAGGAGTGGAAGTCCTGGTCGCCGGCATCCAAAAATTAGAGCATCTAGGGGTGTCACACGCTCGGCAGCGATTGCCCGAGGTGGATCTAAGCGCGCGCCCACGACCAAGCAACGACGACGACGATAGCAATGGCATCAACCCCCGAGACGACTCCAAGCTGAGCGCAACGTCGGTGGCCACGGCCAACGACAACGACGGCGACAAGATGGCGTCAACTTCCAAGCGATGGGCCAGAGTGACAGCGCAGCGCCCGAAGGTACCCGGCCATCTCGTTAGGCGAGCTGCAACAGCAACAACACAAAGAGGACGCTACCGGAATATGCGGTGGAGAACTCGGTCACCGAAACACGACATTGGTGGCCCTCGCCCGCATTAACGATCGCGGTGGCGACGGCGGCGTCAACCCCATACGGGCGAGGAAGGCAAGGACGACGGGGCGACGAAGAAGTTGGGGGGCGGAACACCAAGGCGACACGGGACCCCGAGTGGATCAACACGGCCTTTAGGAAGGGGAATCACGCCCACGGGCGCCCACCGCAATGGGAAGTCCACTGGAACTTTCATTCCCGAGCCTCGGCCGCCGCCGACGGCACGAAGATGACGACGCCTTCGGGAAGGAAATGACGCCGGGCGACACCGTCGTTGGCCCAAGGCGCATAGCCCGGGAGAGGAGGGTTTTCACCAAATGTCGTTGTCGTAGCCGCCGTTGGTTGTCCGGGCGATCTACCAACACACCCGCAGCCCCGAGACGAGGGCCGCCCGCGCACAGGTGGTCGCCGCCGTCCGGCCCCACCAGCCCTAGCCCGAGGGTCCCGGGCCCGACCATGGCCATCCAACGATCCACCACGCCGGAGGGGAGGATGGCCACCGCTGCCCACATCGACACCACCCGCCGGAGCCCCACAGAGGCAACTCCCAGCTTGGTGGTACGAGCAGGCCCGTCCTACCACCCACCAAGTCGGGATGTCGGTGGGGAGGAAGGTATGAGGAGTGGCGGCGAGGAGGGGGGAAGTCGGGGTGGTGGCGCGTTGGCCCTCAAGCCGCCCCCAGGGGAGCAACGCGAGGAGGAGGGGCCAGGTGTCATCCCAAGTACTTATACTCAATACGGAGTACTCCCTCCATCCCTAAATTCTAGTCGTTCTAGGAGCCGGCGGTGTAAACAAGGAAGGGAACAAATGACCCTGGATGCCCCTACTATCTCTGGCAAAAGCTGATTTGAATTGACAAGAAGAGAGAGTGGGGTGTCAAGCATGTGAGAGGGGGCGGAGTACTAGATGGGCCAAAGGCTACTGCTGCTCCTGACAGATGCTAGGCAATGCATGCACTCCTGCTAGGACATCGTAGCCAACGACTAGAAATTCGGGACAGGATATTGTAGCTTCCGCGACTAGAATTTAGGGATGGAGGGAGTAAGTCATAGTATTAATAGAGTGAAACATAGATTTTCAGTGACCAATGCTATTATATGATGTAAAATGGAGTAATATGCTTTTTTTTTTTTTTGAAACAAGTAATATGAAATGAGGCCATAGATTTGTAGTGGCAAAAATGTTTACGTCAATTACTGATTAGTGGATTTCATCAAAAAAATACTGATTAGTGGGCCCAAGTGCGCAGGCCTGACTGACTAGACCGATGCCAAACCAACCGGACCAGCGCGTCGAGTCCCCGCCCGCTCCTCCCGCCTAAACACTGACCACGTCAGCAATCCGCGTGAAGACCCATCTCCACCGTTCAATTACGAAGGCACCAAGGCATCGCGACCGTCCACGTCATCGATCCGCGGCACCAACCCCTCCGCCAATCAGAGACTGCTGCTCCATTCCATAAATAAACCGCACCGCACGCCTCTCCTCACAGCAATCGAAATCCCCCGTCCTCAAATCGACCGAGCTTGCGAATCCCCTCGTTCCCGCAGCCTCACCCCACCGCAACCCGCCGCATCGATGGCGCCCAAGGCCGAGAAGAAGCCGGCGGCGAAGAAGCCCGTGGAGGAGGAGCCAGCGGCTGAGAAGGCCCCGGCGGGGAAGAAGCCCAAGGCGGAGAAGCGTCTCCCGGCGGGCAAGTCTGCCGGCAAGGAGGGCGGCGACAAGAAGGGGAAGAAGAAGGCCAAGAAGTCGGTGGAGACGTACAAGATCTACATCTTCAAGGTGCTGAAGCAGGTCCACCCCGACATCGGCATCTCCTCCAAGGCCATGTCCATCATGAACTCCTTCATCAACGACATCTTCGAGAAGCTCGCCGGCGAGGCCGCCAAGCTGGCCCGCTACAACAAGAAGCCCACCATCACGTCCAGGGAGATCCAGACCTCCGTCCGCCTCGTCCTCCCCGGCGAGCTCGCCAAGCATGCTGTTTCTGAGGGCACCAAGGCCGTCACCAAGTTCACCTCTTCTTAGATTAGGTTGCTGATAGTGTGGTGTTGGTAGATGTGGCTCATTTCATCTGGTAGTGCTAGCGTTAGTAGTAGTTGGTGGGGTTCGAAATGGATGGATGATCTGTGTTTAGTTGGATTGCTGTAAGAATTCTGGTGGTGCTTTTGGAATCCTGTTTTATGATCCATAATGGTTGTGCTTGTTTAACTTGTGGTTTCTGTCAGTATGGGTACTCTTACTTTGTACTAGTAGTTGTCATGTTGGCAATGAACTGATAATTCAAAGTGCAAACTATATGTCCAGTGTTGATCAATTGTGTTGTGAACTGATAATTCAAAGTGCAAACTATATGTCCAGTGCTGATCAATTGTGTTGTGAACTGATAATTCAATGTGCAAACTACATTTCCCATCTCAGTCCATTGAGGGAAATGTTGTACTGGTGCTGTGATGTTTTTTTTCGAAAGTGGGGTGCTGTGATGTTGGATATCATGTTTTGTTTGTTGACACATTTGCCAGAGGTAATGAACATAGGAGTACACAGGAAATTTAGGCGTCATGTCTGCTTTGGAAGATTGAGTGTAGCTAGGAAGCTGTGTTCTATTGGCAATTGGCTGCTATTCTGGACTTCAAATTCTTATATCAATGGTAAATTTCCTTGATACTTTGAAATACTTCTGTTGCTGACGAGGAACATGTAGAAAAGATATGCTGTTTTTAGGGTTGCAAGTTGGCTAGCACTAGAACCATAGGCTATCTTATTAAGTGGGCATCCCTACTTGTTTGGCTCTGTTATCTGAGGATCATGTTCGACCAGTATGTTTGTTGGCCACTTTTCTGAATCCCAACTGCATGGAGCCTTCTATTTCTTGCAAGCTCCTTAAAAATCAATATAGCAGATAAGTTATCATCCTGTGCAAGTCCAAGTCCAACCCTTCAGCATTGATTTTCATTGTTCTTTTTGCAGAGATGTCTTCCCAGCCACTGATGGTATACCTGCTGCTGTTGAACATTGCATGTCTGAGTTGACCCATCTGTAAGGGCACCAAGACCATCAGAGTTCACCTCCTCATAGGTTACTGGATCAAAGTGTGATGCATCTGTTAGTTACTAGTTAATATCTGAGTGTGCTGTTTGCGAAATTCTGTAGTTCTACTGAAGTAAAAGATCGTGGTCTTATGTTCATAGGCACTTTTTCCTGAAAGAGGTGAATTCCTTGGCAGTAAATTTAGTGTGACTTGCACTGTGGAAGATTGAGAATGTGTAGGATCTCTGTTATGAACTGTTGCATGACATGGGCATCCTTGTTCTTCTGTTCTGATGGTAAAATCTATAGTAGGTACTTGATAGAAACTTGTTTGGCTTCTATCTCAGGATCATGTTGTTTCTGAGTTCCTGCTGCATGGAGGCTTTTGTTTCCATCCTCTTCAGAATTGTTGTTTCATTCTGCAGAGATGTACTCCCATTGACTCATCTTTTATTAGCTAACTGGTACAATTTTTGCATACAGTCATGCCTGTCCTGTACTGGTATGCTTCATCTGATGTGTCACTTGAGCATGATGCAATCTTTGGATTACTCACTCACCCATTTTGCCAGATTCTGGTTTTGAATTCTGGATTTTGCCTGCTTTGTTTGTATTATTATTATTCACGAAATTTCTGTGGTAACTCTGCTTTTGTTTAATTCAAGCTTTGATTTGAAATGGCTGCTTGGAATGTGTGATCATTAGAAATACAGGACGATTAGTATATTGGAGCAGCCATTTGTCATGATTGACATCTTAAATTTAATTTCTTGAATCCACAGTTCATGTTGCTTTGCAGCTTTGCCTTGTTGATTTGGTAGCTATGGCTTGGCTTGACTCTTCAGTTTTGATTTCTTGCTAAGAAACTTAGCTTTTGAACTATTGAGAATTTGGATGAGACCTTTTTGGCATGGTTTTATACGGCTCGCACTCTTTGTGGCAGTGCGTGGATGAGCCTGAGCTGGATCCATAGTTCCACCAAACGGGGTTATGCCCACTGCCGTTGAACATTGCATATCTGACGTGACCCACACCACATGTAAGGGCACAAAAGCCCATTTGAGTTCACCTCATCGGTTGTGGTAGTTACTCCCTCCATTCTTTGTATATGACACTAAAAAGTTCAAAACTGAACTAATCAACTTTTATCAGAGAGAATAGTTGGGAGCTTGCGGGGTTGCAGTTTGGTGCTTGCTGAGTTGATCTCATAGGAGTGGCAACAGAAACACCAGTAAAATGTTATGTTCCCTATTCTACAACCTTTCGGATTGTATGTTGTAATGAATTTGATTAATGTTTTGTGAAATTTACAGGGTTGTTAATAAATCGGTGGGCATGAACTTGTTAGCTGCTGCTCTTCTGTAAGTTCTGTAGCAATTACCATTCCTACAAGGCTACGACATGCTGGTCTTTGTATACATTTATATAGTTATTACTACTTCCAAAGGGAAAGTACTCCCTGGATCTCAAATTCATCTGCTGCTGGAGCGGAGAAATTCTTGTTGTTTGCAATTGCACTACTTTCTAGATATGGAAAATTGAATTTGGATACAATTTGATTCTGTATATTGAAAATGTGCAAAGAGCCTTGTTATCTATGCATGCAGTAACGCCAATGTTGTATTTCTATTGAGTTGCTTAAAACCTGAGCTATTGTGAAAATTGTTTGACACGTAATTTGAATTCTAGGATCTTTAAAATGTGAAAAAAAAATACTCTTTATGCAGTATGGCCACCGCTGTTGTGCTATTGGGAAGCTTCAAATTTTATTCCTGGTTATTTTTGTTTTCAGGATTCAGTTATGTTTCATTATAATTTTCAAACATTGGTCTCAGACAGATAAAGATATGCTGACAAAGAGACATGCACTGGCCATTCAAGGATGACATTGAGCAAGTGTACCTGCATCGCCCTTAGAGGGATGGTTGGCAGAGGGAGGCAGCCCCTTTATTTTGAACTTCTGTATGACTGTATGATGTGGTAGCTCTCAGGAAGGGTAGACATTGGAGTTGCTTCTTTTATTCCTGGACTTGTAAGAGTTGACATTTCTGTCTTGAGTGCAATACAAATGGACTTGGACTGTGCCGTAGAACTATATATATGTATAAAAATCAAGGATTACGTCTACACTACTTGTTTTTGTTTGATTGTTTCTGTTCTGAATGTTGCTTCATTGTGTCTAGATCATTGTGGGTTTCATAGTGGAGCCTTTTTTTAATCTACATCTTACGTTGATAATAATAGGTAAAATTCTAGTACTATTTTATCTTTTTACACATTTTTGAAACGTTGTACTTGCACGAATCTGCTGCAAACAATGCAGATTTTTAACAGAGGAGTGACAGGATTTTTGAATCATTTTATTTTTATCTTTGTCGGAGCCTCTATTAAAAGGCACCATTTTCTGACAACTAGTGATGTTGTATCACTTTGTGTTAGTAATACATGTATTCATTACTAAATTCCATTTTAGTAAATGATAATTATGTATGCTACAGTAATATTACTAGTGACACATTTACATTCGACAGTTGCCGTTTTTTTTTTGAAAAAAAAATATACTCGTTAAAAGTTTAAGATTGGTTACTCTTCTTATCTTATAATAAAGTGTGCTAGTATTCTGTAGGAGTAATACAGTAGACCGTTGGGCCAGGCCGAAACCAACTGCCAAAAGGAAGGTCGTCCGGCCCGCCTAACACAGGCCAGTTCCCTCCGTCTCCTCCCGCCCAAAGCTCTGACGACGTCAGCAATCCGCGCCCAAAACCCCATCTTCACCGTCAATTCGCGACAGGATCAACACATCACAGCCGTCCACGCCAGCGATCCGTGGCACCCGCCCTTCCACCAATCAGAACCAGTTGCCCCGTCCCGTTAAATACGCCGCACCCCCTCTCCTGATTTCTCCGTCGAAATCGACCGAGCGAAAGCGAATCTCTAGCAACCGCAGCCTCACATCGCAAACCACCTCGCAGCCCCAGCAGTAGCATCGATGGCCCCCAAGGCGGAGAAGAAGCCGGCGGCGAAGAAGCCCGCGGAGGAGGAGCCCGCGGCGGAGAAGGCCCCGGCGGGGAAGAAGCCCAAGGCGGAGAAGCGCCTCCCGGCGGGCAAGTCTGCCGGCAAGGAGGGCGGCGAGAAGAAGGGGAAGAAGAAGGCCAAGAAGTCGGTGGAGACCTACAAGATCTACATCTTCAAGGTGCTGAAGCAGGTGCACCCCGACATCGGCATATCCTCCAAGGCCATGTCCATCATGAACTCCTTCATCAACGACATCTTCGAGAAACTCGCCGGCGAGTCCGCCAAGCTCGCCCGCTACAACAAGAAGCCCACCATCACCTCGCGCGAGATCCAGACGTCGGTGCGCCTCGTCCTCCCCGGCGAGCTCGCCAAGCATGCCGTCTCGGAGGGCACCAAGGCCGTCACCAAGTTCACCTCTTCTTAGATTAGGTTGATGGTACTATCGCTACCTGTAGCCGTAGCTGGGGGGTTCGTAATGGATGGATGTTGATCTGTGTGTAGTTGGATTGCGGTAGGAGTTATGGTGGTGCTTTTGGAATCCTGTTATCCAGAATAGTGAGGTGCTTGTTCTATTTGTGATTTGTCAGGATGGATGCTTTTGGTCTGTACATGTCATGTTTCTGACAGTGAACTGATAATTCCATATTAAGGTTTGTTGACACATTTGCCAGAAGGGAATGAACATACACAGGCAATTGAGGCATCATGTCCACTCTGGAAGCTTGATAGTGTAGAAGGTTTGATCTATGGACAATGACTTGGTGATTGCTGTTTTAATATTCTGAGCTTCAAATTCTGATATCAATGGAAAATTTACTAGTTATTTTAGAATGTTTCTGTTACTGTTGAGGAACATGTAGAAAAGCTATGCTGTGTTTAGGGTTGCAAGTAGGCTAGCACTATAACCATTATATGGTTACTATTTCCAACCAGATAATTTTATATGGACCTCCAATTTGCCTTCTGATTTGTTTGGAGTGGAGATTTTTTTGTTGCTTGCTATCACACTGTGTTGTTAAATTTGGACATCATTTGATTCTGCTATAACTAAATTATGTAACGAGACTTGTTATTTGTGCATACAGTAGATCAATGCTGTATTTCTATTGGGATGCTTAAGTTTTGAGCTATTTTGAAATTTGTTTGACATAGCTAAAGATGTGCTAGCTGAAATGATTATGTTACTATTCTAAATCTGCTGTGTGGAGGCAATCATTCTATTCCATCTCCATTATGAAGAAAGTCCAAAGCATCAATGATATCGGCAATGTTTAGCCTTCTAAGTTTAAAGTATTTCTTCAAAGTGTGGGCATGCCAGATTTTGGATGAAGCCAACCATTTAAGCTACCAAAGGGCATGATCTCAAATACAAATGCTTTGAACTCTTGACCTTTGGTGATTCATGCTTGAGCAGCATGTCATGATCTTTATGAGACAAACAATGGTGCACTCTTCTCAGTGTCTCACATTCAACCACAAGAAGCTTTTGCAGATTTGGATTGTAAGGTTTAAAACCTTCACAGTAGCTATAGTTCATCTTGAAAAGTGCACTTATGTACTGCCTACACAAAGAAAATTAGCTTCTAAGAATTCATTGATCCTGGATTTCTTAATGTACTGTTAGAAACTCTTTTGTAGTGTGCTGCCTACACACAGTTTGCATATCATGGAGCTAAATGAAGTGATTTTTTAACCTTTTTTTTTTTTAAACAATGTTTTTTTTTTAAAAAATCAATGAAGCTGGGGTATCCATACTCATTATTTCTTGATGTCGACGAGTTAGCCAAATTTTTGAATACCCCCTTTTGTCATTTCTTGCAGATTAATGAAGGATCTAATTCTGACAATAATGTTAAATTTTGCAGTGTTATTGGGATCAACCCTTGCAAACTATTGTGTGGCGAATACAACTGCTGAAGCTTGTGGATCCTACCAATGTCTTGGGGAATGGCACCAGACAACTTATTTATGGACGCGCTGAATGCATTTAGTTGATTTATACTGTTAAGAGATTGAGGTAGGCTGCCCTTGTATGAGTTATCTTTCAGCTAAAGTTCTTCCAACATGGTACATGTATGTCACCAGACAATTGATTTCCTGATAGAGCCAGGATGTTAAGGTTCCTTAGGCTGCCAACTTCTAAAGGAAGGGCCTTTTGATAGGAAATCATATGATAAGCCTAGCTACATACAATTGAGTGGTAGTTTGAAAATCTCTATGGGAATTGGGTTGTTCAGACAGTTGACAGTTCATTCACATATCAACGTCATATAGGTTCTTCAGCTTGCTATTGAATGCAGGCATGGGACAACTTTGGCCAACTTTGAGGAATTTCCAATAGACGAATGTATGGGGCGGGCCTGACAAGAGTGTGTTGTCCAAACCTAATTCGAACTAAGTTTGCCATGCTTAAAATTCTTCTGATGTTAAACTCTATCTTGCTTTTTTAGACAAACATAGTTCCAAGGAAGATATGACGACAATCACCTATGGCATTGTGTTGATTGTCCAAGAATCATATCAGTACCACTCGTTCGTTCTTATTCTGAATGTCTGCTGCATTTATAATTAGCTCATGGGATCTGGGTTAGGGTGGGCTTTTGAAACTTTTCAGCTTTCACATGGCAGGATTTAGACACATCTTTTATCAATTATTTATAGAAAAAGGGCATTACTAACAACCAGTAAAACTCTTCATTGTTGATGTGTTTGACATATTTACAAAACATCCTTTACACTTGCATGCATCTATTTAAAGAAATGCGATTTTTTGGCAATGGAAGGAGAGGATATTGACTGATACATCTCAATGACAACTAGAAAAGGAGCACATTGACGGCTGATGACACCCTGGACTTCATCTGATGTAAACAAATGCAGGTTATTTAGACAGAAAATGGTAGAGATGCAGCGTCATATACATATTCAGTTAGGATCATATGGAGTCTTATGGCCCATTTTCATGCAAGTCACTGCAGAGTTGTCCACCCCACATTCCACCATGGGCGATTTGCTAACATGGAGGTATGAATCTCTGATAGCATGCATTTCAGCAGCTGCATCATGTATGAGTGTTCGTTCCTAGGCTGTTTCTTTGAGCATGATATTCCCAGAGCAATTACAGAAGTCAAGCACTTCTCAATTCTACATCTTGTAGTGCTGTTAAATACACCTGTGTGCAGCCACATCGTTGTATCGGCTATCTCCCATATTCTCTCTGGGAGAGCATCCCTTGAAAACCTGTGTAGATCTAAGGAACCACTAAACATATCATCTGTTGGGCTCTTTCCCGTAAACATTTCAAGCAGCAATATCCCAAGGCTATAAACATCACCAATAGTTGACACAGAAGAACCTTCACCATACTCTATATTTGTGCCAAAAAAGGTATTTGTTAGTATGACATATCATGTCTATAAAATAGGAATGATAAAGACATACACAGCATTTTCAGTTACCTGGGGCAACATAACCAATGGAGCCTCTTATTCCAATTGTGCTATTTGAATTCTGTAGGGCCTTACTTGCACTTTCTGGAAGTATTCTTGATATGCCAAAGTCTCCAACTTTGCCACTCATATCTTCTGCAAGAAGAATGTTGCTTGGCTTCAGATCACAATGGACGATTGGTGGCTGACAGTGATTATGAAGGTAGTCCAAGGCATCAATGATATCGACAGCAATATTTAGCCTTTGCTCCAGGCTTAGACTATTTCTCAAAGTGGGCATGGCAGATTTTGAATGAAGCCAATCATTTAAGCTACCATTGGGCATGAACTCAAAAACAAGTGCTTTGAACTCTTGACCTTGGTGATTGATGCTTGAGCAGCATGTGATGATCTTTATGAGACAACGATGGCGCACCCTTCTTAGTGCTTCACATTCGGCCACAAAACTTTTTATAGATCTAGTCTGCTCAAGGCGAAAAACCTTTACAGCTGCAATAGTAGTTCCTTCATCTTGAAAAGTGCATTTATATACCTCACCAAAGCTTCCTTTACCAAGCAAATTTCCTTCTGAAAATCCATTAGTTCCATTTTCTAGTGTATGGTAAGAAACTCTTTCATAGTGTTCCTCAATTTTTGGTTGTTGGGATGGGCTCATCTGCCTTCCTCTTAACTTCTTACAGATCAATTGAGTAGCAATAGCAAAAGCTAAAAACAAGAGTGCGCCAGTTGTTGCTAGGGCTATTGTAAGGGACTTCAACTTTTCTTTTTTGTTAGTTTTCACCACAACTGTGTGGCATGGAGGTAAATGAAGCTCAGGTATCCCACCACAAAGATCATTATTTCCAGTGATTGACAAGTTAGCCAAATTTTTGAATATCCCCTCTTTTGGCACTTCCCCTTGCAGATTATTGAAGGACAGATCTAATTCTGACAACGTCAAGTTTTGCAATGTCATTGGGATTGCCCCCGACAAATTGTTGTGTGCTAGATACAGCTGTTGAAGATCAAGCATGCTACCAATGCCTTCTGGAATGATACCAGACAAGTTATTCATGGACAAGTTGAGTCCAGTCAGGCCCTTCATATTGCTCAGAGATTGAGGTATTGTTCCTTCAAATAAGTTGTCATCCAGCCCAAGTTCCTGCAACACGGTGCAGTCCCCAATGCTATCAGGTATCTCACCAGACAATTGGTTTCCTGATAGCGCCAGGATGTTAAGATTCACCAAGCTACCAACCTCAGAAGGTAGGGTACCAGATAATGAATTGTGTGATAAGCTTAATTGTCTAGACAGGAGTGGTAATTGGAAAATCTCTATGGGAATTGAACCATTTAGGCGGTTCATTGACATATCAAGGCCATACAGGTTCTTTAGCCTTCCTATGCTTTTAGGGATTGGTCCCTCCAGATTGCTATTGAATGCAACTAGTAAAGCCAACTCTGAGAGATTTCCAATAGATGAAGGTATAAGCCCTGACAAATTAGTATTGTACAAGCCTAATTCAACCAAGTTTACCAGCTTGCCAACACTATCCGGGACCGCTCCAGATATGGAAGTATTTGCCACACTAAAGAACTGGAGGTTAAAAAGATTGCCAATTTCTGAGGGAATGCTTCCTACGATCCCTGTGTCAGCCAACATGAGGCCTTGCATGGTGATTGAGAGATTCACTATTGAGGCTGGCAGCTGCCCAGTAAGACCAATGTTGTTGCTGATAGTCAAACTTTGGAGCTGGCTGCAGTTTGACAACGAAGCCATGAATTCCCATCCCTCCATGTCATTTGCTTCTAGCATGTTGTCGTGCAAGCTTAATGATTCCAAAGCCCACAACCTCCCCAGTGCCTGGGGCACATGCCCACTAAGCCTATTTGTGATAAGATCAACAACTTGGAGAGTGGTGAGGTTGGAGAGTGAAGCAGGGATGGATCCCGTTAGCTGGTTCTTACCAAAGCTAAGGATGTTTATGTTGGGGAACTTGGTACCGATGTCGGCCGGAATTTCCCCATGGAGCATGTTTCCTTGGACTTGCAGCGTTATTAAGGAAGACAAGTTTAATAGGGAGCGTGGGAGCTCACCAGATAGTTTGTTGTAGTCTAGCGAGAGCCATTGGAGACCCTGGATGCTGCCTAGATCGGGCGTGATTCTTCCCTCCAGCTGGTTTAATCCAAGGTCCAGGACAGTCAGAGACGACAGGTTGGCAAGAGATGCCGGGATGGTGCCGGTGAAATTGTTGGTGAAGAGATCGAGGCCCTTGAGGCTCTTGAGGTTGTCACCAAGCTCGGGAGGCACACGCCCATAGAGCTGGTTGTAGCCTAGGCCCAAGGACACCAGACTGGTGCAGGAGCTCAGGTTGGCGGGGAGCTTACCAGAGAAGGCATTGCGGCTAAGATCAAGGTTATGGAGGTGTTGCAGCCGGCCTAGGCTCCCGGGGATGCCGTCGTGGAACCCGTTGTTGCTCAAGTTGAGAGTCCAGAGTGATGACAGGTTACCGATGGCTGGCGAGAGCACGCCTGTGAGCCCACGTGAGGGCAGGCTCAGCTCCACCACTTGCCGGTGCTTGCCCCAGCACCTCACCCCCTCCCAGCTGCAGTACCCACCGTCACCGGCGCTGGTCTCGTTCCACGAAGCAAGCGGGTCGGCGTACCCGCCTCTGATCGCCGCGGCCTTGAAGGCCAGCAGCGCGGCCAGCTCTTCGTTTGCTGGCATGGCGGCGAGCGTGGAGATGGACATGGAGGTGCATAGCAGTAGCAGCAGCAGCAGCAAGCTCAGTGATCGCATTGCCATGTCTGTTGCTTTGGCTCTTAGGACGATCGAAGAGAATTGATTGGTGTCTGTACTGCTCGCTGTTGCTTGCTTGCGCTATTTATACTGTAATGTACAGGCCTTGATGCTCCATCAGTGACATGTGAATTTGCTTGCCAAAATATATAGTGGGAACTGTATTGTGTATAGGGGTTTACTCTTGACTTGGACAGAGTCCAATTAGGCGTCTACTAACTATTAAATCTGTTGCAAATTATAGTTCGTTTCACTTTTTTCAAAATCAAGTTTGACCATTTGTCTTATTCAAAAAATTTATGCAATCATTACTTTTGTTGTGATATACTTTATTAACCAACTAAGGTCCTTAAGAATGACTTCAATTTCACTACGTTTGCATAAATTTTTAAAATAAGACAAGTGATTAAATTTAGGGTTGAAAAAGTCAAACGAATTATAATTTAGAATGGTTCCACATTTTCCGGTTCAGACTCACATGTCTAGCACTTCTATTTGTCATCTCCCTCTTGGAGTAGTACCTGCGGCCGTCGTCCCATAGAGTTCGGCTATGTTTTGTTTTATGAAAAGATAAAAATCTTTATAATATCGTACGAAATAAGTGTCATAGAATATAGTACTTCCATATCTACTACTATCATAATAAATAGTTAAGCGCATATGATAGACAAATTAGAATGTCACTCTTGTGATACAAAAGGTAACCTTCGTCCTGAAAAACTACAATTTTAAGATTAGACCGAGATGCTAATCTTCTTCAAGTTTGATTAAATTTATTCAAAATAACATGAACATTTTCGACTCCAGATATATTATCGTAATATAATGTTTCATGATAGATTTAATATTGAGTATTTTTAAAAAAAAAGCTAATTAATTTTTAAAGATTTAATCGAATTTGGGATGTATTAATTTATAAGAAAGTTAGAATTATCTTTTTCTGATACCCATGTGCTGTACTTAGCTAGTGGAATTATTGAGCTGCTGCCAGCCTGATTGATTGCTTGACCATGACGTTCTCACGGTTGACGTTGACCGATGACCGAAGACTCTGGCAACCCGATAATTTCCGTGCAGTTGTCGATACATGACATGAGCGACTTCGCGCATGCGACAACCAAACCAGTCACTCACGGCTCTTGCAGCTCTTTCGAAGAAGCCTGGTGAGGGCAGTCCCTATGCAAGACACCACGCATGAAGACCAACACAAAAAACGTCACTGTCGAAACTATTACTTTCCAACGCATGGTTTCGATTAGCAATTAACGTGCTCTTCATTTGCCATCCCTCTATCGTTTTCTCTCTCCTTTTCCTTTCTTCCTCTTGTGCGTCCGCGAGCGCGAGTTAATGCCATGGACGCCACTCGTTTCCTCCCGGCGCGAAAATCATCGTTTCTTCCTGCCTCGGTTCAAGAGTCGACGCCGTTTCTTGTCGTCGAAACGATTTCTACGACAACCCTCTCTCTCTTCATTAACTTCGCTGCCATGTCGTGTTTTTGTCTACGTGGAGCCTTCTTCAATGCGTATGGAAACGATGCATTTAAGGCCGTTGGGACTGCCCTGAGAGGACTAGAGGATCAACAGGCCCCCAGTCTGACTTCCATGGCTTTGAACGAGTGAGCTTCCTAGGGATCCCAGATGAGGGCAGCTAGGAGAGCTGCCGACTCCAACTATCGTCCATGTACGATTCTCGACAGTGTTATTATTGGCGAAAGAAAGAGAAGCTTAGCTTGAAGGAAGAAAAGAAGCACACCGGCCCTCTACTATCATCTCTTCTATCTCCAACTATCGTCCATGTACGATTCTCAATAGCGTTATTATTGGCGAAAGAAAGAGAAGCTTAGCTTGAAGGAAGAAAAGAAGCACACCCTCTACTATCATCTCTTCTATGTTATTGTCTACTCAATTTCGCATTGGCAAATCCTTCCACTTGCTATCTAATGTAGTATATGAAGCCTTTCTTTTCTATTTCTTCTTGGATGGTCTGGGGAAGCGGATCACGCGAAGATCTATAGTGTTTAAGTACATCGGGACGACCAGTTCACCACCGAAAGCGAATTGGATCCTTTAGGAGTCTTCTTTGTTCTGCGCAGTGGAAAGGGATGCTAGTCAGCTTTGGCGAAGTTGTAGGCCCCAATAAATTAGATCAAGAGTGATTCCTCATCTATCCTATCCTGTTCGGGAGGTGAAATGCTTCATTGAGACTGACCTAAGTAATTTCAAATGATTAAGGTCCTATTTGGATTCAATATCTAATAATAGTTATCTAGATAATAGCTTATTATCTGGTTTGATTCAACTAGTGCGATAGTTGTTATCTAAAGAACAAGGTTAAAAAACAATTTGTCTAGCAGAAAAGGAAAACTGTGGAACAAGCTGAGTTTTCGCTCGATTAAAATCCAGTAATTTTTTTTAGGAAAGATTAAACTTCAGTAAATGTTCTCATTGATTAGTGGCTCCATGGGCCAGCCCTAGGTATTCCGCCAGGAGTACTACAGTAGAAAGTTGGGCCAGGCCAAAATGAAGCGCCAAAAGAAGCAAAGGAAGTCCGGCCCGCCTTCCTCTGCGCGCCGAAATCCACTTCCATTTCCACTTCTCTCCCTCCGTCTCCTCTCCTCCCGCCAAAAACTTTGACCACGTCAACAACCCGTTCCAAAACACATCTCCACCGTCCATTTGCAACTGAATAAACGCAATCTCATCCATCCACGTCAGCGATCCGCGGCACCGGCCCCTCCACCAATCAGCGTTAGCCGCTCCCTTCTGTTAAATTCGCCGCACCCCACTGTCCCTCCCACCAAGGCACCAATCGAATCCTTCGCATCGCCGGCGCAGCCGCATCGCACACCACCGCACAACCCCAGCAGCCGCATCCATGGCACCCAAGGCGGAGAAGAAGCCGGCGGCGAAGAAGCCCGCGGAGGAGGAGCCCGCAGCCGAGAAAGCTCCGGCGGGGAAGAAGCCCAAGGCGGAGAAGCGTCTCCCGGCGGGCAAGTCGGCCGGCAAGGAGGGCGGCGAGAAGAAGGGGAAGAAGAAGGCCAAGAAGTCGGTGGAGACCTACAAGATCTACATCTTCAAGGTGCTGAAGCAGGTCCACCCGGACATCGGCATCTCCTCCAAGGCCATGTCCATCATGAACTCCTTCATCAACGACATCTTCGAGAAACTCGCCGGCGAGTCCGCCAAGCTCGCTCGCTACAACAAGAAGCCCACCATCACCTCGCGCGAGATCCAGACGTCGGTGCGCCTCGTCCTCCCCGGCGAGCTCTCCAAGCACGCCGTCTCCGAGGGCACCAAGGCCGTCACGAAGTTCACCTCTTCTTAGGTGACGTTGGTGGTATTGGGTGGTGTTGGTAGATGTGGCTCAGATCATCTAGTAGTGGTAGCAGTAGTTCGAAGTCAAAATGATGTGTAGGCCAGTTGGTGGGTTGCTGTAAGGGTTGTGCTTTTGGAACAGTCTGTCGTTGATAATTTCAGTCAGAAATATCAAATTGCAGTTTGCCTAACTGATGCCAATTCTGGATCAAAACGTGATGCATTTGCTAGCTGCCAGTAGGTGATGTCTGAGTGCACTGTGTAGTGAAATCCTGTAGTTCAACAGAATTAAAATGTCAAGTTATGTTCATAGATCATAGGCAGCTTTCCCTGAACGAGAGTTGCCTGTAATTTGCCTGTTTTATTTCGTTGATGATCTGCACTATTAATAAAGAGGACTGCAGCAATATCTTCTAAGTTCTTGGCTTTCCTTAATTCTAGCTTCATGACAGTATCGTTGTTCTTTTGTTCAAATTCTGACAGTAAAATCTACTAGTAGGTAGGACCACTTGATATATTATTATAAGTTCGTTTCTGTCATTGCAATGGAGAAACTTGTTTGGCTTCCGTTATCTGAGGATCATGTTGTTCAGTCCCTGCTGCATGGAGGCTTTTGTTTCCATACTCTTCAGCCTTGTTTTAATCTGCTGATGAGATGTCCCTGTTGCATTGAGGCTTTTTCTATCCATCCTCTTCAACATTGTTGTTTTATTCTGCAGAGATTTCATCCCATTGATTCCATCCTCTTCAGCATTGTTGTTTCATTATGCAGAGATGTCATCCCATAGACTCTGTTCTTTTATCAGCTAACTGGTACTGTTAAGTTAGTCACATACTAGAACAGCTAACTAGTTCTATTTGGATACTGTTCATGCCTGTGTCCTGTACTGGTAGCTTCATCTGCTGTGTCATCATGATGCAATCTTTGGATTGACTCACCCATATTGCCAGATTTGTGGTTTTGAATTCTGGATGTTGCCTGTTTTGTTTGTATTGTATTATTCACAAAATTTCTGTGGTAACTATGCTTTTGTTTGTTCAAACTTTGAAATGGCCATATGGATTGTGTGATCTTAGAAATACAGGATGCTCAGCATATTGGAGCAGTCATTTGTCATGAATCATGATTGATGTATTGAATTTATTTGTTGGATCCACAATTCATGTTGCCTTGCAGCTGTGCCTTGTTGCTTTGCTAGCTGTAGCTTGACTCTCGAGATCTGAGTTCTTGCAAAGAAACTTGTCCTTTGAAATAGTGAAAATATGGATGAGGCCTTTTTGGCACGGTTTTATCTGGCTCTTGCTCTTTGTTGCAGTGCACGGAGCAGCTGGAACTGGAGCCATAGCAACACCAAATGGGGGCATGCCCACTGCTGTTGCACATTGCATATCTGACATGACCCACATCTAAGGGCATCGAGCCCATTTGAGTTCACCTCATTGGTTGGTGGTATTTACATCCTCCATTCTATGTAGGACGCAAAATAGTTCAAAACTGAACTAACCAACTTCATCAGAGAGTACTTGGGCGGCGGCTGGGTTGTATTTTGTGGGTTGTAGTTTGGTACTTGCTCAATTGATCTTGTAGTAGTAGCAACAGAAACAGCAGTGAGATGTTTATGATCCTTGTTCTACATCCTTTCAGATTGTATGTTGTTGTAATGAATTTGATTAATGTTTTGTGAAATTTACAGGAATGTTCATAAATTGGTTCGCGTGAACTTGATAGCTGCTCTGAATTCTGTAAGTTCTGGAGTAAATACCATTCCTACAACATGCTGGTCTTTGTATATTACATTATATAGTTACTACTTCCACAGGGAAAGTTCACCCTGGACCTCAAATTTATCTCCTGATTTCTCTGGAGTGGAGAAATTCTTGTTGTGTACCATTATACTACTTTGCTGATGTGGAGAACAGAATTTAGACACAATTTGATTCTGCTATATGCATATGTGGAAAACTGAATTTGGATAATTTGATTGTGCTATGTTGAAAATTTGTAAAGAGCCTTGTTATTTATGCATACAGTACGGCCAATGCTATATTTCTACTGAGGTGCTTAAAACTTGAGCTATTACGAATTTTCTTTGAAACTTAATTATCTACTTTTGTTCAAGAGAAGCATAGTTAAAGATATGTTAGCTGAAATGGTTCTGTTTCTTTAGTCTGCTTTTTGGAGGCTTATCTTTCTATTCCATCTTATCCGGTATCATAGACAATCCACTCTAACTTAATTTGTTCATGATTTGAATTCTAGGATCTTTAAAATGTAAAATAATACCTCTTTTATACAGTATGGCCACTGCTGTAGTGCTATTGGAAAGCTTCAAATTTTATTCCTGGTTATTTTTTTTCCAGGATTCAATCCCCTTTCATTATAATTTTCAAACATCGGTCTCAGACAGATATGCTAACAAAGAGTCAATCAGTTGCGCTATAGAAGTTTGAGAATGTTGAAAAAACTATGATTTATGGACCCCGCATGGACATTGCTGTTCTGATGCTTGGAATGTAAAACATATGCAGATTGTTAAAAAAGGAGTGACAATGATTTTGAGTCAATCATCTTAATGAACATTCGTAACAGAAAGGTTAGTACATCAGATGTAAACAAGAATGATTGTGCTGCTGAAGCCTCATATACATCTTCAGTTATTTGAAGCAAGTGATCATACACACACATCTTATTTATCCATTTTAAGTCTTACTAGCACTATTGCTGGGAATCATCGAAGAGTCGTTCCTACTCCTCGAGTTCTATCGCAACAGATCTGGCAAACTTGCAGTATGAATCTCTGATATCATGCATTTTGATGGCTGCAACCTGTATCGGCGTCCTCTCTCTTGGTTGCTTCTTTGAGCAAGATATTCCAAGAGCAATGATAGAAACCAAACAATTCTCAGTTTCAGCTGTGGTGATATCGTTGGTGTTTGTGTGCAACCACATTGTTCTGTCGACTATCTCCCAGATTCTCTCTGGAAGGGCGTCCTCTGAAAACTTATGCAAATCAAATGGTCCTCTGAACACATCATCAGTTGGGCTCCTTCCCGTGAACATCTCAAGCAACAATATGCCCAGGCTATAAACATCTCCAAGAGTTGAAACAGAAGACCCTTCACCATACTCTGTTATTATGAAAAAAAAGAATTGATCAAGCCAGTTTATAAGAACTAATAATAATAATAATAAATAAAAACCAAACACAACAATTTCAGTCACCTGGAGCAACATAACCAATGGAGCCTCTTATTCCAATTGTGCTGTTTGAATTTTGTAGGGTGTTACTTGCAATTTCTGGAAGGATTCTTGATATGCCGAAGTCTCCAACTCGGGCACTCATGTCCTCTGCAAGAAGGATGTTGCTTGGCTTGAGATCACAATGAATGATTGGTGGCTGACAGTGATTGTGAAGATAATCCAAACCATCCATGATATCTACAGCAATGTTTAGCCTTTGTACAATGCTGAGAGTATTAGTTACTGTGGGCATGCTAAATTTTGGATGAAGCCAATCACTTAAGCTACCATTTGGCATGAACTCAAAAACCAGAGCCTTGAACTCTTGGCCTTGGTGATTGATGCTTGAGCAACATGTGATGATCTTTATGAGACAACGGTGACGCACCGTTCTCAGCACTTCACATTCAGCCACAAAACTTCTATTAGATCCAGATTGCTCAAGGTTGAAAACCTTTACCGCAGCAAGAGTTCCCTCATCTCGAAAAGTGCATTTATAGACTGTCCCAAAGCTTCCTTTACCAAGCAAATTGGTTTCTGAAAATCCGTTGGTTCCATTTTCTAATGCATGGTAAGAAACTTTTTCATATTGTTGCTCAATTATTTGTGGCTCGACTGAGCTTTTGACCATTTGTCTATGCTTGTTGTAGATCAACCGAAAGACAAAAACCATAAAAGCCAAAAACAGGAATGCTGCTGTTGTTGCTAGAGCTATTGTAAGAGACTTCATCCGCCTTTTCTTGTGATTTTTCAGAGAATTCTTGTGGCATGGTAATAAATGAAGCTGATGTATGCCACCGCATAGTCCATTATTTCCAGTGACTGAAAAGTTATGGAAAAGTCTGAATATCCCTTCTTTTGGCACTTCACCTTGTAAATTATTGAAGGACAGATCTAATTGTATCAGTGATGTCAAGTTCTGCAATGATATTGGGATCGGTCCTGACAAACTATTGTGTGATAGATCCAGTATTTGAAGGTTGGGAATGGTACCAATGTCTTCTGGAATAGTACTGGACAACTTATTCATGGACAAGCCGAGTGCAACTAGATCCTTTATATGCTTCAGAGATTGAGGTATTTGTCCTTCTAATGAGTTATTGGCCAACGAAAGTTCTTGTAGCATGATGCACTCCCCAATGCTGTCAGGTAACTGACCGGATAATTGGTTCCCGGATAGATACATGTGGTTAAGGTTCACCAAGCTACCGATTTCAGAAGGAAGAGGGCCTGACAGTGAATTAGATGACAAGTCCAAGTACTTGGAGAGGAGTGGCAGTTTGAAAATCTCTGTAGGGATTGAACTGTTCAGACGGTTATTAGCTAGATCAAGGGATATTAGATTCTTCAGTTTTCCTAAGCTTGTTGGAATTGCACCCTCCAGGTTGGCATTCTGTGCATATAATTCAATCAACCTTGAGAGATTTCCAATAGATGTCGGTATGATGCCTGACACTTGAGTGTGGTACAAACCTAAGCGAGCCAAGTTTCCTAGCTTGCCCATGCTATCTGGGATCACACCGGATACAGAGGTATACCCAAAACTGAGGGATTCAAGGCTGACCAGATTGCCAATAGCTGAGGGGATGCTCCCAGATATCCCATCGAGGTAATCCAAATGCAGGATTTGCAGGGTGGTCGAGAGATTCCCTATTGAACTTGGCAGCTGCCCTGTGAAGCTGTTGTCAGCGATGTTTAGATCCTGGAGCTGGCTACAGTTTGATAACGAAGCCATGAATTCCCACCCCTTCCTGTCGTCTGCTTCTAGATCGTTTTGGAACAAGTACAGAAGTTGCAGACCTTGCAGTCTCCCCAGCGCCGGAGGCACACGCCCGCGGAGCCTATTTACAGAGAGTTCGATTCGCTGGAGTGTTGTGAGGTTAGTGAGGGAAGCGGGGATGGATCCGGTGAACCGGTTGAAAGAAAAGCTAAGGATCGACATGTTGGGGAAGCTCCTGCCAATTTCGTCAGGGATGCTTCCATGGACATGGAGCTTGTTTCCTTGGATCTGCAATATTTCCAACGACGACAAGTTGTACAGAGAGCGTGGGGGCTCACCGGAGAGGTAGTTGAAGGCGAGATCAAAGCTCTTGAGGCCTACGATGTTGCCGAGGCTACGAGGGATGGTGCCTTCTAGCTGGTTGAATGCGAGGGACATGACAAGAAGCGACGACAAGTTGCCTAGGGACTCCGGTATGGTGCCAGTGAGATTGTTTTTAGACAGTCTGAGCATCTTGAGGCGTGTGAGCTTGTTGCCGAGCTCAGAGGGTAGGTCTCCACGGAGGTGGTTGGACTGGAGGCGCAAGGCCAGCAGAGCAGTGCATGAGCTCAGGTTGGCGGGGAGCTTACCGGAGAAGGCGTTGTTGCTGAGGTCAAGCGTGTGGAGGCGGCGCAGGCGGCCGAGGCTCGCAGGGATGGCCCCGCTGAGGGCGTTGGAGCTCAAGTTGAGAAACCGCAGGGACGAAAGGTTACCAACCGCTGGGGAGAGGACGCCGGTGAGCCCACGAGAGGGTAGGCTCAGCGCCACCACTCTTTGATGCCTGCCTCGGCACCTCACCCCCTCCCAGCTGCAGTATCCGCCACCGCCGCCTGTGCTACCGTTGTTCCACGAAGCAAGCCAGCACATCGCCGTGGCCGCCATGGACTGCCGCGACCTTGATGGCGAGAAGTGCGGCCTCGTCGTCGTTGCCTTTTGTGGCCACGATAGTCGTCCAAAGGCACATGGAGGCGGATAGCACGAGCAAGCTTGCAGCTGTGTGGTTTGCCATGTCAGCCGGTATAGCGTATCGCGCTGCGTGCTCTTGGCTCCAAGATGATATGCTACTTTATATGATCCCGTGATCATGCGTTGCCACATGAAGTCTCCAATAAATGCTGCATTGTCAAAGTGGTGGGGCACTTGAATTTACAAGAAGATAGCACGTCGAGCAGGGTGGTACGCGACTGCAAAGAAGATCGTCCAGCCCCCGCGCCACCTCCCATACAGGGCGGGCGGCAACCTGGGCATGTTCAACCATATGTAACGTCCTCGAACCTAACACATAAACAACTAAAAACAGTTTATATTGTCTATTTCGTTGTGTGTGATGTACCATTGTATTGCTATTTGAAGATAACATATCACCCTTTAAATAAGATGAACATTATTACAACATTTTTTTAAAAATCATCAATTCACACGAGATATTATATAATTGCAATATTTTGAATATAGAAATAACTTCAGCAATAGTCAGCCCGTTCACATAGTTTACACTACGAAAACAACTATACTTTCAGCCCATTATTTTTGAACGAAAATAAGCTAGAGAACAGATAACTTCACGGCAATCAGATAATTTGAGTCTCCACGGCAGAAGTCTTTATACCAGACTCACCGCAAGCAGCATCTCCAGGACAGAAGTCTGAACATAAAAGCATGCAGGATTGTAGACACAACACAAGCATGCAGAATTGGATTCACTAAAAATAGAACAACAAAGTCCAGGAAGCATGTAAATAATAGTTAACAAGTTATTTTCTTAAAATGACATATCTGATATTGAAGCCTAAAACTCGACTCAGGCTTGAACTGATCATGTAACTGCTAGGAGAAAAATATAGTATAGTTCTGTAAATGCATAATGCCTTGCCAAAGTGACATAAATAGAGTATGAACTGTACCTTCAACACATTGGTAGCAGTGAT
>JADLZK010008970.1:0-52039 GCA_015847255.1 Hyparrhenia diplandra
AGCTCGTGGACCTCCCCGACGGCCACCACCCGATTCACGGGCGTGGGTCTTCAAGCTCAAGAAGGACGAAGGGGGTGGTCACAAGCACAAGGCAAGGCCGGTGGCGCGAGGCTCGCAGCAGAATGAGTCGACTTCGAAGACGCTGCTCGCTACCGGTGGCGAGGATGGAGTCCGTGCGGATGTTTTCCTTGCACGCGGGCGCAGGAAGGGTGGAAGGTCCGCCACATGGACGTGAAGTCCGCCTTCCTCAACGGGCGACCACAAGGAGGAGGTGTACGCACGGCCCACCGGCCTCCTCGTCGCCGGGTGAAGAAGGGAAGGTGTACCGCCTCGAAGAAGGCGCTGTAATGGGCAGCGGCAAGCACCCGCGCCTCGGAACGAAGCCGGACGCCACGCCGGGGCAGATGGGCTTCCAAAGAAAGCGCCGCATGAGGCAAAGAGTGTACCCACGGCAAGCCGAAGGACTTTGTTGTCGGGTCGCATCTATGTCGACGACTGATCGCCACCGGGCGCGATTGAGGGAGGTGGAGAGTTTCAAGGCCGCCATGAAGGATCAATTCGAGATGAGTGATCTCGGCCCGGCTCGCTACTACCAAGGCCGAGGTCCACCGTGATGCCAAGGGCATGACGCCGCGCTTTACCCAACTACGCGCGGCGGTTCTCGAAGCCGAGACATGGTGGACTCGCAATCCGCCAGCCCACCCCGATGGAGGAGAAGTGAAGTCGAAAGCAAGGAGAGCACGGCGGAGGAGGTGGATGACGCATGTATCGGGCGCCGATGGGAAGCTGGCGGTACCTTTGTGCACACCCCGCCGTGGCGTTTCGGGCCGCCGGGCTACCCGAGCCGGTTCATGGAGCGCCCACCACCAGCACTTGCGTGCCGTGGAAGCGCGTGCTCCAAGATGTGGTGGCAGGGACGCCGGACTCGGGCTCCATTACAAAAGAGCGCCTGACCAAGACGCTTTCATTGGCTATCGCGACAAATACCCGCCGGGCGATGTGGACACAAGCCGGAGCACCGAACGATGTTCTTCCTAGGCAGCTATCTCATTAGCCGGCAATCGCCAAACAAGGTGGTGGCCCCCGCCAAGCCGCGAGGCGTAGTATGTCGCCGCCACCACCGCATCGGGCTAAGCCCCGTGGGTCGCCTGTGCCGCTTCGGGAGCCGGGCCGGGCGTAGGCGTGGAGGTTGTGGAGCCGAGGGTGGACGGCAAGTTCCGCTCTCGCATTGGCCAAGAATCCGGGGCCTTTCCATGACGTAGCAAGCACATCAGGACCAAGTTCCATTTCATCGAGGGAATGTCCGAAGATGGAAGCATCAAGGCCACCTACATCACCATAGCGCATCAGCTAGCCGACATTCTTACCAAGTCTCAGGAAGATCAAATTTCAAGAGATGAGGGGGAGGATTGGTCTAAAAGAAGCCGATGTAGTGCTAGGTCTTAGGGGAGATTGATAGCGCTTAATCCCTAGCACTTGTATCTTACTTTCCTCGCACTTACTTTTGCTTAGCCCCTAAGTTGCTTAGCCCCTAAGTAAAGGCTATGCTTAGCCCCTAAGTAAAGGCAAGGAGCTCCGCCTATATAAGCAAAGAGCCACCCCTCTTTGTAACCAAGACATTGCAAGTTCAATTCAATCAAGCGGCCCTCTCGTCAAGCCGACCTCTCGGCTTTGCCCGTGATCCATGTTTGGGCAACAGCCTAAAGTGGCACAATATATAATTATTTTTATTTTGTCAACAAGTGTTTTCCATAAAATCATGCACTATGCGTATAGGATGTCTATTGGGTAAATAAGCGAGCATGAATTTGACTTAAAATCATATCTATTGTTGGTCTAGATCATCAAACGTGGGAGGCAAAAATGGCATGATATATAATTATTTTTATTTTGTCAAAATTGTTTTCCACAAAAATCATGCACTATAAAGACAAAAGGTGATAAATCTATGAGACACATTATAAAGACAAGAAGCAATTTCACAATTACAAAAACATGATAAGGTTGACACTATGATGCTCATATCAGAATATAGCATACCTACTTGGACCAATCGCTAAGGTGGAGGAGAAATACAGCTAATAATAAAAAATAAAGTAAAGCATTGCTGGCAAAGGCCGCGCCGCACAAAGCCGATCGAGGCGGCGCGGTGCATCAGAAGGCACAGATAGGCCGCTAACACGGCCACCGCATTTGCTTGGTGTGGAGATGGAGCACGTGGATGGGGAGGCGCGGAGGAGTCCCCGCACGGAGGGAGACCTAGCGCCACCGTGCCTAGTCGTCGTCCGTGAGCGCCATCGTGGACGCGGTGGCCACCCAAGGTCGCCCATCGCCCGCGGGCGGATACAAGGACTTCCGGCCGGGACATGGCCGACAAGCGATGAAGACCAACTATCATGAGTGGGCTTGGCTCATGAAGTTGAAGATGCAGGTCGGCTGGATATGGGATGGGGTCGAGATCGACGACCTCGAGATCATCGCCGTGTAACGCCGAGAGATGCAAGGCATCATCGTCGGGCAAGGAGTCGGCCAAGGCGGCATGGGAGTCCATCGAGACGGCCCACATAAGCGCCGATCGCCGTCCGCCGCCTCCATGCTCCAGCGTATCCGTGATTCGAGCTCCCCGGCGCTCCGGGAGTAGATCGGAGGATTTCGCTTCTTTCTGCCAACCATGCTAAAGCGGAAATGGGCGCCTCTCCACGGCGACGCCGACCTCAACGAGGAGCGTGCGGAGGAGAGCTCTGCCGCCACTCCAGCCTGGCACGGCCAGCTCAAGATCACCATCGAGACGATGCTCGAACTACCAGGCCCTCACCATCGAAGAGGTCATGGGTCGGCTCGAGATGGTGGACGATCTCGACGAGCTAGTGACTGAGTCGATCTATGCTGGTGGCAAGCTTCTTCTCACGGAGGAGCAGTGGATGGCGCAGTAGAAGGAGAAGAAGGGCTACCAAGTTAGAATCAAAGGATCTGTTTTCAGTAGCTAGCATATTCTAGGGGGTTGTTGAGCCACTTGCCTATAAGAGCAAGAGGCTAGCACCCAAGGTTTGTAAGATATTTTGATCCAGCTTTCAATGAAAGGCAAAGTGCCTGTTGCTTAGATATCAATCGATTTGGGGAAAGCCCAGAGGTCAGCTTGACCAAAGGGCCGCTTAATTTAATTGAAATTGCAAATGGCTTATTCTTACAATGAGGGGGTGGCTACTGCTTATATAGGTAGAGCTCCTAGCCTCTTTTCTCCTATCGCATAAAGCAAGATGCTCTAATCTACTTGGCCACCAAGGCAACCCTACTTTGCAAAAATAGAAATGCTGAAAGTAAGATACAAGTGCTAGCTTAATAAGCCTAGCACACCACCATCTTCTTCGCACCAATCGCCCCTCATCTCCGGAATTTTGATCTCCCTAGAGACTTGGTGAGAATATCGGCCCGCCGATATTTGTCGGGGATGTAGCCGGCCTTGATGCTCCCTGTCTTCCAAACATTCCCGATGAAGTGGAACTTAGTCCGGGTGTGCTTGCTCCTATCATGGAAGACGTGGTTCTGGCTAGGGCAAGAGCGTGACTTGCTGTCCACCCTCAACTTGACCACCTCCATTTCTACTCGGGAGCTCCCCGAAAGCGTGGGGCCACAAAGCTTGCTTGGATGTAGTGGTGGTGGCGGCTCCCGCTGTGTCAACGCCTCCCGCAAGATCGCCGCCGTAGTAGCCGATTAATTAAAAAGGAGTCCGCGCCCTCTTGTAGTGGAGCCCGAAGTCCAACGCCCCGGCGATGGAGCCGGGCACACGCTGGTCGCACGGGTGCTCCATCGTGGGTCACTCCATGAACACGCTCAAGCAGTCGACGGGCGAACGCCGCCCGCCAGTGTACCCCAAGCTACCCATGACCCAATCGATAAGCCGCCGTGATCCACCTCCTCCGGGCCGCAGGCTCTCCTTGCTTAGCCTCATCTTCTCCTCCATTGGGGTGGTAGCCGGGTTGCAATCCACCATATCTCCCAACTCAAGGATCCGTCGTGCATAGTTGGAATGACACAGCGTGATGCCCTTGGCATCCTAGTGATCCTCGATGCCAAGACAGAAGCAGAGTAGGCCGAGATCACTCATCTTGAATTGATCCTTCATAGTGACCTTGAATTTCTTCACCTCCCTCCAATCTGCGCCCGTGATGATGAGGTAGTCAACGTAGACGCCGACCAGCATCGGAGTCTTCCCGCTGCCCTGCCGATACACTGCTGCTTCATCTGCGCTTTGCTGGAGCCTGGAAGCCCATCTTCTTCGGTGTGGTGTCCAACTTCGCGTTCCACGCTCGCGGTGCCGGCCTTAGCCCGTACAACGCCTTCTTTCGGTGGTACACCTTCCTTTCTTCTCCAGCGACGGCGAAGCTGGGTGGCTACCGCATGTATACCTCCTCCTTGAGGTCGCCGTTAAGGAAGGCGGACTTTACATCCATGTGGTGGACCTTCCACCCTTCCTGTGCCGCTAGTGCGAGGAGAACCCGAACAGACTCCATCCTTGCCACCAACACGAACACATCCTCGAAGTCGATCCCCTCATGCAGCAGAAATCTCACACCACCAGCCTCGCCTTGTGCTTGGTGACCACCCCCTTCTCGTCCTTCTTGAGCTTGAACACCCCCTTGAGCCACATCGAGGCGTGGCCGTCGAGGAAATCCACGAGCTCCCAGGTCCGGTTCTTCTCGACCACCTGGTGCTCCTCCGCGTGGTTGGTGGGCTCCCCGGCGTGCGTGAGATGGTCTTTGGCGAAGAGATGCTCCGCCCGCGGCGGGCGACTCATCCCCGATGATGTTCGTCACCATGCGGTAGCGGAAGGGCTCGTCATCGTAGAACATATCCAGGCGCTCCCCATTGTTCTCCAGCGGCGTAGCCAGCTCGACCGAGGGCGGAGGTAGATGCCTCAGCTCCAGGCATGGTTGAGGATGCTTGGGGCGGGGAGTTCGAGCCCTCCCCTGCCTTAACGCTGCTCTGCTCCCCCGAAACCGGAGGGAGGACGGCGGAGTGCGCCGCTGGATGTGGCGCAGCTTGAGTGGACGACATCCCGTGCTCCCGATCCAGAGTCCTCCACCAGCTCAACGATGAACTCCTCGTCTACCAAGGCTTTCTTAGCTCCTTCCTTTAGCTAGTCCCACCCGCGGCTCTCGTCAAAGACAACGACCCGTGAGACGCGCACGCGCTGAGTGGACGGGTCAAGGACGTGGTAGGCCTTGGCGCCGTCCGCGCACCCAATGAAGATCCCCGACCGGCTACGATCATCTAGCTTCTTCAGCTATGACAGATTCTTGGTGAATGCCACGCATCCTCTCCCCGTAGCTTTTTTTGTCGAGCTCGCCAAAGAAGTGCACGCATAAAGGACTACAACCTTTCCCCGTAAGCGCCGGCAAAGGCTTTTGTTTTCAGAAATACCCGCGCCATGGGCGACTCACGGGTCTAGTTCCGATGCTCCACGATGCCATTCTGCTACGGCGAGTGAGGGGCGCTGTAGTGGTGCTGGATGCCCTCCTCCGCGCAGTAGGCGGTGAACTCGCCGACGGTGAACTCCCGCCCATTGTCCATGCGCAGTGTGCGCAACTTCTTGCCACCTTCCTCGCCTTCACGCCTCGCAGATGCTTGATGGAGTCCAAGGCCAGCAATAGGAAGTAGTGCCTGCCACCGGGAGTCGCCGGCGAGATTGGCCCGCAAAGAGTGCCGTGGACGAGCTCCAATGGGTCCTACGCGGTATCGGGCCTCCGACGGGAACGGAGCTCGACGGTGCTTGGTGATCACACACGCGGTCACGTAATCGCCCGACGCGCTTGATCGCCGCAAACTCGGGCCGCCGCCATGTCCTTCTTGGACAGCCGGTGTAGCGCGTCGAAGTGGAGGTGGTCATACCGCTCGTGCTAGTGCCATGCCTCATCATCCTTGCACGCAACGAGGCATAGTGGCTTGGCAGTGTCGATGTGGAGGATGTAGAGCCGGTTCACGCACCGCTGGACCTTGACGTGGAGCTGCTCGTCCCAAATCCTCAGCACCCCGTGCTTGATCTCCACACTTGATCCTCCCTCATCGAGCTGCCCTAGACTCATGATCGAATTGCGCAGAGCCAGGATGTAGTACACCCCATGGAGCACCCTTTGCTCACCGTTCTTCGCCTCGAAGATGATGGAGCCCACGCCATGGATCTCCACCTTTGACTCGTCGCTGAACCTCCACCGTGCCACTCAGCCGCCGCGGTCCCGGGTTGGTGAAGAGCTCGCGTCCCGGTCATGTGGTGGGTGGCAACGTTGTCCAGGTACCAGCCATCGAGCTCGTCGGCGGTGGTGGGCTCGATGTGGAGAAAAACGGATGCCATGGGCTCGCGGATGTTGAGCGGCTCTGACTTGGCATAGAAGGACAAAGCTTGAGCCCTGCCACATCTCCTGCATCCATCTCCAAGAATCCGACACAAGGAACAGCGCATGGTCGTCTTCGCCTCCGCCCATGCGCCGCGCCGCTACGCTCCGCGGTCGCGGCAGGATGGGGCAATCTCGTGCCCGTGGCGGCACGGTTGCAGTGAGGTAGAGGTCGCCGTTGGCCGCCGATCACCTCTAGCTCCCACCTTTTCGCCTTCTTCGCCTTGATCGCCGCCCTTCCCTTTGTTCTTCTTGCTTTTTTGCGCGGGGACGACGGGCGGGGCGTGCTTCCTTCCATCGACGACTGGCTGCTTCCTCTCCTTCTTGTTGAAGGCGCGCCACACTCGGTGGTGTTCGGGAGCTTACCCGGAAGTTAAATCCGTCTCCGGCGCAAGACTTCGTGATCCGACCGCCTTTGAGATGCCCGGTGACATCCTCGATGGTGGCGCCGGAAGTCGAGGAGGGTCTCGATGGAGGGGACTAGCTGCTCCATGCTCCGGCGTGTGCATTCGGGGCTATTGGCGCTCCGGGGAACAGATCGTGGATTTCGCTCTCCGGCTAACCATGCTGAAGTAGCAACTAGCGCTCCATGGCGACACCGACCTCGACGAGCAGGTGCGGTGGAGAAGCTCCTGCGTGCCGCTCTAACCAAGTACGCCCAACTCAAGATCGCCATTGAGACGATGCTCGACTACCAGGACCTCACCATCGAAGAGGTCATGGGTCGGCTCAATATGGTGGACGATCTCAACGAGCTAGCGGCCGAGTCAATCTCTCCGCCGGGTGGCAAGCTTACGCTCACGGAGGAGCAAGTACGGGCGCAAAGAAAAGGAGAAGGGCTACCAAGTTAGAATCTAAGGATCTCCTTTTTCGCCTAGCATATTCTCTAGGGGGTTGTTGAGCCACTTGCATATAAGAGCAAGGGGCTGGCACCCAAGGTTTGTAAGATATTTTAATCCAGCTTTCAATGAAAGGCGAAGTGTCATCTGACCAATAGGAAATCTGAATATGAGATCCAATCTCTATGCTACTAATAGGTAGCCGACATCCTATAGCCCCTCTTCGACGCGTGCCCATGGGGTCTTGGTTGGTCACGAGGAGGACAACAATCGGACCCTTGGGCGATATGACGAGGTGCCGGTGCGGCCGAGGCAGCGGTGGCGGTTCTCGCTAGTGCCGGTGCGGTCGACAAATAGTGAGTGCAATCATCAAGTATAACCTAACATTTGTAACCAGGAGACACTAACAACTGGAGATGTCCACAAGTCACAGTGAATGAGATCAAGAAACACAAGCTCAGAAAGGGCAGACGAACATGACGCCCTAACTGACAAGCATGACATAAATCTGAACAATCTTGAATTTGACACGAAACACACACAGTGAAGACGGAGCCTGGGCAACAAATGAGTGTGCTGGAGGTAGGTGCAGAGGGTAGAGCAGCCCGGCGCTATTGCACTGACAATCTCGGTCTGAGATGGAAGAACCTTCACAGAACAACCAGCGGGGTCAAACCCAACAGAACAATTATTGTCGATAGTAAATTGGCGAACAGAGATGAAATTCTTAATAACGTCTAGCGAGACAGGAAGGGTAGAACCGGGAATGAAACATGTGAAAGAGAGGAGGACTGAGATGACATGTGAGAGGTAGCACCGAGTCGAAATACCCTCGTTGGAGGTAAGAGGTTACAAAGATGGAGGTGCGGGAAGAGCGCAGGCGAGGGCCGCCGGATCGAAGAAGGCAGCCCGGCCTCTAGTTTGTAGTAGTCTAGGGCAACCCGGTGGCTAGAAGCATCGTGGCAGCGCCCACTGCTAGCGGCTGGGTGAGCGAAGAGGGTGGCTTGCTGTTGTTGGGCGAGCAGCACCTGAGGAGGCACCTAGATGGGGGCCAGCGGAGGTTGAGGGCTTCCAGGCCACATCTAGATAGAACCCATCCATGGGTTGTGGTATCTCGACCAGGGACGACTGCCGACAGCGGGCTATTGAGCACCAGCGAGCTGTCGTTGCTACTGCTGGCCAAGAGGGAGGTGCTAAAGGCAGAGGCGAGGGCCGTCAGATCACAGGAGGCCAGCCTCTGGTTTGTAGTAGTCTAGGGCAACCTAGTGGCTGGAAGCATCAGGGCAGCGCCGAACTGCTGCTGCTGGTGAGCGGCTTCTTTGTTCTTCTTTGTTGTGCCTAGGGCCGTGCCGGAGATGAGGAGGCACCTAGATGGGGGCCAGCGGAGGTCGAGGGCTTCCTGGCCAAGAGAGGTCACTGGCTTCCAGGAGTGCTGAGTTTCCTTGCCCCCGCAGGCGGTGGGATGGGGGGGTCGCCGGATGGGATGCGTGAGTGCAAATGGTGGGCGTCCTTGTTCTCCAAGTTGCGTTCCTCAAGGATGATGTCGTCACGGGCCTCCAAGAAGGAGTTGAAGGAACAGGTTCTCTATAGAAGTGCCCCGATGTGGCTGAAGCGGTCGTTGAGGACGCGGATGACGTTGAGGATGAGGGTGCGGTCGATGATCACTTCCCCAAGGGTCGAGAGATAATCGACCATCTTCTTCAGGCAGCGATATCGGTCGGCGACGAGAGGTCGCCCTTGATGAAGTTGCGAAACTGTGTCTCAAGGTGGAAGGAGCGAGCCTCCCGGCTAGAAGGCGTGACTCGACGGCGAGCCGCATGCATGCCGGCGGTGGAGTCCTGGCGGACTTGATATTAGCGAGGTCGTCGGTGAGAGTGGCGATGATCCAAGACTTAACGATGCAGTCCATGCATGCCCAGTCCAGGGAGATGGGATGAGGAGGGTCCGCACGAATGTGATCATGGAGAGAAAACTTGCCAAGGACGAGCAAGAACTGATCGCGCCAACGGTTGATATTGTCGGAGTCGACGTCAAAAACGACGGTGGCGTGGTTCTTGATGTTGTTAATGGCGACGGCCTGCGCGTGCAATTGCAGTAGGGCCATGGCCTCATGAAGAAGCATGGCCGAGGCAAGGTTGGGCGGCGGCGAAGAGTTGCTGGAGGAGTTGCCGCCAGGGCCACCGGGGGTAGCGGCTGCGTCACGATCATTGGTGGCGGCCACAGCTTCCTCCTCGGCTGCGGCGGCGTGGGCTAGGGCATCCTGGCGCTACTTCTCGAGGAGTTGAGCAGTGGCGGCGGTGGCATTCTCCTTGGCAAGGCGAGCGGCAACCTCATCAGCAGTCACGCCTGGTTACCTGGTGGGGGAGGCTAGGGGAGTGGACATGGACGCAACACAAGCAGAGCTGGTGGGCAGCGCTGCATGGCAAGGAGAGGAGCCAGCTCGCAGGTAAGCAACAGAAGATAGGATCTAACCTAGGCGGCTGATACCATGAACAAGGATCTGCCAACGGCCACGTTTGAGGCGAGCACGGATCACAACAACCGGAGTGGGAACCACACGACCATGGAGAAGCGATGGTAGCTGAACCAATGTAGACGGCGCCTCCCCAACAAACTTCTTCAAGAGTGACATGGACATCATGAATGCAGGCCTTAGGAGGGCACGCAATATGCCACCTCCCCCAATGCGCTCAGTCACATTATACGGCCTGAAGAAACGAGGCCTGAGCTTGGAGGATGAAGCAGTAGTGATGTTGCCATGTGGGGCCATGCACATACAAGGAAACGACATACCTGGGACATCTGTAGAGCCACGAACTGCGCGCCAGTTGAAGCCATGGGCATGGTCACCACGCATGCAACAAAGTGGCAGTCACGACCTTAGATTTAGGAGCAATTAGCTCCAAGTTGTTATGGCTGAGCGGCATATATTGGCCCTAACTATCACGGGAAGGGAATATGATGAGAGGGGAGGAATCAAATGAGCTATTAATGTTCCATTATTCAAACTCACAATGGTTACATAGCAAAGGACCTACACAAGTCCTTTTATAGGCTATTTAGGTCGGTTTCTACAGTAACCGACCTGCTACAGTGCTAGTACACCTCAATATGCAGCTAGCAACAACTATGTTCTAGCTAATTCATATACAAAACCAATTTTGCTCCTTCACTGCCCCTGCTGTTTCAACTACTACTGCAGTAGTAGAAATGAAGCCTCTAGAGGACAGTAGCAGCTCCTCCAGCTGTTGATGTGCATGTACTTTAGTCAATACCAAATTGCCTTTTTACTCAAGAAAATAAATTCTCATCCAATAGCATATTGTTGACACCCAAAAATGTTCGAGAGAAGTTCAAGTGTTATAGATGATATATAATGATGGCTTAGTGACTTCTCCGACAACTTGCGACCTCTCTAACAGCTCGGCGATGGCTTGCTAACCAGTCCGAGCGGATCGCCGACCTCTCCGAGAAGCTTTCCGATGACCTCTCCGATATCTCAGCGACCTTGTACATCTCACCGACCTCTTCGTGCAGTTTGGCAATCTCTTTATCTAAACATGATCGAGACCAAATGGCATCGCAAACCGGGCAACGAAGTATGCGGAGAAGATAGTGAGCCATGATGTCTTGCCGTGCTAAGCTATTAGAGTCTGGAACAGAGAATCAGCTAGCATCTCGTATACACACTGGTTTTCACGGCATGTGTGCGTTTGTTACGTTTTGGGCAGCAGCCGAACCGGACTTCAGTGCAGAAGAGAAAAGACAGGCGTATGTGTGTCACCAGACTTGCATGTTCAGAGCTTCGTGGCCGTGCTGCCCATGATCAACATATATGGGTATATGTCGTCATAATATGACTGATACGAGAACAAGCAAGAGGGTCTAGTCAAGATCGATCACGATGTGGCAGTTGGCACTCAGATTGGATGGACTCCGGATTCCAGGCTATGTACAATCTGAATGGCATCACGAAGGAGCATACGCCAGAAGGGAGCTTCCGTATAGGACTACGAAGGCCTTTTGGAGAGGTCTAGTAGGAATAAATAAATAATATATTTATAGATAGCCAAAATAAGCAATCTTTAGTCCGTATGGGAATAGAATTTGATTCGTACACGGCAAGACCAAGCTGGCCCGTGCGTATATAAACGAGGCTGCGGCATTGTAAACAGGGACAATCTATCCAATCAATAACAAATCAATCATTTATCTCTTTTTACCCTATTTTATCTCTTCCAACCTCATATCCTGCTGTTCGACGACGAGCTCCGCGCTTCTTCGCCGGCGTTCTAGGCGCATCCGCTGCCCCTAGGACAACCCTTGGTGCGTCCCTCCCGACGGGTCTTCCCGGAGGTTCGTTCAAGGTCATCCAGCCGTTCACCGAGCTCCCACATCGGCCCTAGCGATCTGTTGATCGTTCGTGGCTGATCACGCTGCGGTGTTCGCTGCTACTAGGTTGTTTGCAACCTACGTGGGCGTCCAAGGCCCTCTGGTGTGCTTGGTGCGAAGCCCTAACTTCGTGTCAACATACTTTTTGGCGACTCCGCTGGGGAACGAAGATTGTTTCGGCTCTACTTTGCTGCCGATCGAAATCTATGTGCCCTAGCCATTATTCATAATTGATATATTATCTTTTCGCCAAATATTCTAGCCTCAAGGCCGATTGCAAATTCGGTCTTGTTGCTCTGACGACAAATCAGGCCGCTACGGCCGATTGCGTTTGTCCTAATTTTCTGGTTGTTGCCGCGCTCGTCAGATCACAGAGCTATTGGATCGAGAAGCAACGCTAGGCTTCAGCACATCCAAAACTGCTAAAGCCACGACTTGCCATCGGTGGGCTACTAGTGCGTGCTGTTGGCTGAAGCTATCACGCGAAAGACAACAGGTTTTGCTATTTCAGCTATCCTGCTAGTGGTGTGGCTCCACGTGCTACGTCTAAATTGGCACGGAGATTTACAGAGTTCCGAGCTGCTTCAAAGTTATCTGAATCTACAATGACAGAATATGAGCCACGCTGCACATTTGAAGAAGAATTACACGAGGAGTATATGAAGGAATCTCGGCGAGTGTATGAAAAATCTCTTCTATCTTGTTTCCAAAAAACAGAGCAAGGTATCATCCAGATAGAGGAGTGGCATGCACCCAGTTTTATTGATGTATTAAAAAGAGATACAATCTTCAGGTACTACATCTACTCGCCTATCTGACACTATCAATTCTATACTTTATAAATTTAAAAATCTTGATGAAGTCGATAGTTTGAGTGTAGTTCCTGTTGTTCAAAAATCGGCTATAGAAAACAGTAAATTAGTAGAAGAGCCGATTAAAAATAATATCGATGTGCAAGTAGTTATTGATCCTTGCGAAAATAAACCAGCTACTCCTGGTATCCGCCTTGAATCGGTCAAGCCAACTTTTCAGTTGGTTAAACCGATTGCCTCAACCAAGGAGGCGGGTGAGCTGGCCACACAACCGGCCATGCCAGCCTCACCATTAGAGGCGGCTCAGCAGGCAACCAAGCCAGGCCATACGGCCAAGCCGGTTGTGCCCGCAGGTTTGGAGGTAGAGGCAGTACAAGCAGCTAAGGCTAGTAGTGCTGACACTAATGCTGCTGATCAACCCAAATCGGATGAACCGGTTCTTGAATCGGATCAACCGGTTCCCAAGATCTCTGTTTCCACAGGTATTTCAGAGAACGCGCTACCATCGCTGCTACAGCGGACATTGAGGTGCCGAAAGACCCCGAGGAGGTCATCGACATTGGAGATGGCACACAGATTCCATCCAAAGCGTGTTATTGCTAATAATGAGTTGACCATCAATAGCGGAACCTTGGTCGCTACATCCTTCGTCACTAAGGTGCAAGGTACAAGTATTTTACTAAAATCCCGTTCAATCTGATAGTTTTAATTAATGCATCTATTAGTAATATTCTTACTAATAGTTTTAAGTGGTCAACTGAGGGAGGTATTTTGCTTGTCAATAACAATGTTATAAATTCAGATTGCATCAGCCTACATGTTTTCTCCAATTGGAATGACGATAATAATGTTTTGTTGAAGTTAAAGCTTTTCCCAATGCTTAATGTGAATTATACATATATGTGGATTGCTTTACTTATTTTAAATTCAATTCATACTTGGTCCCGAATGAGATATAGATTTTGCGAGTTATTTTCGGTTTTTATGATTCGGGGCTAAGATTGAAGAATATTGCTCATGCCGTTGTTTGTTATACATTTAATTCTGGCATGAAAGATGATTATAAAGGTGTGGCGAATGGATTGGTGTTAAATTTAATTTTTTCGCTTGCCAAGCATTGAAGCCGATTCTACAAGAAAATCGGCTTACAAATTTAATGTTCACCTTTGGTTCTATCTGTTGTGATCATGTCTTTAACATGTTGCTAAAAAGTAAATTTATTACGCATATTGATCACAATGCTTTGCCATCAATTCAGAACTTGGAAGAGCTTATATATTGCAAGTTGTGTAATTCATTTGATCATAATACTCATAGTTGCAATGTATTTCATCATGAGATCCAATCGGACATTGATAATGACCGATTGAGGTTTTTGAAGCTCAACAAGTGGACCGATTAGATTCAATCGGGCCTGATGGTAAACAGGTTTTGAATCGGCTTGCACTACTAGCCGATTCACTTGAAGCTCAAGGCTCCAACATTCAAGAGAGAGATGGAGAATGCTCAAGCAAAGTCAAGATTGTTGTCCCCGATTTTCAAATTGAAGATGTTTCGAAGGATGACAACGTTACCCCAATATTAGAAGACACGGGGGCAAATAAAATCTCTCCATCTCCAGCAAAAGCCGATTGATAACATTGAGCAAGGGGAATCGGCTGGAGATCATTCTTTGGAGCATGCTAATCAAGATGGAGAAAGGGAGGATGTTCGCAAAGATAATGGAGGCAAGGGTCATAACAAGCAAAAGAATAGAAGGCGAAGCTTAGCTTCAAGAACTTCTAGCTAAATATAATAAGATAGGCGAAGCAAACATTGCCTATCAATCAAAAAGGTCCAGCCATCAGGATTGTCTCCAAAGTGTAAATCTCAAGGACGGAATTGGCAAGGGAATAGATCTCAAGCAGTAGCAACATATTCTCCTTCCGAGCAGTCAATTCCATGTCTTATGGAGCGCAGCCCGCATATTTTCATCCTTATTCTTATTGGGGCTGGTTTAACGAAGAGGCACATGTTCCATCATATTTCAGGCCACACTATATAGAGTATGCAGCTCCAAGATTTTCTGAGAGATCATCATCTTATGATGACCATTTTAATATAAATCGGTCTGGAGCTCAACCAAAGAAAAAAGCGGTAAAGCAAGTTTACCGTGTCAAGTATGATGGCCGAAAGAAGAAAAGTTCAGATCTGGATGCCACTATTAAAAAGCCGATTACATTGCTGAAAAATCCGGCTATCAATGGCAAAAAAATGGGGAAACCATATATTAATTTTGTAGGTGCCAAATCTGAACAAAAGAAAGTACAAGTGCCTAAAACCAGAGAAGAGTTGTTGTTGTCCAGAATAGAGACAAAACCGAGATGCTCAATCGGTTTACCAAAGTGGCAAGAAAGAAAGTTGCAAAAGCTTAGCGCAGAGAAGTTGAAAGAAAAGGGCTTAGCATGGGTTCCTAAAAATAGTACTCAAGCTCAAAAGGATGATGTTCAAGTTAGTGGTGCAACTAAGGCAAAGGAGAGAAGGAGAATCAAGAAACAATTTCCAAGTGGGAAAGTTACACCGGATCATCAAAATTATTGGTCATGGCATCATCCATATTCTCTACCTATGCCGGTGTGGAATTCATCCCGTGGTATGTATGGTTATCCTCGCCTTCTTATTTTGATCCGTGGTACGGATCTTTATATTATGGAGGGTTGCCAAATTATTATGCTCATCAATGATCAAGAGTCGGAATATTTATTTCGGCCATACATACTCGTGTGGATGAATTCATATGGCCGATGCTTTGTTATCGCCCTTAGCATGCAACATAGCCGATGCATATTTACAACCATCGTGCTATTGGAAAAGCCTCTGTGGAATTTCACTTTGGTGATTTTAAGTCTGGGGGCATGATATATGTAAAGAATAAAATTAGCCGATTGTTTGTGCATGTTTTAATCGTGGCCTTTTCATCAATCAAATTGGCCGATTGAACATGTTAATCGTGCTTCTAGTTAGCTGTATACAGGTGGTCAGCAAATCTCTCTTATGGTCTGCTGGCCGAGCGACCAAGCCTACTGCTGCCGATACTCTTGTCTGGTGTCCCGCGCTGCTACAGGCAGGCAAGAGCTTATACGTAAGCTACATGCATATATTGGAAGAGCAGGCAAGGCATATATGTTTGCATGTCTCGTACCCTGGAATTTAATGAGAGCCAGGTTGACACATGCAAGAGCCAAGAGAACGATTAATTAAAGAGAGAGATGGACTCCGTCGGCTTGGCTGATTGGTCAACCATGCTAAGCCGGCATGCTTGCTGTGCTGCCCAACCAGTTTAGCCGGTTTGGAAACAGGCTAGGCCAGTTTGCATGTGTCTATTTTTAGCCCTCCTATATCAACAGGTTGTGCTGGCTGCTTCATGCGCTCCTCACTGCGTTGCTATTAGCCGCACGCATGCGCTTTTACAGAATTGTTTGGACCGATTTTGCCGATCGATTTTTGCTGATTTACCAATCGGCTCGATTTGACTATCGGCTAACCGATCGGTTAGCTAAATTGGGCAGCCGATCTCTGTCATTAGCTTGCTACGAGTAAACTTGGGGATGGATCCCCACAGAGGTAACCTGTACTTGCGTCCACATTTGCATATTAATTTCACTCTAAATATGTGATTTAAATGTTCTAGTTTATCCATTGTTGAAATGATAAATAGATGCTCTATTTTATGTTTCACCTGTGTCTAGTTTATAACTTTGATCTCTTTAAGAGTTGGGTTTAGTGGTAATGATGTTTGTCCTGAAATCTTTGAAACTTGTGGGTTGCATAAAGTTTGAACTTTGTCTACAATGATTGTGGAATATGAATGGAGATAGAATTTGCTATGACGTTGTTCTAAGAGATACTTGAAACCGGAGAACTTTATAAAATAAAATAACAAAATTTATTTGATGTCATATTGAGCTTTGTCAAACTTTTTATGACCACTAGTGAGATTATAGTCATATACCTAAGATCAAGATTCACATACACGTTATAAAATAATAAATTTCTTAATGATGCATGGACATTCTCTTTTGATTAAAATAAGGTACGAGGCTATTCTAAAAAATATTACAGAAAAATGACGGACACGTGTCCGCCACAATTAAAACAATGGGTACACCGATGCCCGCCATAAAAAAAATCAGAAAAAATGACGGTCACGTGATCGCCAAATAAAATAAAAAGATGGCCAAAGGCCCAATAGCCTCGTAGTTTTAAAATGATTAGAGAGAATGGCATGTACAAGGAAATAAAATATAAAAATATACTCACTTGCACTTCTTGATCTAAGTATATGACTTGTATCTCCTTATGGTTCGGTTTTTGACTTTGCAATATTATGTGATACAATGGAAAATGAAAATGAATAAATAAAAACTCCGGAAGGAAAGTGATCAAGGGATGAAAGATAAGCAGTTCTATGGTTGTTCTGTTTTGCAATTGCTTGAAAACTTAGCACAAGCTAAAAGCCCCACGGCTAAGGAGATAGATGGGTGAGTAGAGTGTCATTTTATTCAAATTTAAAAGAGATCTTGATTATAAACATGATACTTTTGAAATATAGTCGGCATTGCAGCATCACCTGATCAACAAAAATTGGTAGAGAAAGATACACATGTACATGCAAGTTGATTTTCAGATTTCAATATATTATTAATGCATGTGCATGGCGTGCCAAAAGATTTGGTTTGGGATCTCATGTGCTGCAGTCAGCTACAGTTGGCTCTGCCGACCTCCTTGTGGTCAATATGGCGACTTTGTCCAAGAACATATTACGGGAAGTGCTTGAAGAAGTATTTTCTAAGTGTTTGGCAAGAGGCCTAAGTGCTCTCAAACAATGGCGATACATGTATCGTCCTTAGAAAAAAAAATGGCCGATATTTAATATCGCCCTTAGTTGCTGAACAGCTGATATGATGGGTATTCGTTGCTGTTTAGTTTTCTTTTGGTTGTTTTCAGGTTCGTGCACTCCTCGCCTGAAAACAGGGGGGCATATGTTGACACCCAAAAATGTTCGAGAGAAGTTCAAGTGTTATAGATGATATATAATGATGGCTTAGTGACTTCTCCGACAACTTGCGACCTCTCTAACAGCTCGGCGATGGCTTGCTAACCAGTCCGAGCGGATCGCCGACCTCTCGAGAAGCTTTCCGATGACCTCTCCGATATCTCAGCGACCTTGTACATCTCACCGACCTCTTCGTGCAGTTTGGCAATCTCTTTATCTAAACATGATCGAGACCAAATGGCATCGCAAACCGGGCAACGAAGTATGCGGAGAAGATAGTGAGCCATGATGTCTTGCCGTGCTAAGCTATTAGAGTCTGGAACAGAGAATCAGCTAGCATCTCGTATACACACTGGTTTTCACGGCATGTGTGCGTATGTTACGTTTTGGGCAGCAGCCGAACCGGACTTCAGTGCAGAAGAGAAAAGACAGGCGTATGTGTGTCACCAGACTTGCATGTTCAGAGCTTCGTGGCCGTGCTGCCCATGATCAACATATATATGGGTATATGTCGTCATAATATATGACTGATACGAGAACAAGCAAGAGGGTCTAGTCAAGATCGATCACGATGTGGCAGTTGGCACTCAGATTGGATGGACTCCGGATTCCAGGCTATGTACAATCTGAATGGCATCACGAAGGAGCATACGCCAGAAGGGAGCTTCCGTATAGGACTACGAAGGCCTTTTGGAGAGGTCTAGTAGGAATAAATAAATAATATATTTATAGATAGCCAAAATAAGCAATCTTTAGTCCGTATGGGAATAGAATTTGATTCGTACACGGCAAGACCAAGCTGGCCCGTGCGTATATAAACGAGGCTGCGGCATTGTAAACAGGGACAATCTATCCAATCAATAACAAATCAATCATTTATCTCTTTTTACCCTATTTTATCTCTTCCAACCTCATATCCTGCTGTTCGACGACGAGCTCCGCGCTTCTTCGCCGGCGTTCTAGGCGCATCCGCTGCCCCTAGGACAACCCTTGGTGCGTCCCTCCCGACGGGTCTTCCCGGAGGTTCGTTCGAAGGTCATCCAGCCGTTCACCGAGCTCCACATCGGCCCTAGCGATCTGTTGATCGTTCGTGGCTGATCACGCTGCGGTGTTCGCTGCTACTAGGTTGTTTGCAACCTACGTGGGCGTCCAAGGCCCTCTGGTGTGCTTGGTGCGAAGCCCTAACTTCGTGTCAACACATATATATGGTTGTAATCGAGAGAATGAAAAGTAAGCAATATCAATTACCCCAATTCCCTAATCTCCCTCTTCTAAAACAATCGTGCGCTAAGAGCTCCCATTTGCCCCAAACCACGGATCGTGGCTACGAACTACGTATCGTGATCCGTATCTTTATGATGTTGTCCTCCTACCCTGTCCTTGAGCGCCCTTCACAACCTGGTATCATTATCCAAGCCTTCCTCACCTCGTCGATCTTCATTGACTGTCCACCACACAACACACCACCGCCATGGGCGACAACAGCGACAAGGAGGCCGCCCTCCAGGCCACCCTGAACATCTTGGCGACCACCCTCAAGTCGTTGCAAGCCTCCATAGACGCCAATTCCTAGATGATCCAACACCTGGACGCGAACCGGCCACTGTTGTCTTCCTTGACCTCCAAGTCTGGCCCTGCGGTTCCAGAAACTCGATTTCCACTGCTCAACCTAGAGGAAGTGGCCCATATGTTGCTGTGATCCAACAAGATGAGGGACTCCGACCTAGCGCCAGTTCAAGGAGCTGCTGCATCTCCTCTACGGTGCAATCCTCTCGGCGAACTGTCGACATGCAAGTGCACGGGCACTGTCCGCTTCCAAGCGCTCATCCCTCGCGTAGGACGCCTCGACGAGGACCAGCGAATCCAACTCTTCAACGCGGGCCTTCAGCCCAAACTGAGGGAGCAATACGCGGCACCACTGTCCAAACCACCACCGTGTGCGCTCCTCCCAGCGCCAACCTCGCGCCTCACACTGTCGGCACCGCCAATGGCCACGATCACCATGGAGGGTCGACCGGTCAAACACCTCACGAGAAGTTTAGGCACAGTCACAACAGAGTCTCTTGGATGGTGTTGTGGAGGATGAGGTTGACACCCTCGAACCATTGGAGGAGGGCGCCACCGAGGAGGTCATCCCGCATTTCTCCCTCCACGCCATCGCTGGGTGCGCATCAATGACACGATGCAAATCCAAATCGAGCTAATGGTCACGGCCGCCCAGAGCGCGTCGACTGGCTGGGGGTCATCCCTCGGCCGCGTTCACCGCGCCTTCTCCGCCGACCTCTTCATCCTACCACTTCATTTGGGTATGTGACATCGTCCTCGGCACCCAGTGCCTCACGACCCTGGGCCCTATCCTCTGGGAATTCAGTGTCAACGCCATACATCACCTTGTAGAGGCGATAAATCGTGTCTTCTTCCCCAGGAACGGCAAATCCGGACGGCTGGTGGACGTAGACTTCTTCCCGAAGCTCCCCATTGCGGAAATGGGACTTGATGTCCATGGCAGAGCGAGCAGCATGCGCAACATGTGCACCGACTCCATCGCAGCCCGGGCGTGAAGGGTTCTTCATAATCAATCCACTCTGCTAAGCGAATCCACACGCGGCAAGCCTAGCCTTATGCTTGATCATGTCACCGCGCTCGTCCTTCTTCAGCTTGTACACCAACTTCAAGGTGATTGGGCGATGGCCGATGTGCGGAGGCACTAGCTCTCCATCGACACCATCTACTAGCCCGGCCGTAGTTGGCTGTTTCACGGCTACCGGCGATCCCCAAGCTCCCGGGCGCGGGCGTGGGTGATGGCGGCTCGGGTACCTCCGCGGCGGCATCACGTGCTCCCATTTGTCGAATCGAACTTCGACAATGAAATCGATGCGGCGGTCTCGAGCTCATCCTTCATCGAAGGCGGCGTCCGCGGCTGATCTTTGACATCTTGAGTGGTCGGGTCAAGCACCCGTAGGCCTTTAGCCCCTTCTACATAGCCGATGAATACGCCGGCCTTGCCACAGTAATCGAGCTTGCATAGGTGAGTCAACTCCTTAGTGTAGGCGACACAACCTAACACCTTGAGGTGGCCAACCGTCGGCAAACACCCATGCCGGGCATCTTGCCTGCCGTCAAAGGCGTTGGCAAGCGATTGAGGAGATGCATTCTTTGTCATCACAGCCTCCCCCAAAAGTGAGCCGGCATCCTCCTCTGCGTGTGCCATCGCCACCAACGACTCCATTTTGCTGGGTAGTGTAAGGAGCAGAGAAATGACACTTAATACCTTCATCATCGCAGTAGGAAGTGAACTTGACGGCGGTGAACTCGCTGCCATTGTCGGTGCGCGAGGACTTGTAACTGCGGCCACTCTCCATCTCTATGGCGGCCTACACTTGCTTGATGGCCTCTCGGCGCGTCCTTCGATGGCTGAAGCACGACCCACATGTAACAGGTCGCGTGATCCACCATTGGCATGAAGAAGCACCATCCGCCGGTGTCACGAGACCACACTAGTCCACGTGCACTAGCTCCAGTTGTTGCTTTGCTCAGTACTCCGTCGCAATCGGAAACCGACACCGCCTCTGCTTCATGGTGACACACGTGTCACACACCTGCTCGACGTGATCGATCACCGAAATCCCGTGGGCCATCTCATCCTTGCCTAGCCGCCGGAGTGCGTCGAAGTGAAGATGGTCGAATCTCTCAAGCCATTGCCACACAACATTGTCCTTGCACGCAGCAAGACTGACTGACTGCGCCGCGTCGAGGTGGAGGACGTACAGCCGATTGGCCCCGCATCGAACGCTAGCCAACAACTGGCCTCATCGGGTCCCAGATCCTCAACTGGCTGTCGTCGATCTCCACCTTGGAACCACCCTCATCAAGCTAGCCCAAGCTCATGATAGAATTCCTCGGCGTCAGGATGTAATACACCTCGTGGAGGACTCGGTACTCGCCAATCTTGCCTTGAAAACGATGTAGCTGACACCACAAATGTCCACCTTGGACGCATCCCCGAATCACAAAGTGTCGCGGACGTCGGTGTTCATGTCGGCGAACAGCTCACGGCGGCCGGTCATGTGGTGTGTGGCCTCGTAGTCCAGGAAGGAACCAAGCTTGTCTTCACTACCGTTGGTGTCGAGGAAGGCACGAGCTCGCGGTTCCTTTAGGACAAGGTCCCTGCACGGTGAAGGATTACACCGGGCTGCTCTTGTCCACATCAAGGAAGCCGTGCGCCAAGAATAGAGCACGGGCCTGGCCTCTGCACCCGCCATGATCTCCTCTGCGCTCACCGCATTGGCCACCATGATCACCACCACGATCTCCTCTGCGCTCATCGTGATTCGGCCAGCGATCGTCGCCGGCCGCTCTACCATCTTCTCGGTCACTACGGTCGCCGCAGTTCCTCTTCTTGCCGCCTCGCGGCCACTAGTGGTGCTCCTTCGACGACCAGCCGCCAGACCCATCCGCCGCCTTCTTCTCCTTCTAGCGGGCCCGCCATTGTGTACATCAGCTTGCCGCCGACGGTGATGGTTTCCGTCGGAGCTTGCTCTTCGCGATCGTCGATGCCCTTCAGCCGCCCAATCATCTTCAGCTTCATTGTCTGGGACCACTCGTTGTAGCTGGTCTTGTCCAACATCGGCCATGTTGTCCTGGTGCCGAAATCGTGATAGACGACCTAGGCGACAAGAGACTCAGGGCGACCGCCACTGCCTCTCCTGTGCACCGGCGATGGAGAACGACAACGCCTCCCAGGGCTGCATGGCGCTCGCGGGACCTTTGTCCCTGCCACCTCCACCGTTCTTCGCAGCAATCTCTGCTCTAAGCGTGACTGTTGTCTTGGCCACGGCTTCAGCCACTGGTGCAGCTTCCCTTGCCGCCTGGATCGTCGCGTTGCCAGAAGCCACTGCCACCCATAGCAACCAGAAGACATTAGAAGAGCCCACAACATCAATTTGAATCGCATTCCCTCTGGCAAGGGTTCAAACTTCATGTAGTCATTCAAATCCCTAAACATATTTGATGTGATCATTGTGAAGAAAGCAACCGCTCCATATAAATAAAAAAAAGACATGTCTACTCGCACCATAGCTGACCCGCTGCCACGCCTAGCTAAGATCTAAAATCACCTCTCTCAAATCCTTTATCTTTGCCACTTCAGTTTCCCTTTGGCCAAGGTTAGCATCTAAAACTAGAACATGAACAAACTTGCATATTAAAAAAAAAGATTGCCAAAATACATTCTCAAATATGTCACAAAATTTTCTAGAAGCCACAACTACATTTACAAGGAATAGATGGGATTTTCATTTTCTTTGTTCGCTCTGACAAAATTTCCTAGAGTTTGGAGTGCAATGGACATTCATAAATCATAAGATACATATGATCCAAGACGACCACGTATGGATTTGAGCATGCATTCAGTTTTGAGTTGGCTTATTGAACTGGTAAGTTGCAACTGACTATGAGGATGAAGTAGCGGCAGTCTGGGGAAGGCTCTTCCAACCACGGTGGCGGCGGCGACAAGTGGCGGCGCCGTAGACAAGAAGACGGCGCTGCGACAAGACACGCCATTGGTCAAAGGAGTGCCCAAATCGCAAGTAGGTGATGGCGGTACAGGCTCAGAAGGCTTTCAACCTCAACGAGCCACGCGCACAGGTGGACTAGCTCGTGTGGGAAACGAGGAGTAGCGGTGGTACCTGGACTCCGGCGCCAGCTACCACGACGGGTTCCAAGGAGAAAACGTGACCGACACAGTAAAGTTTGGTGATGGTTCAAGGTTGGCGATCCGGGGGCATGGCACCATCATCTTTTGGTGCCGGAACGGTGAACACCACGCGCTGACGGACGTCTACTACATGCCCTAGTTGTGCTCGAGCATCATCAGAGATAGTTGGACGAGCATGGCAGCGAGGTGAACATCAAGGATGGCATCCTCAGGATCAAGGACCGAGGGCAGTGGCTTCTTGCCAAGGTGAAGAGGTCCCGGAGCCAGTTGTACCTACTCGATTTGAAGGTGGAACAACCCATCTGCTTGGCTGCACAGCGCACGGAGGGGGCGTGGTTGTGGCACGCTTGCTATGGCCAGCTTTGATGCCCTCATCAAGCTGGACATGATGGTCCAGGGCTGCCTCACATCAAGCACCAAGACGTGCTGAAGAAAAGGAGGCTGCCATTCACGAAGATGGTGAAGTATCGCGCGCCCTGGCCGTGGAGGTGGGCCATGGTGACCTCTATGGTCCAATCACACCGGCGACACATGGAGGCCACAAGTATTTCATCTTGCTAGTACATGACTACAGCCGTGGAGGCAATCAAGAAGTTCAGGGCTCGCGTGGAGGCGAAGAGTGGCAAAAAGTTGCATGTGCTACGGACTGATCGCGGCGGCGAATTCACTTCTGTGGAGTTCGCTGCCTACTATGCGGAGGAAGGTATGGTGCGCCGCCACACCGCACCGTACACACATAGCAGAATGGCATAGTGCAAAGGCGCAACCAAATTGTGGTCGACATGGCGAGGTCGATGATGAAGGCCAAAAAGATGCAAGTGGAGTTCTGTGGAGAGGCGGTGACCACGACGGAGTTCATCCTCAACAACTCGCTCACCAAGGACCTGAAGGGCAAGATGCCGACGCAAGCCATATGCCTCCTTCCTAAGGACATTTGGCTGCGTTGGTCATGTCAAGAACATGAAGCCCCACCTCAGCAAGCTGGAAGATAGAAGCACACCCATGGTGTTGTTGGGCAACGAGGAGGGTAGCAAGGCCTATCGACTCTATGATCCCAAGAGAGGCAAGGTGGTGATCTCTAGGGATGTGGTGTTTGATGAGATGGTAGCAGCTTGGGACCTTCCCTCAGGCTTGGGGGAAGTTGCTGGTGTTAGCTGCACATTTGCCATCAAGCACCTGGTGATCCAAGGAGGAGATACTGGACAACAAGCGGGCAACAAGCTACTGCTCAATAACTAGAGAGCAAGCTGCTGCTGGAGAGAAGTCTTCACCAGCATGGCGCGTTCATCTCCACCAAAACTCCCCTGCTGCAGCAGGATAGGGGATACCTCGAGCGACGCAGGTTGAGTTCGCCTCTCATCCAAGAAACATCTCCGAGTTCATGTTTGCGTTCCATGACAGCGAGGAGGTCTCATTCCGTCGGGTGGACAACATCGTCGAAGAACCAGAGGTGCCCGGATTGGCTAGCCGCCTGCGTGATGATGCTGAGTAGTTGCTCATGAGCGCAGAGTAGTCATCGACGTTCGCGGTGGCGGAGCAGGACGCCAACGGAAGGCAGGCTATACTGGAGGAGATGTGGTCCATTGAGGACAACAGCACGTGGGAGCTCGTCGATCCGCCGGTAGGATGCTGGCGGATTGGCCTCAATTGGGTCTACAAGGTGAAGCGGGATGAGCACGGTGCCATTGTCAAGTACAAGGCCCGGCTTGTTGCCTGTGGCTTTGTGCAACGTGAGGGCATTGACTTCGAGGAAGTCCCTGGCTTGTTGCCTGTGGCTTTGTGCAGCGTGAGGGCATCAACTTCGAGGAAGTCTTTGCTCCGGTGGCACAAATGGAGTCTGTTCACTTGTTGTTTGCCATGGCAGCAGCGAAGGACTGAGGCAAGATGGACGTCAAATCACCTGAGCGCAAATCAGGTGAGCTGAAGGAGACGATTTTCGTCAAGCAAGCTCTGGGCTTCGCCGTGAAGGGAGAAGAGCGAAAGGTGCTGGGGCTACGCAAGGCTATGTACGGGCTGAGGCAAGCACCACAGGTGTGGAATGCCAAGCTCGATGCCACGCTGAGCGCACTTGGGTTCGTGCGCTGCAAAACAGCACGCGCTCTACACGCATTGACGGGGGAAGGAGGAGCTCGCAGCAGCCACGACGACGTGCCAGGCTGTTTGGGCTACTAGGCGAGCTGACTAGCGAGGAAGCTCATGCATCAGCCCTGATTGTGGACAATCAACCCACCATCGTACTTGCAAAGAATCCGGTCCTCCACAACCGCAGCAAGCATATCAACGCTCATTTTCACTTCATCCGTGACTGTGTCGATGGAGGACAGATTGTTCTGGAGTTTGTCGAAACCAAATGACAGCTCGCAGACAACCTCACCAAGCCACTCGGCCATCTTTGGTCATCGAGCTAAGGACCAAGATTGGAATGGTGGAAATCAAGCAAAAGCAACAAGATTTGTTGCTGGTCTTGCACAAGTCTGCAACTGCAAACAAATCTTTAGTCAAGGCTGCAGCTTGGTGACTAGGAATGTGAAACTGTAGAGCAGCCAAGCTGTAGTGGGAAGACTTGACTAGGAGTAGTGGGAACACAATTTTGGTATGCCATTGTGTCATTTAGCTAATAAGTATTGCAGGCTTATCTGTAGTATAGCAGCACACCTTCTCTGGTTGTAGTTCATACACAAACTGAACCTATCCCTCTTGTGTATATAAGTGCACCCCTGGTAATGTAATTTTCAGTTCAGTTACCACAACCAAAGGGCAGAGCCTTGGCCAACGCTGGAGCTTCTGCTGTGTGTGTGCTGATGAGCTCAACCCCTTCCTCTACCTCTCTAGCCATAGTGAGTGAGTGTGTACAGGTAAGCTTGCAGGCCAGCAAGGGACCAACATTTTTAACAAATGGACTACTCGAGAACTTTATGGTAGCCTAAAGAGATAATGGATGAAGAAGTAGCTGAGAGGAAGGCCATTGATATACCTGACGAACTGGATTTGCAACACGGTAGCTTAGTAATATCTTTTACCAACTTAGCAAACAGACCTTAATAAAAAATAAAAAGCAAATCAATTTGTGAAGCATATTCATAGGATGATACTTGGTTGATCTAAATCCTATCGTATTAATTAAAGTAGAAAAAAATAGTATGAGTTCCTCCTCAATCATATGAGTTCCTCCTCAATCATTGTTCCAATCTTACTTCATTATTTCCAAGCAAAAAACTCGTCAGGTGCTTACAGTGCATCTGCTAATGGGTGAAAGCCAAAGAAAAGTACAAATATGATACATATTTGTCTAATCACATGCTTGAAAAGGAAATTTGGAAAATGGAAGAAATAGATAAAAATTACCTGCCACTCATAAAAAGTTGATCACTGCCACAAGGAGGTAGTTCAGTATTTATCGACGTAACTGAAAAACAATTACATGAGAGCCTTCAGGTTCCATTTGAATGGTTGTGTTAAAGAATTTGGCTCCTTGGCCACATGAAAATTTGTGGACCAGACAGACCGAGGGGTTAAACTATGAGACCTGGAGCAAATTCAGTTAAACATTATCCAGGATTTTTTTTTTTTTGGTGCTGTTGTTTCCTTTCTTTCTTCAAGAGATTTGAGCGCATAAAACTGAGTAGGTCACAGTACCCACACTAAAAAATAGGATAAAAGAAATGGAGTCGTGACAGTTCAGAGCAAATTGACATTCTACAATAAATTAAGCCTGCATGAACGCAACCATTCGTGTGAGTTCCCTCCCTTCCATCTCGATCTGTTGATCTAGAGATGATGCCTGGCGACCAAACTCTGCCTACGTGTGTTATATGCTTGCGACCTCTCCCGGCGAACTGTCGACATGCAAGTGCACGGGCACCGCCCGCCTTCAAGTGCTCATCCCTCGCGTGGGACGCCTCGACGAGGACTAGCGAATCCAACTCTTCAACGCGGGCCTTCAGCCCAAACTGAGGGAGCAATATGCGGCACCACTGTCCAAAAGCACCACCGTGTGCACTCCTCCCGGCGCCAACCTCGTGGCTTACACTGTCGGCGCCGCCAATGGCCACGATCACCGTGGAGGGCCGACCGGTCAAACACCTCACCCAGGCCGAGCAGGAGGAACGCCGCCGCCTCAGTCTACAACTGTGACGAGAAGTTTAGGCACGGCCACAACAGAGTCTATTGGATGGTGTTGTGGAGGATGAGGTCGACGCCCCCGAACCATTGGAGGAGGGCGCCACGGAGGAGGTCATCCCGCACTTCTCCCTCCACGCCATCGCTGGGGTGTGCATCAATGACAGGATGAAAATCCAAATCGAGCTAAGCAAAATTTCCCTCGTCACAGTGCTCGACTCAAGATCCACACACAACTTCATATCTGAGGCGGTGGGGCAGCGTTCAGGCCTTCCCCTTAAGCATCGTCCACGCCTAACGGTCCAACAGGGAGCGCGTCGACTGCCGGGGGGTCATCACCACGCCTTCTGCAATGACCTCTTCGTCCTACCGCTCGCTGGGTATGTGACATCGTCCTCGGCACCCAGTGCCTCACGACCCTGGGCCCTATCCTCTGGAGTTTCAGTGTCCACTCCATGGTGTTCGAGCTACGCGATTGCCAGGTCTGCTGGCACAAGGTGGCTGGCCCAAACACACCCAAACGTGACCACCACCCACACTGCTGGACGAACTGCTAACCTTCGCCAAAGTCTTCTCCAAGACACACGGGCTGCCTCCTCCGCTCCATGGGGTTCTAGCTGCGCGATCGCCGGGTCCACTGGCACGGGGTGGCCGACCCAGACACACCCGGGGTGCACGCGACCTCCACCATCGCCACACTCCTTCGCCAAAGTCTTCTCCGAGCCACACATGTTGCCTCATCCACGCGACGCTGACCACATCACACTCCTCACTAGATCATAGCCTGTGGCCGTACGGCCATATCGGTACCCGACGATGCACAACAACGAGTTGGAACAGCAATGCATCGCCATGCTAGAGCAGGGTCTCATTCACCAAAGCTCCCCGGCGTTCTCCTCCATGGTCCTCCCCTCGTCAAGAAGGCTGGCGACTCATGGCCCTTCTGGCGTCGACTACGGGCCTTGAACGCGATCATCATCAAGGACGCCTTCCTGATTCCGGTGGTTGATGAGCTGGTGGACGACCTTCACGGCACCAAGTTCTTCACCAAGCTTGATCTCCACTTAGGCTACCACCAGGTCTGCATGAGCCCCGACGACATCGCCAAGATAGCATTCTGTACTCACGATGGGCTCAACGAGTTCCTAGTGATGCCATTCGGGTTGTGCAAAGCCTTGGCAACGTTCTAGGCGCTGATGAACGACATAATGCGGCCCTTCCCCCGCAAGTTCGTGCCTTGGATTGTAGAACGAAAAAAAAAACACACCGTCCTTCTACAGCCAGTTCAAACTAATGGCACAATGGAACAAAAGGGGCAGCGAGTATCACCATAGAAAAGAAATGAAATATTAAAAATAAATTCTTAGCTTCTCACCTCTACACTGATCATGATTCCAGACAAATCTTTCTCTTTTGTAAAGCCCAAAAAGTCTGATAGCCTCATGAACTTTTTGCATTCCAATATCTCGGATTTCGGTCCAATTTGAAGTTGACCCCAAGCTGCGCGCCATATAGTGAGGAAAAAATTGAAGTTGACACAAAGCTGCGCGTCGCGTGGTGAGGAGAGATGAATTGCGATCTTGCAACAATAGAAAACAATGGAAGTTAGGGTTTTGTGGACCGTATACAAACCTGCGGGAGTAGCAAATGCCATGGGGCAGTGACGCGATGTGGCCATCGATGGTGCCTACTGTGCTTGCAAAACATACACTGGAATTGGTTTGCCAAAGGGCAATTGTGGCTCTAGGCACAGGCCTCGTGGTTGCCGAGGAACTGGGACTCGACGGCGAGCCAAGCATGGCACGCGGTGGAGCCCTGGGCAGCGATGATCTCCCTGAGGCCATCGGTGAGCGTGGCGGCGATCCAGGACTTGGCGACACAATCCATCCGAGCCTAGTCTGGAGAGATGGGATCGGGGGGGCGTCCTCGCTAACGTGGTCTGGAGGAGAACTTGCCGAGGATGAGGAGGAACTGGTCGCGCCATCGGTTGAAGTTTCCCGAATCGACGTCGAGGATGGTCGTGACGTGATTCCAGATGTTGCTAACGGCGACGGCCTGGGAGTGGAGCTGCAGCAGGGTAGCGGCCTCGTGGTGGAGCATAGCCGCGTGGAGGTCGGGCGGCGGTGCACCTCCAGAAGACGCACTAGAGGAGGCGGTGCGAAGGCCGCGGCAGGAAACAACCCCATTCGTTGGCAGCCCTGGCCGGGCGCCGCTTGCCCGCTTGGCAGCGGCATCACGTTCCTTCAAGGGCGACGGCGGCGGCTTCCTTCTCAGCGCGGAGGGGCGGCGCCAACACGGCATCGCGGACCTGGGCGTCGGTCTCTGCGGCCTGGCGGCGGCAGCAGAGAGGTGGCATCATCGGACAACGGGGGGAGAGGCCGAGGGGGTTGTGGGAGCCATCGCGTGAGGGTGGTGGTGCAAATAGGACCAGCGCAAGAGAAGTAGTGCAGCGCGGGGCAGCGGAAGAGGGTCACGCGGCAAAGGGTCGGCATGAGGAAGGGGTGGCGGTGTGCGGCAGAGGGCCAGCGCGCGGGACCTAGAACCAGGCGGCTGATACCATGAGAGATTCAGGTCTCGGGAATTATTGATTGATTGATGGCAGAAGAGTACAGGTACATATGTATAGGCAAGGATCATTAGGGTTTATAGCAACACCCGATCCTACGGTGATCCTTGCTTAATCCTCACCATCTATCCTAGGCAGCCCAGCCATATGGGCTTAGGCGCCAGGCCCAAGGCCCCCAAGGGGCGCATATACTCTAACAGTTTTATCAACCTGATTAACTCCATAAATAATGGAATGACGATCATTTAGAAAGTAAGTTTACCTTTTCTCTGGTTTGACCTTAGTGACGACCTGCAGCAGGGAAAAAAACCTCAAAATTAAAATTGCATATTGCATATCTCAGTAAGGACAACAGGAAAAGTGCAACATAATATTAAAGGGATTAAACTGGATGGACAAGATGCCAAAATGAATTAGGAGCGGTCTAACCTTTCCGTAGGCAATATCACAAACACATGGTGTGCTAGAGTATAAGCCAAATGAAGGCACATATCATCACCAGCCAGTAGGTCCTGCCAAAACAAATAAAAAGAGCTCAACATAGAGATCAAGCGAAGGAAAGTACAACAGTAGAAAACTGATTAATCCTGCAAGAACGCAACCAAGAACATTACAGCCCGGAAATGTGTTGGCGTGATGGAACGGAAGAAGGAACAAAGCTTGGGTGAGAGGAGGCGGCATGGGGAGGAGATAAGGCTGCGCCGGGTTGCATCCTCCCATGCCGCCTCGCCGGAGGAACTGGTATGCTCCGCATCGGCCTTTGCCCGGCGTCGGGTCATATGCACACAACGGCGCTCTATGGGGCGGCGCTTCGGGGAGCGGGGAGGGGGGCCGCGCCAGGCGATGCGCTCTACCGGTACTCCCTCCATACCCAAAAACTTGACGTTTAGGACAAGTTTTGGGTCAAACATTGGAAATATAAATCATCAATAATTTTTAAGTTGTTGAGTTTGCAAATGTGAAAACTATATGAATAGATTTGTCTTGAAAAATACTTTCATAAAAGTATACATATATCACTCTTCGATAAATATTTTTATAATAACAAGAGGTCAAAGTTGTGTTTTGAAGACCGTGTCGCTGTCCTAAACGTCAATTTTTTTGGGTATGGAGGGAGTACGTGTAATTCTTCTAATTTCTTAGGTTTGTGGCCAACCGTTGTTTCGTTGGGTCAACAACATCGGTTTCATTTGTTATCATAATTGCCACATAAGGCCGGTACAAATGAGTCAAATGCGTAATGCCTTTCCAATTGATGCATTGATCTCGCCGAATTTGATTATTAACCACTTGTTCTATTAACTAATTAAAAAGGAGCCTGAAGTAAAGAATTGGCGCACCTAACATTTTGGCACTCCAAAATGATACATTGTCTCCACAGGTCAGTCAAGTACTTATGTGTCGTGGTCTAATACCACCGTCATAGTAATGTCTGGCTAATGCTTGCTCCAATGGCCTAGCTCTAGAGACAATGACACGAAGTTTATACTGGTTCGGGGCAAATCGCGCTACCTAGTCCAGTGAGGCCACTATCCGAGCTCAAAAGCTCGTATCGGGGCGAATACAAGCGGGCGAGAGAGGGAGGTGAGCTCCCAGGTCTCTGTGAAAGTGGGTGATCGGAGTGTCGGAAGCTAGAATGCTTGTGAGCTGAGAACTTGCCCTTCTCCAATGGCCGGGCCTCCCTTTTATAGCCGCAAGGGAGATGTCTGGGTAGCCATCGAGGGAGGGACTTAGGAGGAGAAGAGATACAAATTTGGGGGGGTAGAAGAGGAAATGGGACCGTTCGGTTGGGCACGCCGGGACCTCCCGGCGTGCGTCGTCGCCGCGCCGAGCCATGGCCTATCGCGAGGTCGTCGTAGAGCTGTGTAGGGGCGGCTCCGTTTTCCAATGTCCCGTACGTATGACCGCCGAGCTCGGAGCTCGTCGGTCGGCGGCGGAGGGAACAGTGAGCTCAAGGCGCCGCCGCTGTCGTCCATGCGCCTCTCCGTCCATCAGGCACGCACCGCTGTCCACGGTCAGACCTGCGGCGGCGCCGCCTGGCCATAAATGCGGGTATTTGGCATCGCAGGAAAACGTGTGGACAGGAGAGCTCGACGGGGAGCTCGGCCTCCATTGCTGAGGTCATCTTTGTCTGGTAGCGGTTGTCCGTAGCGCTCGGCGCGGTATGGCGTGATCCGACGGGCCATACCGCTCGTGTCGCTGGGGATCTCGTTCTCCTGACGATATCCTGCCATAGGCTGCGGCGCCCGACAAGTAGCCACGGCATCGTCGGTCGGCGTTGTGTCCCGAGCCTGTTACTAGCCGGGAATTGGTGCTACTCAGGAGCTCGTCCAAGACAGAAAGGAACTCGTCGGCCGAGCTCGAGCTCGGCATGTCCTTCTATACTCGTGAGAGCTCATTCGAGGCGGATGATGGGCGTCGGGCTGAGCTCGAGCTCGTGCCCAGGGAGCTCATCCCAAAGGGAGCTCATTTGAGACGGAGAGAGGTCCTAGACGAGATCTTTCGGGGTGCGGGTACGCGAGCTCATTGGTGAGAGGGGATGGGAGCTCGAGTGAGGCGGGAAGGCAGGCCTCCATCGGGGGAGCTCGTGGGAGAGAGCTCGAGCCAGGAGCATTCCCTTCTGCCCTTGAGGAGCTCGTCCACGGTCGAGATCTCGGGTCCCATTTGCTCGTCAGGGATGGTTCGGGAGCTCATGTACGGGTGTCCCAAATATCGATCCCCTACAGTAGCCCCCGAGCATTTTGGGAGAGATGAGGTCTCTCCCAGATGCTGCCAGCGTGATGGCTCGTCATGGGGTAGCCCTCATCATGGGATTGGTGTTTGGTTCGTGGTGTGCTTGTGGCACTTCCGTGGTGTTTCCCGAGGCTCCGGGAGAATAGTAGATTCTCGCGGAGGCTTTTTAGAATTTTCGTGGGCTCGCCGACCCATTCCCCTTGCGATTGCTCGCAGGGGTGATGAGCTCGAGCTCAATCTTGCCACGTTGGCCGAGATTGAGTGCTCGAGGGAGGCTGCCATCGGATAGTCGGGTGAGGCTCGAGCTCGTCGGCTCGTTCATTTGATCGGCTGGTGGATCAACCTCAAGTTCCAAGGACTCAACTTCCGTGATTCTCGGGCCCCCGGCGTGTCGATGGGGCGAGGCGGCTTCCTCGTCGGTGAGGAGGCTCGGAGGCGATCGTAGCCCTCGGCGACCCGGACGCGCCAAGGGGAAGCCCCGGGCCTTTTCGGGGCTCGGCGTGGGCCGTCGGCGCCGCTTTCTCGTGGCGCTCCTCGCTCGTGATGTCCCGGGCGGCCTCCGGGCTCTCGGCTGAGCCGGCCCGAACCACGGGGCGATGAGCTCGCGGGCGTGAGCTCTGTTTTCTGGGCTCGGTAAATCGACCGTCGCGCCGAGCTCTTGGGGTTTCTACCCGTTGTGTAAAAATAACCGTTGAGATCTTACCGTTGGGATTTTTACCGTTGGTGGGGTTGCCCCATTAATGCCGTGGCCGTTCGGCTTCCGCTAGGTGTCGTAGCGTGCGTCGATTTGCGGCGTCGAGTTGCGAGGCGGGCGTGGTGCGTGGTGGGTCCCCTGGCGGTTTCTTCTCGTCGCCTCGCCGCCGGCCCGAGCTCTATAAATAGGAGGAGATTAGGGGGCGGTTTTACCTTCCCATCTCTTGCCTTCCTCCACGAGAGAGAGAGAGAGAGAGAGAGAGTTCAATCGCCGCTGCCCACTCATAGATCCGATCTTCCACCTCTCCTACTTCGCCGCCGACCCATTCGGGTGGTTGAGATGGGCTCGTGGTCGCGTTCGGCGGCGGCGGTGGTGAAGATCGGCGATGTAGCACCGTCGGTGGGCTCACCGTGTACCGCGGACGGCGGCGGAGGAGTGGATCATCCGGCGGCATCCACGAAGTGCGACCCGCCGGAGGGTACATCGTCTCCTTCGTCGCCTTCCACGGCGTGGGCTCGGAATACTGCGGGCGACTTCTTAGGCGGCTCATCGCGTCTTTGGGGGATCGAGCTCCGGCACCTCATGCGAATGGCATGCTTCTCCCTCTCCATCTTCACGATGCTCTGAGGGGTGGTTGGGGATTCCTCCCCAGCTGGGAGCTCTTCAAGCACTACGTCTTCGCCAAGATCCGGCCGGCTGCTTAGGGCAAGGGGCGGTCCGGCCCCGATTGCGTGCGTGCCGTCTGCGGCTGCGCGGGGAAGGTCGGGAGTCCTTCCGGAGGACGACTTCCGTCGGCCAACCCCGGATGGAGGGAGGAGTGGTTCTACCTCAGAACGACCTCTCCTACCCTCTTCCGCGGTACACCGGCCGCACTTTCTCGAGGGGGAGCCAGCTGTGGCGCGAGGGCCCGCACGACAACACGGCGGGGGACGTGGAGGCAGCCGTGGGCAAGATCAAGGCGCTCGGGGACGCCGGGGCGACGGTGTGAACCACATCATCGAAGCTTGGCTCGGCAAGGCGGTGGTGCCTCCGGCGTCGAGCTCTCCGAGATGTGGGAGATGGAGAAGGAGAAGGCCCCATTCGTGGGGACGGCGAACGCCCCTGGTCTCTTGTCGACCCGGGTGGAATTTTGGATGAAGCGGGTGACGAGGACAGGAGTGAGGGCGCCAGGAGCTCCCCGGATCCTCCCTGATCCAGAGACCTCTGTGTTGGTAAGTGCTCGTCGCCCTGTCTTAGCTCGTTCTCTTGCCGTCTCAAACCCTCTAATGAGCTCGAGCTCTATAGGTCGGCGTGGTGCCCCTTCGGTTCCCAACCTCCTCTTCCGCGGAGGCTGAGGCAAGCTCCTACCGGCGTTCAGCGAGCCCTTGTCCGTGCGAGGAGGGTGGGTCGTCCGGTGGCGGCGGCGACGGCCGTCGGGAGATGGAGCGGCGTCGAGCCGCGGGGTGAGCCCTCGGCGTCGGCGTCGCTCTCGATGGGCGAGGTCGGGATCTCGTCGGGGCCCGCGAGCTCGCCCTGGCCTGGTGGTGGCCTTGGGGCGCGGCTTTGTCGCGTAGCCTCGGACTGCCCGACGCGCCTAAGCCCCGACGCAGGGGTCGGGTGCCGGTCGGGCGTCCGGGGCTCTGGGCGGCCGGCGCGAAGAAGAAGAGCGAGAAGAGGGTGGCCGTCGGGTAACCTCTCCGCTTTTCGTGTCATCGCTGGCTGTAGTGATTGATCGCGGTGCTAACCTGGCTGTGCTTAGGGCGGTGACGGCGTACCCGACAAGCGCACGAAGGCGGAGGTGCCGAGCTCGGCTGGGATGGGCTCGGGCTTGGAGATGGCGAGCCGATGGCGCCGTTGACCATGAGCTCGGCGCCCGGTGGGTTCAATCGGCGGCGTTGGTGAGCTCGAGCGGTGGTGGTGACTCGGCGTCGGGCGGGGATGGTGTGGCGGCGCGGGGACGGGCTCGAAGATAGCGCCGCTGTTCCCCTTCAAGGGGCATTGTCGACCGGCGCCTCGGCTGGTTTTGAGGGCCTCTGGCGTGCTCTAGACTCTTCCTCGGCGTCGGACCGTCCCATGGGCGGGCGTTGAGGACCGTCTTGAGCTTCGGTCGGGAGCTTCAGTGAGGCGGCCTTGGGGGCGTCACGGTACTCGGCTGCCAGGGAGCTCGTCGGCGGCGTCGGAGATGGAGAGGCGGTTCCGGAGGAGGACTGGCCACCGGGCGCGTCGAGAGACCCAGCACGCGGTCGGGGCCCAACCTCGGAGGGCGGGGAGGTCGTCAAGATCTCCGACGGCGAGGACGCCGGCGCGGCGGGAAGGGACGGCGCGGACCGGCGATGAGGGGCTTGGAGGCGGGGCCGTCGGGGGCGCCGCCACCGAACGCCGCCCGCCCGCGTCGGGTGCCGTTCCTCGCCGTGGGGGCGATCGAAGTCAGCGGGGCCAAAGGTATCCGTCTTGTCGGCGGCGGCGAGTGTCCCTCCGCGGGCGCGGACATCGTTGTCCCCCGGCCTATGCTCGGGTCGCCCGCGGCGTCGCCGTTGTGGGAGGAGGCGGCGGTCGTCGACCATCGGAGGCCGGCCCGGTGCGCCCACCGTCTTTCAGGAGTTTGTCGTCGTTTTGCGATCGGGGCTTCGTTTCGTGTCTTCTTTCTTGTTTAACCGTTTGTGGCTTGCAGGGCGTAAGGGGAGGCCATCGGGGTACAACCGCGACAAAGTCCTCCCACGAGGGCCGGCGGTTTCGTCGGACGGTGACGGTCTTTGTGCGCGGAGATGTGCGACGAGCTTGGCTCTGCGCGGCTCCGGCACCGGTTCACTGGAGGCCGGGGCGGAGGAGGCGGCCAACCTCATTCGTGGAGGAGAGGAGGCCGGGCTGCTCGGGAGGCTCCGGGGCGGGTGGAGGCCGCTGCGGGGAGGGGCGACCGGGAGGGGAGGAGGAGCTCGAGGCTCGCTCATAAGTGGCGGCGAGAGAGATGCGGGAGGAGCTCGGCTCCGCCGTCACGAGCTCGACAACAAGGGCTCGGCGCTCGGCGCTTGGCGGCGCGGAGTCCTGCGGAAGGACAAGGACGAGCTTGCGGAGCAACTCCGCCACCGTGACCGCCCCGGGCTCGAGGGTGAGTGCTCACGCCCTTGTCTTTCTTGTCTTGCTTGTTCGGCGTTCGAGGGCGTTGTCCTCGTCGGCGGGACTTCGGCCTCGACCCTTGAGAAAACCGAGTTGTGGTGCAATCTCCGCGCCTCGGAGCGGAGCGGGTTCGGTTTGAAGCCGAAATTATGAGCTCTGGTACAACGAGCAAGAGCTCTGACGGCTGTGGAGTAGCGGGCGGTGCCTCTTCTTTGCATCCCAAAGGCCTTGTGGCTCGTGTCCCTAATCTGTTGCCTTTGTTTGCGGTGAGAGCGCGAAATCTCTGAAGAGGCGTCGCGGGAGGCCGAGGGACGGTCGTCGGGAGCTCGCCGCCTCAAAGCCTCCCTGAAGCACAGCGGCTCGGCTGCGGGAGAAGGAGGGCGGACTGGGCGGCGCACACCGGCGACCTCGTCGGTAGCGAGGCAAGAGCTCGGGAGCTTCAAGGTGTGCCGCTAAGGCCGTGGAGGGGCCGAGGCTCGGGCGCGCCCACGAGGGCCTTGTGTGTCCGCGGTCGGGGCGTCTGCGTGTCCTCGGGGTGGAAGACGGGAGGACCCGGCCAGCGGGTGTCGGCGATCCGCGTAAAGTGGCGGAGGGCGGGCCGCGTGGTGCACAAGGCCATCGGCGTCGTCTTCACCCACTACCCCAAATTCGAGGTCGACATCGTGAAGACGGGGTGGGCGCCGGGTGTTGATGATGCCGACACCGATCGGAAGGTCGCTCTTCTTGAGGTCGCCATCGCGGAGCTATCTGGTGAGCTCTTCAAGCTTGCCGCCGAGGGAGCTCGGGTGTTCGAGCCCCACGCCGGTGGGGGCCGAAGAGGCCGCCAGGAGGAGGAGGAAGGCTGCGCGGGACGTCCCCACCCCTGTGCAGATGGATCAAGACCCGCTGCGCAAGGATAGGAACTCGAGGCTCGGCCTCTTTTAGTTGCAAGCTCATTAAGTCCTTGTAGTCGAGGCAAATTGTAAAAACTTATGGCAACTCATGTGTCCGCGGAGGCGTCTTTCCTCTTATATCGTGTTGTTTCTACTTTGACTTTTTGGTGGGCTCATGATTCGAGCTGGATGGCGGGCCATTCCTCGGTTGGCCGCGAGGGCGCGGGAGGGTCGTTAAGCGATCGCGCCATGCTCTAAAGTGATGAGCCCATGACTTAGTCATTTCGGAACATTATGCGAGCTAAGAGGAAGGAGCATAAGTCCGTAAGTTTGAGCTCGTCGTGAGCTCGAACTTGTAAGTTTTGCGAAAAATCGGTGCGTTAAAGCGTGGGGTGTGCACCCCGCTCCTTGGAGCCCCCGAGCAAGGGGCGGGTCTTCGTCGGGGCGGAGGCCGGTCGTTTCTCGGATGCGCTTTAAGGAAAAAATTCGAAATGCTTGCACATATTTTTGCATCGAATTTGTGCTTTTATTGAGCTCTTGTAGCTACAACATTTCGAAATACATTTAGGGGTAAGCGGCGTAGCTGTTCGATGTTCCATGCGTTGGTGAGGACTCGGCCTTGATGGTCCTTGAGCTTGTGCGTGCCGGTCTCGGCACTTGGCGATGGTGAAGGGCCCTTCCACGGCGCGAGAGCTTGTGCTTGTCTTTCGAGCTCTGGACTCGCCGCGCCAAGGCGTGGTCGCGCTAAAGCTTCGCCCTCGGCGTGGCGGTCGTGGTAGCGCCTCGTGGACTGCGGTACTTGGCGGAGTGGATGAGGCGATGTCGAGCCGTCGAGCTGATCGGCGGCGTCTTCGGCGGCGATTGATTGTGTGCTCGTTGAGCAGCTTGGGGCGGGGCGAACCGTACTCAAGGTCGGTGGGGGCACAGCCTCGGATCGAGCGAGGAAGAGCGGCGTCCGATCCGTGGCCTGCTTTCGGCGTTGTGCGGGAGACTCCATACGGCCGACGGGGCTCGGCGAGCCACGGGGGCGTATTTCTCGAGCCTCTTGAAAATGCGAGACTTCACGCCTGCGGGATCATGCCGTTAGCTCTTTCTACGGCCGTTGGTCCTCGGGTGATTGGCCCGGGGCGTGTCACGGCGGATGCCGTGATCGTTGCACCGGTCGATGAAGACCTCTCCCACAGTTCGTGCCGTTGTCGGTGATGATGGAGTTCGGGACCCGGCGGTGGATGATGCCGGTGAAGAACTTGGCGGTTTCCTCGGCTCGGCACAGCGCGATGGGCATGACCTCGATCCACTTTGAGAACTTGTCGATGGCGGCGAGGAGGTGCGTGTAGCCCCGGCCGTCTTCTTGAAGGGTCCCACCATGTCGAGGCCCCGGACCGCGAACGGCCGGGTGAGCGGGATCGTCTGGAGGGGCGGCCGGGAGGTGCGTGCAGCGGCGAAGGCGGCATCCTTCGCGGCGTCGGACGATTCGGATGGCGTCGCGACGGCGGTTGGCAGTAAAAACCCTGCCGGAATGACTTCCCAGCGAGCTCGTGGCGCCGCATGGTGGCCGCATTGGCCGGAGTGGATCTCCTCGATGAGCTTCTCCCCTTGCTCGCGGGTGATCAGCGGCTGGAGGACTCCGGAGGCTCCGCGCCGGTAGGCTCTTGCCCGACAAGGACGAAGCGCTTAGCCCTTCACGCCGGGCGCTGGATTCCTCTTGCCCTGGGGGAGCTTGTCTTCCTTGAACCACCGAAGCGAGTGGGATCCGCCGGTCAGGCCTCGGGCCGTCGCGGTCGAGCTCGATCAGCCCCGAGCCGGCCCCGAGGCTGTTGGGTGTGAGCTCGTGGCTAAGCACAAGCCCAGCGTTGGGGGGCTCGGGCTTGCGGGGGCGTCTACCTCCATAGGGTCCGAGCTCGGGGCGTCGGCGGTTGAGTTCGCGCTGTCGTCGCGGGGTCGTCTTTAGTCGTATCGATGGCTTGCATTGCTCGTGCATGAAGGCGCTGGCGGGGCCGGCGAGCGATCTGAAGCTTGGCGAGGCTATCAGCGTCGTTGTTGAGGTGGCGGTGAATGTGGTTGACCTCGAGCCCGTGGAAGTGCTCCTCGAGCTCTCGGACCTTACGGTGATAGCGATCATCTTCGGATTGGCGCGGTCGACTTCCTTCATGACTTGGTTCTTGGCGAGTTCGGGATCGCCCGGACCTCGAGGGTGCGGACGCCCAGAGCTCGCGGGCGATCTTAAGCCGTTCACGAGCCTCGTGCTCGGCCACGTTGTTGGGCCGCGGGGAAGTGTGGGGCGGATGGAGTACTTCATGCGTACCTGTTTGGAGAGATGAAGGCGAGTCCCCGCCGGCGCCGTACTTCTTTACGGATCCGTCGAAATCTGGCGTCAGTATTCGATGTCGTCGGGCTGGGTGGGCTGCTCGACCTCGGTCCACTCTGCGATGAAGTGCGAGCACGGGATTTTATGGCGTCTGCGGGGGCGTAGGTGATGTCGGGTCCCATGGGCTCAATAGCCCTTGGCCATGCGACCCGTAACCTCGGGGCTCACGGATGACCTCGTCAAGGGAACTTGGGCGACTTTGGACGGATGGGGTCGAGTAATGCGAGCTTGCGGTAGGGTGATCGGCGGCGGCGTACCACGAGCTTCGAGCTATGTGTAGCGGGTCTTGGCGTCGGTGAGGACTTGATGAAGTACGGACCCGTACCTTGGCGCATGCCCTTCCTCCTCCCTTTCAACGGCGGCGCGGTGCTCACCACCTTCGAGGTGGCCGAGATGTAAAGGAGGATCGGTTCGTTGGGTGTGGGAGCGGCGAGTACGGGCGGATTAGCGGAGTTGCTCGGTGAGTCGAGGGGCTTTGGGCCGTCGGTCCGGGTAAGCGCTCGACTTCTTCGGTAGCTTGTAGAGTGGGAGGCTCAGTTCCCAGTCGGGCTATGAAGCGACTTAGCGCGGCTAGGCATCCCGTGAGCCATTGCACGCGCAATGGCGTTTTTATCGGCCCCATATTCGTTATGGCGGTGATTTTTCTCGGGATTGGCCTCGATGCCACGTTCGGAAAGCGATGAAGCCAAGCAACTTCCCTCGAGGGACCCGAAGACACACTTCTCGGGATTGAGCTTGACTCAGAACTCGGGCTTAGCAAAAGACCTTTTCGAGGTCGGGGATGAGCTCTTTCGGCGCTTTGTCTTGACAGCGATGTCGTCGGCGTATGCTTCAGCGAGCTTTCAGGAGCTCTTTGAAGACTTTACGCATGCACCTCACGGAAGGTGGCGCGGCGTTTTCAAGCCCGAAGGGCATTGTTGCGTAACGAGAATCGTAAGCGGGTGATGAAGGAGGTAGCAAGGCTGTCGAGCTCGTTCATCGCGATCTGGTGGTAGCCGGAGTAGGCGTCAAGAAAAGCGGGCGTCTCACACCGGAGGTGGAGTCAACAATTTGGTCAATGCGCGGCAAAGGAAGCGGATCCTTTGGGCATGCCTTGTTGAGACCCGTGTAATCAATACACATTCTCCATTTCCCATTCTTCTTCTTAACTAGTACGGGGTTGGCTATCCACTTTCGGGATGATACACCTCCTTGATAAACCTAGCGGCTAAGAGCTTATCTATCTCCTCGGCGATTGCACGGCGTCGTCGTCGTCGAAACGTCTCGGCCTTTGCTTCACCGGCGAGGCGGGTTTCATGTTCGAGGAGTGCTCGGCGACTTCCCTCGGTATGCCCGCCAAATCGAGGCCCTCCACTTGAATACATCGGGGTTCGCGCGGAGGGTCGGCGGCTTCGCTTTCCTATTTGGGGGTGAGCTCGGCACCCACGAGGAGAGATGCGCCCATCCTTGTCGACCAGTGACCTCCTTGGCGTCCTTTTCGGGCTCGAGCGTGCCGTTACCTTCTCGAGCTCGGCGGACGGCTCGTGCTCCCGCCCCGGGCTCGATGGTTGAGCTCGTGCTCGCCTTCTTTTTGAGCTCGGGGAGTCTTCGGCGCTGGGCGGGCCGCCATCTGGGCAGCATCGCTCGATTTCGACGGCGGCGTCGGCGTCTTGGGCCGGCGGCGGCCTCGCGGCGAATGCGTGTTCGAAGGTGGAGTCGATGGTGATGACCCCCTCGGACCCGGGGATCTTGAGCTTGAGGTAGGTGTAGTTGGGGGCGGCCATGAACTTTGCGCCACGGCCGCCCCAGCGGGCGTGGTAGGCGTTCTTGAGCGGGAGCACCTCGGGCGTGAGGGACCTCCTTGCGGAAGTTGTCCGGGTCTTAGAAGGTGACGGGGAGGGTCAATCCGTCAGGCGGGGGCATCTGCTTCCCACGGCACCACCAGGTGGATCGGCTCGGCGACGGGCGGAGGCGTGCCTTAGGGATGCGAGGGGCTTGGAGCGCGTGGATGTAGGGGAGGTTGAGGCATTGCCGCCATCCATCAACACCTTCGGGCGCATGGTGCGATGATGGGATCGGCGACGGCGGGTACCTTCACGGAGTGCGGGATGTGTCGAGGATGATCGGCCTTGTCGAAGGTGATCGCCGAGCTCGACCACTTGAGGTACTCGGGGGTAGCCGGCTCGGTGAAGAGGACCTCGCGGCGGCGTGAGCTTGTCGGCGCTTGGACTCGTGGCCGGTGGCCCGCCGAAGGCGGCGTTGGCGACACCGTCCTCGATGTAGATGTCGGCGTCGAACTTCGTCGGGAGCGGTTTCGCGTCCTTGTCGTCATATTTTAATCGCCACCACGCGGCGTGCCCATCACGTGCTTCTTCATGAGGCGGCGATCCTTCATCTTGTGCTTGGCCGGTCCCTCATGGTGCGGGCACGGCTCCTCGAGCATCTTGTCGAAGTGCTCTTTGGGGATGAAAGGCTTGCCACCCTTGCAGCCGCCGCCCTTGCGCTTGTCGCCAGCGGCTCTGAAGTCGTCGTCGTTGTCATCGCGGGCGCTTGTTCTTCTTGTTCTTCCTTCTGCGGGGAGTTCGATCCCCGGCTTCCTCGTCGTCGCCCTTTAGCTTGCCCTTGCCGTGACGGCGGAGGCGGCGTCCTCTCCCTCGGCGTGGCGTGGTGGCGAGGTCGAGGCTCCTTCACGGTTCGGGGGCTTCGGGCGCCCGAGCTCGTGGATCGAGGGGTCTCGCGGAGGTAGTGCCGAAGGTGAAGGCGGTGATGATCTCGGGTCGAGGCCTCAGGAGGTTGTTGCAAAGCTTGGAGGCGCCTGATGTAGTCGCGCGGGCTCTCCCCCCTTCTTACGCTTGCGGCCTCGCGGAGTCCCACGTCGTGCTTGGCGGGGCGTAGGTGCCACTGGAAGTTCTTGGCCGAGAGGCGTCGCGCGAGGCCCTCCCGATTGCGGATGGTGCCCTCGGGGAGGTGCTCGAGCCATGATCGCGCCCGAATACGCAAGGTAGAGTGGGAGGTTGCGGATGATGAAATAGTCATTTGTCGGCTCCTCGGCTGACACCAAGGCGGTAGTCCTCGAGCCATGTGGCGGGGTCGGTCTCCCGTTGTGCCTTACACCAGGGTCGGAGCTCGGAGGCGAGAGGGACGGGGCGTCATGGATGCGTGGCCGAAGGCTTTAGGCCTCCTCGAGCTCGAGCTCGGGGCGGCGGCCCGTTTGGGAGGCCGGGCTCCGTGGGGCGGCGCACCGGCGTGGGGCTGCGGCTCTTGTCTTCTTGCCCGGTTTGTCGTGGCGGCCACAGCGTCGCTTCTTTGTAGGCTGCGAGGGCGCTTCTCATGGTCGTCGCGGTGGTACTTGTCATCGTCTGGGGGCGTTCTTCTCGGCTCGAGCCTCCGCTTTTTCGCCGGGCGTTGATGTGTCGGGCGTCGCGGTTTCGCCCGACTCGTCGTCGTCGTGGACCTCGGGGTGGGAGGAAGCCTCGTGCTCCTCCGGCGGTCGTCGGTGAGCCGCGAGCTTCTTTTCTTTGGACCGCCGCCTCCGCCGGGGAGTCTCTTGAGCTGCTCGTGGGCCTGCGTGCCTCGGGTCCCTCGGGGGCCGGGCAGCGGCGTGGAAGCGGCGCGGCGGCCGCGAGTTGGGAGGATGCTCTCGAACACCGGCGGGGGCTGTTCGAGCCCTCGTCCGGTTGATGCGATCGTGGACCTCGCGGGCTCGAGCCGTGCTCGTGATTCTGTCTTCCTCCACGCTCGGCGAGGGGTTTCGCGCTCTTGGGCTGCTGGCAGCGTTCGAGCTCCTCGAGCTCTTCAGCCGGGCCTTGGCCGCGGTCAGCGGCGGCGGCCCGGGCCGGCGCGTGCGGCGGTGATCTCGTGGCGTGTGTTGGGAGCGTCGCTGAGTGGACTTCCTCACAGCACCCTCGGGGTGTGACACATGTAGCACGGCAGCGTGGGGTCGCAATCCATGAGGCTCATCCCATCGAGGGCGGGCTCGAGCTCGTGGTGGCCCGGCTGCGGGGCTCGTCGCCCGATGGGGAGTGGGAGGCCTGGCGCCCGGTCGGGGTACATCCCCGGCGTAGGCCGCCGTGAACTCGTCGGCCAAACGGCGCCTCTTCGCCCGGTATGGGGCGACATTGGCGGTGGAGAAGGTCACATCGCGGAGCGAGGGCCTGCGTAGGCTCGCGTCCCGGGATGTCGGGGGCGAGGTCCTTGATGAGGGCGAAGAGCGGTCCGGCGGCCGCGGATGGGGCTGACCGGCGCGGAGGTGGAGTTCCGTCCCATGCTCGTCGGGAGGCGGTCGGTGGCGCTCGGAGCGGTAGGGATGTCCTCCCGCGCCGCATCGGGGCGGGTGAAGGCGGCTCCGGTGATGGGCTGCTCGGCTCGGTGCCGGGGAAGTTGATCGTGTCAGCGCATCGCCGGTGCTGCGGCCGTCGGCGAAGTGGAGAAGCCATCGGGTGGAGCGTCGCACGTCGCACTAGCTGCGCCCCTACAGCGCGCCAGCGTCGTGGTCTAATACCACCGTCACGGTAATGTACGGCTAATGCGTGCTCAATGGCCTAGCTCTAGAGACAATGACACGAGGTTTATCTTTGGTTCGGGGCAAATCGCTCCCTAGTCGGTGAGGCCACTATCCAGAGCTCAAAAGCTCGTATCGGGAGAATACAAGCGGGGCGAGAGAGGGAGTGAGCTCCCGGGTCTACGTGAAAGTGGGTGATCGGAGTGTCGGAAGCTAGAATGCTTGTGGTGAGAACTTGCCCTTCTCCAATGGCGGGCCTGCCCCTTTTATAGTTGCAAGGGAGATGTACGGGTAGCCATCGGGGGGACTTAGGAGGAGAAGAGATTCAAATTTGGGGGGTAGAAGAGGAAATGGGACCGTTTGGGTGGGCACGCCGGACCGCCGGCATACGCTCGTCGACCACTGGCCATGGCCTCCTGGTGTAGGTCGTCGTAAGAGCTGTGTAGGGGGCGGCTCCGTATTCCTATGTTTTGCGTATGGCCGCGAGCTCGGGCTCGTCGGTGATTGTCGGAGGACCGGTGAGCTCAAGGCGCCGCGGTTGTCGCCTATGCGCCTCTCTCCGTCCATCGGACGCCTGCGGTCGGACTGCGGCGCCGCTGGCCATAAATGCGGGTCTTTGGCATCGCGGGAAGCGTGTGGGCGGGGAGGCTCCAGGGGAGCTCGGCCTCCATTCTTAGGAGTCATCTTTGTCAGTAGCGGTTGTCCGTGGCGCTCGGCGCGGTATGGCGTGATCCAGGCGGGCCATACGCTCGTGTCACGGGGGGATCTCGTTCTCCGGCGATATCGCCATAGATTTGCGGCGCTTGGAGCAAAGTACCCACGACGTCGTCGTCGGCGTTGTGTCGAGGGGCTGTTACTAGTCGGAATTGGTGCTACTCGGGGAGCTCGTCAAGGCCAGAAGGAACTTCGTCGGTAGAGCTCGAGCTCGGCATGTCCTTCTATGCTCGTGAGGAGCTCATTCAGGCGGAGGATGGGCGTCGGGCTGAGCTCGGGCTCTCGTGCCGGGGCTCGTCCCAAGGGGAGCTCGTTCGAGGCGGAGGGGGTCCCCTGGGCGAGATCTTTCGGGGTGCGGGTCTGTGCAGCTCATTGGTGAGGAGGGATGGGGGCTCGAGTGAGGCGGGAAGGCGGGCCTCCATCGGGGGCTCGTGGGGAGAGCTCGGGCCGGGAGCATTCCATACGCCCCATGAGGAGCTCGTCCACGGTCGAGATCTCGGGTCCCATTTGCTCGTCGGGGATGGTTCGGGGAGCTCATGTGCGGGTGTCCCAAATATCGATCCCCTACATTATGGTGACAAAAAAACGGAGAACATGTAAAATAGAACTTAGGCAATGGAAAACGTGTGAAGGTGCTTTAGATGTTCACTACACATGCTTAAAGTAACCTATTAGAAGAAAGTTGTGTTCCCCACACAAGTTACAATCTTCTAATAGCTTAGGAAACATTACCACAATGAAAACTCAAGACAACTTCTAACCAACCTTTTAGATCGATTCCAATCAAGATATGACTTCAAAAGGAGGCGGCTCGAGTGCTTGGTCATAGAAGTGGTCATGGTTGGCGCTCCTTTTTCTTGTCAATTTAGTTCCACTATGATAAGTCATTGCAAGTTCGTGGCTTGTGATCGACTACGTGCACTTTGCATGTAGGATAATCTTGTTATGATCGGCAAGCACTATCACGAGGAAGAAGCCGGCTAGGTTGCCGCTGGTTATGGGTGCTAAAGGCCCAATTAGTCTAAATAGAAAGTATTTATTTAATTCCCTTTATTTGAGAGAGGTATAAATACCCCTTATGTCGAGCGATTCAGATTAAGCAAGAAGCAGATTAATTGCTCGGCTTCCCTCGAGGCCGCTACAACCTAGCCGCCACGGTCTTCTCTTCCTCCTCGCGACCACCCACGGCACCTCGCCGTCGTTTATGTGAGTTCAAGCCCCAACCTTCCATCACTCACACCTACAACCTCCGCTCTACTCGATCCCGGAACTTCGGTTCCTATCAATCTGGTATATCGGCAATGTCGGAGTCCCCCACCGGCGGCACACGTGTGGGATCCTCGGGCCGCCGCCATCCTCCCCATCCGGCCCTCCACCGGCCAACCCATCCAGCCCACCACCTCAAGCGCCGCCACCACCTCCCCAGCGGCGGCCGCTCGCCTCGAATCCCATGCAGCTACCCTCGGTTGCGAAGGACGAGTTGGGTGCCAATGCACCTCCATGCTCGAGCAAGGGTAATCCGGCCCGGCCCTTCACCCGTTCTCGGCTCAGGTGTTATTGGTGCGTAAGCGGACAACTCTGGCGTTTTTGCATCGACTACAGGGCTCTCAGCGCCAAAGGCGTCTAAAAGACAAATTCCCCATCCCGGTGGTCGATGAGCTCCTAGGCGGTGCATGGCACCCGCTTCTTCACCAAAATTTGGACCTGCGATCCGGCTATCATCGAATGCGGATGCACCCGAGGGCGTCTTCAAGACGGCGTTCGGATGCATGAGGGGCATTACGAGTTCTTGGTGATGCGATTCGGCCTCTCCAATGCGGCGACATTCCGGCCACGATGAGCGGCGTTCTCCGCCCATTCCTGCAGGTTCGTGTTGGTGTTCTTTGGCGACATTTTTAATCCACAACTCTTCGTGGGCGAGCACCTCGGCACATCCCACCTCATCCTCCAAGCACCGCGCTCATCGGCGCTCCACCTCAGCGCTCAAAGTGCTCGTTTAGGCGCGCTCGGTGGCCTACCTCGCCCCACGTCATCTCGGCGGACGGAGTAGCCATGGATGAAGCGACCACGCTTCCGGCTTCGCGACTGCGCGAGGGGCTTCACAGGCCCCTCAGGCTACTCGCTGGGTTGTCAGAGTGACCCGGGGGGTCATCGCGGGCGCCCCTCACGGCGTCTCCTACGGCGCGGCAGCACCAAACACAGGGCGGGGGCGCCCGGGCGGGCTTCCAGCGGTGAGACCGCCCTCACCAGTCCGGTGCTCCAAATGCAGTTCGGGCGGGGCCTTCGTGGTGGACTTCGGCCACCGTCGGGCACGGGGGTTCGGGTGCGATGCGTGCTCCATCGGGGCAGCTGGACCCCTTGCCCTTCTTCATCGGCCGTCGCGCTGGCATCTCAAGCTCGCTGCGTATGAGTGTGAGCTGATCGGCAGTGCGGCGGTGCGCCCGGAGGCCGTACTATGGGGTCGGCATTTTATTGTGTGATATCTCTTGGATCAATGCCTCTCCACGTGCCCCAACACCAATGGCTGAGCAAGTTGTTCGAAGCCGACTTTGGGGAAGTGGAGTACCGCCCGACCGACTCAACGTTATGTGACGGGCGCCTTGTCCAGCCGGGGGGGCGAGGTTGTCAGCGGCGGAACGGTCGGCGGCGAGAGGTGGCTGTTTCGGCGGTGTCGGACGCCGTTCGCCTTCCTCGGCGACGTGGCGCCCGCGGCGGCGGTCCCCGGACAGCCCGGCTCCTTCTCCTCCAGCGGCTACGGGGAGGGCACTTGGCGCGGGCCCCAGCGGTGGCGATGGCCTTCTTCTCCACCCAGGCCATGGTGTTCGTCCCAGACCATGGCGACCTTCACCCACCAGGCGCTCACGGCGGCTCACTCGGCCGGCCCGCGAGGGGGAGTCGGAAACTTTGCACCGCCTCCACGGCTGAGTTCTACATCCCGGCGACCGGACCTTGGTGGCGATTGGGTGCGCCGCGTGCCGTGCGTGCGGCGGGGATGACAAACGGAGGCAGCTGCGGCTCAGCGGGCTGAAGTGGGCTGCTGCAGCCCCTCGCGGTGCCATCCAGGTGTGGGGCGGATATCTCGATGGACTTCATCGAGGGCTGCCCAAGGTGGGGCGGAAGTCGGTCATCCTCCGCGGTGGTCCGTCGATTTTTTCCATGTACGCCCACTTCATCCCTTTCGGGCACCTACCCGGCGTTGACGGTCACCGGGGTTCTTTGGCGGCATGGTGTGGTTGCATGGCTTCCCATCCTCCATCGTCCCGTGTCCGGGCGCCATGTTTTACGGCCATGTACGTAGGGATCTCTTCAAGTGCGAGGAGGCGTGGACTGCGCGCCAGGCCGCGGCGTTTCACCCGCCAAACCGGCCAGAGGCGTGCAGTAGATCAATAAGGTGATCGCGATGTACCTTCGTTGTGTCCTGCGGTGATCGGCGCGTGCGTGGGTGGCCGGGTATCTTGGGCGAATCTTGCTACAACGCCGTTCCACACCGCCCTACACGCCACGCCGTTAAATTGGTGTACGGCCCGGCCGCCCCACCCACTTCTTTGCCGTACTGGCCGAGAATGCCGCTCAAGGCTGAAGCGTAAGCGCCTAGCTGCGAGGCGCGATGACATCCTCGGCGAGGACGCGCCGGCGCCTCATCCGAGCGCGGCGGTGGCTAAAGCGCTACTCGGCCAGTGGCCCAGGCACGCGACATGGGCTGGCGGTCGGCGGCCCGGGTAGTGGCTCGTCTTCTCAACCGCTCCGTCCGGTCCACACGGAGCGCGTGAGCGAAAGGCAAGCTCGGCCCAGCTATGCAGAGCCATTCAGCGTCGCCCGGCGCCACGCCGGCAAAAGGTGGCCCTACGGTTAGCGGAGCTACCGGAGGGCGCATGACTCCGCGGCGTCTTCCATGTTGGCCTCCTCAGCGCCACGAGGGGCCACCGCGAGCGGCCGGGCGCCCTTTGCGCCGCGATCCCACGGCCGGCGGGCTGCTGCGGCTCCTCGCCGGGTTCGGCGTGTTCTGCGGCGCGGCGCTGCCACGGCTTTGTGTCATGTCTTTGTCGATGCAAGCGCGAACTTGACGCCGGAGCCGCGGACCAGGAAGCATTTCAGCGACTTCGGCGCTGTACCGATGTCCAGCTCGAGGGGCCGAGCTGTTTTTGCAGGCAGGAGAGATGTTTATGACCGGCAAGCACTATGCGAGGATCGAGCCCGAGAAGTGGCTAGGTTAGCCGCTGGTTATAGGGGCCTAAAGGCCCAATTAGTGTAGTATTTATTTAATTCCCTTTTATTTGAGAGAGGTATAAATACCCCTTGTAATCGGGCGATTGAGATTAAGCAAGTAGATTAATTGCTTGGCTTCCTCGGGGAGCCGCCACGATCTTCTCTTCCTCCACCATGACCACCCCGCGGCACCTAGCACGTCGTTTATCATGATTTCAAGCTAACCTCTCATCACTCCACCTACAACCTCCGCCCTACAGCCATTGTTCACTCCTTTATGCTTAAAGTATGTGCTATCATCTAGACATTCACTTCGAGTGGTACACTCAATAAGTTTCATATTTTGTTATTTGATTATTAATCGACTTTCTTACCAAGAAAAAAATATGGATTATTAGTCAGCGTGTTGTTAGTGAGGAGCTTCAAATCATACTTTGTTTCCACCATATTGATTTTTTCACAGCTGTATTATGGAGCTGTTCATATCAAAATTGCCCACCAAAAGATTTATGGCAAAGCACCGAGGAACAAATCTGGAAGAAGATCAAGGCACCATGGGCAGAGCACAAAGGTAACGAAGGAGCAAGAGGTGAAAAAGGCGGGCGGGGTAGTTGGGCCAATTCTTGGCCCGGCCCGGTGAGGCCCATCTATATTGAGAGTTGTTTTCACACTCGTATTCACCACGAGGACCCAGTCGGAAAAGAACTCCACCGGCCGCCCGCCACGAGGCACATCTAGATGGGTTTGGGTGGAGCGGCTAGAATCACAGGATCCGGCTCACGGAGAGATTCCGTGACGAGGGAGGAGATTAGGCGGTTCGGGGGGTTCGACTAGACACCTAAAGAAGAGTGGATCCAAAGACAACCTAATGGGAGAACACATTTGCTGGAATTGAGTCACGCAAGAAATGGATCGCAAGCACAAGGGTATGGCGAGGAGAGAGAAAGCTTGAGGAAGTAGGCAAGGACCGAGGAGGCCGTGAAGATACGAGGATGGCTATCAAGGCGAGCTGTCGAGGAGGGAAAGAGATACAAAGGGGTGGTTATCGAGGGAAGGGATCGAGATGGAAGAAGGAACTACGGCCGTGATCACGGATCACGCGAGAGTGGAGGGAGGATACTGCGAGGAAGAGGAAGCTACCAAGGCGAGAGATGGTAGACCGAGCGAGCGGCGGTCACGGAGGAATTTGGGATGAGAGGGAGAACCAGGAATGCGTAAAAGAGGCGGTGGTGTGAAGGGAAGAGAGGAGTCGGATGGATGGCCGAAGATGATCACCGGATACAAAAGTCTGGATGAGCGCCAAGCAGCGTGGCTATGCTCGGTTGCTCCCGGTCGAGTGCCAATCAACCACGAAATTACAGCAACAGCGAGATCCCAAAAATGCTACAATTGTGGAGATGAAAGGGGCATTCTGGTGGGGAGTGCACAAATCCTCCCTGAAATGCTATAGTACGTGAAGAAAAGGGACACAAATCTGCACCAGTTTGTCGCTGAAGAGCAACAAGGGCCTAACTGCGTATTGCTATGGGTAATGCCGGGTCAGGCTGCATCTCTACTCTCTCAACATCCACGAGACTAAAGTGATGGCAAAGAAAAGATAAGATAAGTGCTACAATCGAGGCTTCTTGTAGTACATTCTTGATGAGCTAGAGGAGTACTAAGGCTAGAGTTAGAGGCGGGCGCAATATGGAGCTGATTCGAGTGGAGCGAAATGTGAGGAGGAGTTTCGTGATGAGTAGTGGATATCCCTGAACTAAAGCTGCACAGTGCAATTGATGAGCAAAATGGGGGAGATCAAATTCGCAACATGCGAGATATTATTATTGCCGCGATTGAAAGAGACAAACGCGTGGATCACGAGGTGTTCAAAAGTCCTATCATACGTATTTGGGTCAAGAGTGCAGGGTATACGCGGATGGAAGCAAAAACTAAATATCCAATTATGGGCCGGCAAAAGGTGATTGTAGTGAACGAGGAATATGCACATTCCATCAACGCTGCAATGAGAAAAGTAATGAGGTGGCTAGTGGCTTGTACTGAACCTCAAATCGAGAGATCTTTGCAAGAAGATTGTCTTTGAGTACTACTCGGGAATGCCCAAATTTGCTCCAAATCGAGCGAGATGTTGATCTAAGACACGGAAGAGGATGCGGCGGATAGGGGAGGATCCTTTGTCCCAAGAGAAAGTAGCGGATGGCTGAGATCGCGGTAAGCCCACAACCAAACAACTCTAACTCAAACACGGGAACATCTACTTCGGCGCGCCAGGAGGAAAGTTTGCAAGGAGGTACACCCCGAGTGCTGAAGTGAGTGGAGATCAACCAAGAGATATGATGAGTCGAGGGAAAATATGGCGGTCACGATGCGGAGGACGAGTCCATGAAATACAAAAGCTTAGCTTGTCGGATGAGGAGAATCCAATTGGAGTCGGTCCAATAAGAGGCACCAAAAGAGTGAGAGATTTGGGTTTCATATACTTGCTTAGAGGATAATCATAGGGAGCTGTGTGAGAGTGTTTCAACTGCTGAGGAAGAGAAATGCCAAACTTACGAGGACATAAGAGTATCACCTCCCGAAGACCACGGATGGAAGATGGAAAGAAGAGGGAGTTTCTTGATATGAAAGAGAGTTAACCGAGGAAAAACAACTTCGAGTGATAGAAAGGTAGTTGAGAGCGGCTCAAGAAGTTACAACGACCCGAGGAACTTGGTGGGAAATCAACTATCAATCAAGATGAAGATTTGTCCAACCAAAGCTGCGAGGGAATGACCAGCAATCACAAGTCCAATCACGTCCAAGATGGCCGAGGTTGTTCAAGCATCAAGATTCAGTACGTGCAAATCGCGAAGATGGCAAATCAGCGAGTGCGAGGAAAGGCCGCCGAGCAGGAAGGCTTCTACCACCGCGGCAAAACCCAAGGTATAAACTCGCTACTCCTAATACTAACCACACGATTTATCCTATCCCGAGGATGTTGCTAAAACTTGTGGGGGTAAGTATTATTAACTAGA
>JADLZK010008971.1:0-256094 GCA_015847255.1 Hyparrhenia diplandra
CAAAGCCATTTAGGGCCGGGCCGCCGTGGGTCCCACCAATCGGTCTCACATTTGAATGTCGGTTTACCACCGACCTTGAGGTTGTATCTACACCGTTATTGAAGGTCGGTTTGATCCAATGGTCATCGCTCATCACCAAGGCCTATATAAGAAGACCCCTCGACCCCAGGGTGAAACCCTAATTCATTATCATTCATTATCTCTTGACCTGTTGGTCATAGAGGTGTCCCAATGTGAGGACAACCTCTCCCCTCTAGGTCTAGACTAGAACTAGAACTAGAAGAGTTAGCATGCAAGAGAGGAGTTCTAATCTTTAGAACAAAAGAGATAGAGAGAGGGAAGGAATCGGAGGAAGTACCGGCCTGTCGGTGCTATCTCCATACTTGTACCTCGGTGGAAGTTAATCTACACTTGGAAGTTACTCGTAATCTACTTCTTCTTTTAGTAAGTAATATTGTTTATTTTGTTCTTATTGAGTCGTGAGTCTCTTTTTGAGTACTTTAACTCTGGTACCTAGATTAGAGTAATATTCACAGTGCAAACGTGGTGTTTGGACTCGGGTATCTCGTTAGATGCACCCTACATTCCAGGTCGTGTGGTAGTTCGTGGTAGTGATAGTACCATTGATTCCTTTGTAGTCCACCTCAAATGATAGGCCAAGCAGGACCATGTTATTTGGAGGATTGCACGTTTTGTCCCCGCTTTTCCTTTGAGTACGTCCCCATAAGGATAATACCAACATGGCTTACGAGAGATAAGAATTAGATGTCTTAGTAATCCTCTCTACACTCTCAACCTTCTTAAGTCTTGTGCTACTCGGGTTAAGATTAGATCGTAGTCTCCCTCACCCGTTTCCCCCGGTGGATTCGATATTAAACCCTCTCCGGGTGAAGTGCTCACGGGTATCCGTCCGCTCGGCGGATTATTATAAATATTTCTGTAGGCTTATCAAATACCAACAAGCATTTCGGGCGCGCCGTTCTTGGAAACGGATTGCCGAGTTGACTTGAATCTACCTTATCCTTGTATCATATTCTTTTCTTTTATTCTTTTTATCTTCTTATCTCTTCTATTCTTTTCTTTTCCTTTTCATTATGGATTCCACGCCTATCTATAAATATCATATACCCACAAGCGAAAGCTTTAGGCAACCAGAATCTTGAGCACATCCTAGCAAAGTCCTATGAGCTACGCATGGGTTATATAAGAATGGTTCAGAAACTAGCCTTCTCGGGAGAAGGTGAGGCCAACCCACACTCACACCAACAAGGAGCTCGGGATCATCGCCAACGCCATCGAGCTACAGGCGACCGCGCCAGAGTGGAGCCTCCACTACGGCGTTGTGAGGTACTTCCACCGCTACTACATCCCCGCGAAGCCGGACCTCCTACACGACTTCCGCTCGAGGAGGGCGCCCCACCGCATGGCGTAGCGGTGGGCTTCCACCTCCCCAACCCGGCCACGTGAAGATTAGGCTTTCCGGCGGCGTGCTTCTCCCCATAGCACGCCCCGGGACGTCGAGGCTCGAGGGGACGCCATCGCGGTCCTCCTCTTCGACAACGGCATATTGACGTCTTCCTCCGCATCGACGCCGCCATCATCGCCGCCCCGTCGGCCGGCGCCCCAGGTCGGGCCACCCGCACAGACGGCCGGCGACCTCTACGGCCGCCTCCTCCGCTTCTCCTCGCCGCCACCTCGCCGCCGCTATGATATGTGCTTTGCGAGGCATACACGCCGGGTTTTTGTGCCGACAACGCGTACACCTTCCAAACTCCCCGCCGATGCGCGCCGGTGATCGAGCTCTCTGGCGGACTCAGCGCCTCCGTCATGCGGCGTGCATGGATGGAGCGCCCCGCCGATGCAGCCCTCGGGCTGAGCTATAAGTTCAGCATCTCGCCCGGCTGACTCGACCTCGGCGCCGGCGGCGCTTGCGTCTGCAACGACGACAGGACAAGTCGGGTCCCCTCATCCTCAACCCGATCCCGGCGTGGTCACTTCTCGATCGGCATCCCTTATCGCCTACGGTGGGTTGGGCGGCGCGTGGACGCGCCGCCGTGGAACGGTGGGGAAATCTCATGAACCGGGGTGGGCCAGCCCGGGACGGGCTAAGAGGGCCTGAACTGGTCGCGGCCGGCCCATGAGGGGCGCCAGCCAAAGCGGGCGGGGGCCGGCGCCCTGCCGCCGCCGCCGCCTCCCCTTCCTGCTTCCGACTCTACCCGTCATCAAGTTAGGATTATCTTAGGCTTTTTGGCGTGTAAAAGGGAATATTTCAATCTATAAGGAAGGCCCTTATTAGAAAATAAATAAATATTGCTTGTAAAGGTATTCCAATCGTATAAGAAAACCTTATAGGAGATTGCTTAGATTACAAGTCCCACTAGCCGGGCTATATAAGCAAGGGTATGTAATCTCTTTGGGGATAAGCAAGCAATAAAAATAGTTCGTATCGCTATCTATCTCTCTCTCTAACCGCCTGCCGCCACCGCCGCCGCCGCCGCACGCCGCCGCGCGCGCCGCACCACCGCCGCGCCGCCCCGCACGCCGCCCAGCCCGCCGCCCGGGAGGCGCCGTCGCCGGGACACCGCCGCTCCCACGCCACCTTCTCCGCCTCGACGATCGTGGGTGGCGTGTCACAACCGGCCCAATTGAACCGGTCTGTGACAAGGTGTACCATATAGTCTTCACATGTTCTTTGAAAAAGCTATAACTTGCCTATCTAGTGAAGTTACAGCTCACCTTCACTGGACTACAAGAGAGAGATTTTTATTGCCATTACATGGGCCATGTGCATGGATACATATCCATAATTAAATCCCTACAAGTCAATGCTGCAGAGCACTAATCTCTGTGGATCTACTACTGTACTGCCTCTATGTTCTTTTTTACTTGTTATTATTCGAGTAATGCAGTAAACACTTCCATCTGCATGCGATTTATGTATGACTTTTAGTACCTTTCCGTGAAAACATGTCAACAATCACATTCAATACTTTTCTATAACCTGTATTGTAGTAGACATGTAGATGTATTAGCTCGGCTCTCTCTCCGTCAATATCCCACGATTTTCTTGAGACATCTGAAAACCCGTTCCCAGCATGCAAACCGGAAATTGGGGTATGTATATATAATTATGTTTCTGGCTATGCATATAGTCGATTTCTTAATTCCTTGGCAGTACTACTTTAAGAACTGCACGCTTTGTACATATTCACGGCAAAATTCCTGTGCACCGGCCATAGGTGCCAAAATTTGGATCTAAAGATATGCTCCTGTATCATATACTACATACAGTATGCTAGGTGTGTGGTGCCACGCTCGTACGCTCCTGTACCATATACTACATACAGTAACTAATTTCCCTTTCCCCAGCTATTACGGAAGTGGAAAGGCATAAACAACATTTTGTCCTAGGGAAGAGGGCATACTAACACGTGATGAGTGAGCATTTACATGTGTACTTTTGCTGTCTGTGACTGAGTGAAGGTCTGAAGGAGGTGTGACGATCTGACTTGGAAAGTTGGATAATTAAAAGTTGTTGGATTGATCTCAGATCATGGATCTCATATGTACCATGGAAAGTCGGATATATAATGGGTCCAATAATTACACAAATTTATTTCTGATTGTCTGAAGAAGGGCTTTTTGCACGGCCACGGAATTTCTAATTAACTACATGGATTATAACTGTTACTACTCCATCGATCTTTTTCAAATCATAAACCATTTTGACTTTACTAGGCAATTAGCTTTGTTTACGTACCTAGACATGGCTTAGTATCTGAAAACGTAAAACAATTTATAATTTTGAAAATTCGGTGTAGTATTTATGTTCATGTGGGCGCATGAATCATGATGTATGCTCCACTAGATAAAAGCAGTTCGGACAAACTGGCCGGAGACGGCAGAAAATGCTACTAGAATACGATTCAAAGTAAGAAGCACCACCATCCCACTAGAGAAGTAGACCTCCACTAGTTCTCACAAGATTTTTGTAAAAAAATAAGGTGAACATCAATCATTTTGGACTGGATAAAGTAGCACAACATGTATGGATAATGCTAAGATATTTTCAGCCTGTTCATTTCATTAATACATTATGTATGGCGCACATTAATGGAGAGTTGAACATGCTTGATGCTGACAGAACGTTTATTGGGTTGAAAAGTTATACTTTTTCTTTGCCACTGACAATCATTCTCCCACTGGAGCTGCCAAAATCGATCTCAACATTTTATGCTTATTTGATTCGAGAAGAGGTTTTTCATGGTTACAGACATCCTATATAATAATATGTACTCCCTCCGCACTCATATACATATATATAGCGCATTTTGGCCATTCTAAGACAAAAAATAAGGGAAAGTGCAATAGACGCATGAACCTCTCACTTACCATCCTAATCCATTAAATTCTGATTCCATTCGCATGATTAAAGGGTGAACTCTTAGTCCCTATACAAAATATGGCAAGTACATGAGTTACTTTCCTTGTAAAATTTAAGTAAACATTATCCTCTTATTCTCCAAATGCACTATATTTGAGGATAAATTTTAAATGCCAGAATGCACTATATTTCAAGACAGAAGGGAATATATGATGATATGTCCCTGTGATGTGTGTGCATTTCAAAAAGTTGGAAAATCAATGCCATAGACTACTTCAAATTAAGCAAGTGCCCCTTATTATATCAAGTTAGAGCAACTCCAAGAGATTAGCCAAAAACATTTTTCTAAATCTCCTCATTTAGCTATTCTGTAAAATAGAACACCCACAAAAACAATAGACTAATCCAACAACTTTTGAAAAAAAACAAAAATAATAAATCCATTCTTCATGAAAGGCTGGCGTGTGTTTGTGGGAGAGATCGAGAGTGATTTGGTAAGCAGACAATGCTGGCTATCTTTAACACAATGCTGGCTATCTTTAACGAGCGAGATTCAAGGAATAGCTCGTGGCTGTTTTACACAAGGAGATAGACTATCTGTTGGAAGTTTGTTTTACATCAAATTATCCAAATAAGACTATTCAAGACGAGATGACATGTCTCTTGAGTTTCTCTTACACACAGATAACGTCGTTGGTAGTAAATCATTAGCATCCTTTTATTTTAAAGGAGGTTTCTCCATCTTTTCTTTTTCTAAAAGCGAATACAGTTCAACAGTTGTTTGGCTTATTCAGGCTGTGAACCGTATTTTCTTTTTAGAAAAAAAATAAAAGCTGGAGAAACCTCTTTTAAAATAAAAGGACGCTTAATGATTTACTAGAAACCTCTTATCTTTAAGAGAAACTTCAACAGACTTGTCATCCCGTCTTGTATAGTCTTATTTGGATAATTTGGTGTAAAACAGACCTCCAACATACTGTATTTGCTTTTTAGAAAAATAAAAAAGCTGGAGAAACCTTTTAAAAATGAAAGGACGCTAATGATTTACTACAAACCTCTTATCTTTAAGAGAAACTTCAACAGATTTGAAGTAAATTCCGCCTGATGAGATATTTTGGGTGGGTCCGAGTGAAACTTGAAGTAAATTCCACCTGATGAGATATGTATTTCTTTGTTTCTCCAAGTATAGTGTTGAGCTTTAAGTTAAAATTTAATTGTGATAGCGGATATATACCAAACTTTTTGTTAAAAAATAGAGTATCATGAATTTTTTCATCACTAATGTATGGATGTTAGTGCCACGAAGCGAGTTACTGAAAATTCATGGCTGGAGCCTTAAGGTTAGAGTAAAAACTCCACTCCAAAAATCCTCAAAACTAATCATGACTTTGTTTTCATAGTTGCGCAATTAATTTTCTGTTCAAGGGGCAGAGCTAGGTAGAGAGTTGTGGGTGTCCAGGCACCCATAAAAATTGAAAACAAGTGTTAGTGTCGAACCTAGCTAGATTGGGCCGGATCCGACACGTGAATTGGGGAATTGGGGAGAGAGGATGACGTGGAGAGGGGGTGGTGGCGGACGGCGGCGGCTGCCGCGGCCGGGCGGTGGGCGGGCGGCCCGGTGGGCGCTGGTGCGGGGTGGCGCCGCGGCGGCGGTGTGGGGGCGGGCGGGCGGCCGCGTGGGAGAGGGGAAGAGGAGATTGGGATAAATTTTCTTTATTGCTTGTTGCCCCGAAAGATTACAGACCCCTTACTTTTTATAGCCCGGCTAGTGGGACTTGTATCTCAAGCAATCTCTCTAAAGGTTTCTTTTTATAGATTGGAATACCTTTTACAAGCATATCCTATTTATTTATTTTCTAATAAGGGTCTCCCTTATAGATGAGATATCCCCTTGCACACCAAAAACACCTAAAGATAATCTTAGATATTTCCTCCTTTTATTCCGAATTAATTGCCGAAGAATCCGCGGAAGGGAGGAGACGGTGGTGGGGGGGCGGTGCACGAGCCTGCCTGGGGCGGCGCCCGGTGCTCCGTCGGGTTTGTCCCGGCCTGGCCCTTCGGGCCCTATTTCGGGTCATGACATCTCCCCTTTCTCCGACCGACCGGCGCGTCCTCGCTGGATGAAAGTCCATTTGGTCACACCCGGGTGGAGATCACCGCCGCCGGCATGATGAGCTCAACTCGCAGCACTAGTCGACCATGCACCGGGTTCCCGAGGATCATGTTCTCCCTGGTTCGCTTGGGAGCAAAACCCAGGAGGTAGTGAAGGTTGCCGATGTAGCCGTGGTAGATGTATCGGTGGACGGCATGACCCCTGCCGCGGATGCCGCTCGTCGGGCGGGTCGCAGCGCAGGAGTTCCTTTGGGACGCCCACCTCCAAGGAGCCGATGCACCATGTCGCGGGGGGCTCTCCAGAACAAGAAGCGCCACGGGTGGAGCGGTGACGAAGAGCCGAAGCAGACGCCGGATGGTGATGTCGCGCGAGTAGGGAGGAGTAGACCAAGTTCAACATCGTACTGTACATGAAGGAGCCGACGCCGAACGAGAGAGGGCGAAGCCGGTGGGCGCCCTCCTCTGCATCATAGCCGATGTGGACGTTGTCGGCCGGTGAGGAAGAGGCGATCCATGTCGCCGAGGAAGACAACCCTGGCCAGGGCCGACGTGGTGGCGCCATACATGCCGCCCTTGGGGATGGCGGTCGGTGCAGCTGTAGATTTGGCTCCGTTGTGTAGGCTCCCAAGGCGAGGAAGTTCGTCCCGTGGAACTCCGCCCTGAAGCAAGGCCTCCAAAGAGGTCGGAAGCAAGTGGAGAGGAAGCGGGAAGGTAGAAGCAGCCATCGAAGAGAAGGAGGCCGTCCCTCGAGTGTCCATGCTGGTCGCGGCGTCGCCCGTGGTGACGCCAAGGGCGATCCGGTAAGGTGCTGGTCCTCCAAGCACGTCGCCTGTCTGAGCTGGACGAAGACGCTGGTGTGGACGGTCGTAGAGGTCCAAGGCGCCGCATGCCTCGAACGCTTCCCAAGCCGAGAGGGAAGTGTCCGACACCGGGCGAAGATGCCCGACCCGGGCGGGCGGGGGCCGGGCGCGCTCCACGCCGAGGAGGTGGAGCCGACGCGAACGCGTTTCGGGGCGGCCGCCACGGTAGTACCGCAGCTCATGTGTCGCGAAGTCCCACGTCACTTTCGTCCCAAGCTTGCCGCCCCAAGGCATGCCAAGGATGACGCCGACGTTGTTGCCCAATGGCATGACGTAGGCGTCGATGTCGAAGGAGCTAGCGTCGAGGCGTAGTGGCACCTCGAAGGTGGCGGCCCGGCATGTCGAGGTGGTGCCGATGCCAGTGGTGATCAGCACACGCACTAGCTGAGTCCGGAGGCCAGCCGTGGTCACCACGCGGGGGTCGATGTAGTTGTGCGTTGCTCCCGAGTCGACAATGATGTTGACGCCGCGCTCCGAGATCATACCGACGAGGTATAGAGAATGAGCACCACGCATCGGGAGTCGGGTCCCCGAAGAGGACCTTCAGGTCGGTGGCTCCTCCTTGACGTCCGCCATTGAGATGTCGTCGCCGAGTCGTCGGTGTAGTCGCTGAGGACGTGGATGTCAAGAGGTGTTTGCACTTGTGACCCTGTGTAAACGCTCGCCGCGTTGAAGCAGAGTCCAGCCTTGCGTCGCTCCGTCATCTCCTCCAGTGTCAGCCGCTTGAACGACCGAGTCGTTGCTGGTGCTGCCGACTGGAGGGGCGCCTAGGGGTGGCCAGCAGGGCCACAGGCGCAGGCGCCCTGGCCTTCGCCTGTGCTGGCTTGCCGGTGTTGTAGAGGATGGCGAGGCATCGTTCGGTACGCCCTGGCGAGAGACATGGTAGCCTCCATGTCCTTGGGATTCGCATCTCGACGTCCGTCTTGGTTCGCCCAAGCTGTTTGTGTAGATGTTCACCGCCGCTTGTCGTCGAGGTGGCCTCGCACGCGCCACGGCGCCAGGAACTGCTCCCATGTACTCCATCGACGGTGCCTGTTTTCCTCAGCGATGCCAGCTCACCCAGCGGATTCCGCCGTTCAGCTGGGCCGAAGCGCTCGTTGACATACTGGGCGAAGCTTGCCCAATCTGCCACCGGTTTCTCCTGGGACAGCCTCATGTACCATTGTTGGGCTCCCACTGTGAGATGATAGGAAGCATACCGGACTTGTTCTATTCTTTGGCGTACCTTGTCCCCGAAGAATTGCTCGCAGCGGTTGATCCATGGGAGAGGATCCTCCTTGCCATCATACGTGGGGAAGGCCAGCCAGTGCAAGCGAGGAGCGAGACCGGGAAGGTGTCCGGCGGGGGGGCGATGCGCGATCGTCGGTGGCGGGCGCTGGCGGCGTGGGCTTCGGCCCCAGGTAGCCCTTCATCAGGTTCTCCGGATCGGGCTGCGGTGACTTGATCATCTTGGTTCTCGCTTTTGCCATCGGTCCCCTTCTTGATGAAATCGCTGGCTGTTGTTTTTCCAGCCGCGTCTTCATCTCAAGATCGGCTTCCGGAGTTGTTGACGGCGCTTGATCGCCGCGGATCGTTGTTCGAGAGAATAGCAATTTGATTCTCGAGCGTGTCCATCCCGCTGTCGAATTTGGCGAACCGTTCCCAAGTTCTTCTTGCCAGCCTTCTTCGATTCGCTATCCATGGTGGTGGGTGGATCGTAGTGGTCTCCGGATACCAGCTGCCGAACCCAACTAGATTGGGCCGAACCGACACGTGAATTGGGGAATTGGGGGGAGAGGATGACGGAGAGGGGGGTGGTGGCGACGACGGCGGCGGTCGGCGGCGGTGGGCGCGAGGTGCCCGAGGTGGGCGGGTGGCGGGTGGCGGGCGGCGGCGGCGGTGTGGGCAGGGCGGGGGGGCTACAGTGGAGAGGGAAGAGGAGATTGGGATAAATTTTTTCTTTATTGCTTGTTGCCCTAAAAGATTACAAACCCCTTACTTTTTATAGCCCGGCTAGTGGGACTTGTATCTCAAGCAATCTCTAAAGGTTTCCTTTATAGATTGGAATACCTTTTACAAGCATATCCTATTTATTTATTTCCTAATAAGGGTCTCCCTTTATAGATGAGATATTCCCCTTGCACACCAAAAACACCTAAAGATAATCTTAGATATTTTTCTCCTTTATTCCCGAATTAATTGCCGAAGAATCCGGGAAGGGAGGAGACGGCGGTGGGGGCGTGCGCTTGAGCCCAGGGGTGCGGCGCCTCCGGCTCGTGGGCCTGTCGGGCCTGTCCTTCCGGGCCCTATTTCCTGGGTCATGACAGTTAGAAACCGATTTTCACCATAATTTTAGATTAAATTTTCATATCTACAAGAGCGAAGCACCCCCTTCAAATTTGTTCTAGCTTAATTCGCCCCCTTCTGTTCAGTATCTGCCAAGAATAAATAGGCCGGCAGGCAAGGCTTCCAACGAGTGGTTGGCACCCTCTTCGTCCTAGTGAGGTGTTCATGGCCTGAGCACTAAAAAGTAAAGCGGCAAGTCATGTGCACGTAATGTCTTTTGGAAAGCCTCAACTTAACACACACACACACACACACACACACGCTTGTCACGCTTGTCACCTCTCGCGTTGAGGAAGCAGCGATTAATTGAAATGGATCTCATCTAGGACAGGGGACAGAGATGACCTCAGTGCTGGAGTTGTACCGCGCGAATGATCATGACTGTCACAGGAAAGTAATTATAATTAGCATGATGTATGAACGGGAGGTATCATGATTTCTCTCGATTTAGTTGAAAAAGCATGGTTTGGATCTTCGTGTTGATCCTTTTGATACATGATGCAGACATTGCTTGCAAGAAACACCAAGAAACATGGTCCATTGTGGAAGCAGTTCCGATCTTGGCACATTTGTCAACCGGTGGATGACCACTTGTTGGCAACATTTCAACTTATCAGCCCGGCTCAGCTTATGGTCCAGTTTTGTTCTCTTACAACAAAACAACATCAGCCAGCACCGTAGAAAGCATCAGTCGAACATCCTAGACCAATCTTCGATAATGATCTCAGTTATTTTCTCCAATTTCTTTGTGTTACAAGTACAAGGCCAGTTTTAGATTTCAGATCTCAAAGACCAGCAAGGTTGCAAGCATTAGCAGAACATGGATTGTTATAGTATAAATAGGATATCTCAAGTTCAAAAAGACCGTAGCTTTCCAAATAACGCTACTATTGCTATAGCAGGATGCTAATAGAATTCCCAGCATAACAACCAAACACATCTTTACTGTTATATAAATTATAGGCTCCAATGACGGCTCCTAATTAATCCTCACCAAACACACTTAGCTAAAAAAAAGATAAGTACTAGAAATTATTACATTAATTAGAAGTATTCGGCCATCAAATCTTACAATTACTAATTAGAGGCTCTAATGAAGGTTCCACGTTAATCCTCACTATCAGCTCACCTACGCAGTCCAGCTAGGGTGTGCATCTTCATGCATAATCCCCACGAGCCTCATCTCGAGTTGATCAAGCCAGATCCTCCATTGGTGAAGGAATTTTGTCTACCGGCCTCCTCCTCAATTCCAGGCAGGTTGACTCCTCACTGTGCAGACTCTGATGCGGACTAGGCAGGCTATCTAGATTCTAGGTGCTCTGTGTCCCGACTACCGCGTTTTCCTTGGTGAAAATATGGTTTCTTGGTAGTGTCCTGTTCTAGTGCTGAGGCTGAGTACCGTGTGGTTGTGCATGCCGTCAAGGAGCGCTTATTGGCCTCATTAGCTTCTCCAGGAGCTCCACACACCTATTGCTTTTGTGACCATCATGTACTGTGACAATGTTAGGGGCTATCTATATGACTGCTAACCCTGTCCACCATCGCCTCAATAAGCACATAATTGAGATTTACACTCACTTAGTCGATGACAAGGTTGCCTTGGGACAGGTTCTGAGTGCTCCATGTTTCCATGAATCATCACCACAGACATTATGGCCAAAGGCTTACCTGCAACTATTCACTAACTTTAGATCGAGTCTTTGCGTCTAAGATAATTTCGCTACAACTGCAAATGAGTATTAGATTTGTATTGTATATATGTATAGTCCTATATACATTGTATGTGGACATGACATGATGTAATCCAGCCCCATTGACTATATATATGAAGGGAAGTGCCAGCATCCGGATGTCTGATTGCGATAAATTCCATCAGACGCCCCTCCTACCCGCCTGACCCGCCCAATTCGTCCGCTCAGACTTGTAGTTGTAGCATACTCGCCCCACCCCGCCTCCATTAGATGTGCCACACCACCTACTTTGTTCTAGGCGAAAGTGGTTCTTGGGTCCATCCCGCCAGCTCTGTTCTAAGGGCACATGTGGTTCTGCTCGTTGTGTTTTCCATGCACATGAGGGAGTTTGAGAAAGTAAATGTACTTTTGCAACCTCCAAAACTACTTTTGTAACATTCAGAGGGAAATATTTTGAATAAAAGATGAAAATATTTGGAACATAAATTTGCAACGTGATATGTGAAGATTGTAACACATGCAACATTCAGAATTTTTTTTGCAATATCTACATAAAACAGTTGCAGTATCCGCTTGGAATAGTTAAACACTTGAAACATATAATTGCAACATATGTGTGTAGCCATTGCAACACCTCGCAACATCCCCTACATACTTTCAAGAACATTCAAATAAAAACACTTGCAACATCCATATGAAACAATCGCAACAAGTATGTAAAACACCTAAAACACTTACAACATACATATAAATAACCCGCAACATGCATCTAGACGAAACACTTGAAACTTACCTTGCAAACACACTTTCAACACAAGAGAGGGTGGAAGGAGGGAGGAGGTAGGTCGCCGGTCTTACTTATTCCAGCTTACATCGAGAGAAAGATTGAATCGCCGGATCTTGCCCCTCTAGATCTCGTGAGGGGGGCATGACATTGGATAGAGGCATGGTGATAGGACTTGGGGTTCTTGATCTTCCGAAAGGTTCAGATAACTATCAATTTGGGCAGATTCGAGACACACCGATCCGGCTTCAAATCCAAAGAAATGAACCTTTGCAATCTTAGCACCACGAATCCTCTGGTTATCAACCAAGCTACAACTCGATTGACCTCGCCAAGAAGGCTTACTCTTGCCCACGAAATCGAAGAACACAAGCAAGTGCACTGATAAGAAACCAAATCACAGATAGAATTCGATTCAACTCGCGAATGGGGTCCAGAACCGATGAATCGGTGTCCTGTTCTTGACAGAATGAAACTAAGCAAAACCCAAAAACTAGAGGAGGGAGTGGCGACTGGCTAAGTAGTCCTAGGGGAAACCAAGACACCCCCTTGGCGCAGCCCTAATGGGTCTTATAAGATACACGGTCCAAAGGCTGCTGCAGCAACGAGACAGATTCTGACGTCCTCTTGTTTGGACGATTCCCGTGAGACACCGGATGAATTTGGGTCTGAGACCGGATCCATTTGAAAGGTTATCTCCTTATCTTTCCATCCATATAAAGAACGTCCAAATCCAAGTTAGTATGTGACTTTGGCAGCCATTTAAGTGTAGACTTCTCTTGGACCTCGAAACAAACCCGAGGCCAACTTCGTTTGGGCCTCCCTCTTGACTTGCTTGATCTTGCTGGTCCTCCAAGACTCCAAGCGCATCTTGAAGATTACTTGACCTTGTCCATGGTTCCTAATCACAATATAATCATTAGGTAGCAAGCTATTGTCATAATCATACAATGAGGTGCTTAGGAACGAGCTCACCTCTAGATTCAATTGTCGTGCACGAAGCTGGGTGATTGGATCTTGAATGTTGCTTTTATCCAAGGGAGTGATGTCCTCATCACGTGGTGAGGTATGGAGCATGGTGCAGCCAGGGCGTGCGCGACCAGGGCATGACATGGGAGGGCGTACGCGGGTTCAGGTAGAGGCACTGCCTATGTTGGACTCTGTGCGGGACCCATGGGTGAGCAGTTGCTTGTGCAGCTGAGCAGGCAGCTTAAGGCGTCGCGATGGAGCACACAGTGTGGGAAGTCAGCTACCATGTAGAGCAAACACGACAAAGAGATTCGTTTTTTTTGTTAAGAGGTGGATGGACATGGGAGCCAACATGGAAGCCGATCCGTCCATCCCCTTTGGAGAAGCGTTTTGACAACCTGCCCGAATTTGACTGGGCTGTGTGATGCCCTAAGCCTGGCATTACCGATATATATGAAAGGTCAGCCCCCTACGATGTGTGTGTGTTGTGTTCCCACCTCTTTGATTATTAGGTCTCGTGTAGTGGAGGCTGAAACGACACCAATGAAGCCGAAGAAGTGGATGGTCCGTTAGCCAAGTAGTAGAAGCAGGCTCACCTGGTAGCATTGGTTCTTCATCACCCCAATCACCATCTTCATTGTCCTCCACAATAAAATTGCTCTGGTCCATCTCCTTTTCACCTGCTATCTTGGGTTGCAGAAAGCATAGTCTCATCAAAAGTCATCTCACAAGTCTCGTCTTAAGGTTAAGCAAATGATAACCTTGAGAATGTAATGCATTACTAATAAAAAGTCCCATTAGAAGATCATGACTCAAAACTTGTCCGAATTATATTGTTTGAGAACAAAGCACTTGTTGCTGAAAACTCAAAAGTGGCTCAGCTTGGGCAGATATTCGGATTGTAACTCAAAGATTCCTTGCTGAAGAAAGCTCAAAGAAAAATACGGTTACGTTGGACACATAGCATGTTGTGTTGATCATTTTGGCTCAATACTACCTAGGAGCCCTATGGTAATCGAGCATCATCCTGCCTGTCTCAACAAGGTTCCAACTCATACATTGAACAACTCCCCTATTGAGGCGTGTATGGAGAAGAAAACTAAATTTCGAATCTGAAAGAAGCGAAAAAGGTCTCAAAGTGAGTATTCTTGCCTGCACGAATTGCTCACGGCATGTTTTGGAAACTCATTTTGAAACCTAAGAATTAAATCTCAAGCATGACAAAATCCTCAGCCTTGCTCTCCATGAAAACACCCAAAAGTAGTGGAAAAAAATCTTCAATTACACTGAGCATACAAATTTATTTGATTATTCTTCAGCCTTGCGAAGAAGATGACTTTCGTCTTTGAGTTGCTTCCCCTGTTGCATCTACTTGTGCCACTGCCTATTATGTACATATAAACAATACATCAAACGAAGACCACATTAGACATGTACGTAATTTATTTCCCCATATTACGACTTCTTCTTTGAGTTGCTATTTAATTAATTTACCAATTCTTGCTTGTTGGTGTATATCACTAGCTTTTGAGCGAGATGTATCCATTTTGATCATCCACTGCATACTCCAATGGTTATTGACATTCTTAAGTGTCCAATAAGACCATCCAAATGTAGCTCGCCCGTAAACATCTTGCTGCACTTGTGCAAACTTCTGAAGTCCGTCTTATTCGCACCTTGCACGTCCCACTCGGCTACCCACTCGCCTGTAATCACAAAATTATACGAGCATCAAAACAAAACCACACGAAGCAGCGTGCCACCAAAGAGGTCGTCGTTATTACATATATACACATCAATCGAAGAGCGGGACTCTCATTTTTAGCAAGTCTAACAAAGGCTAAACGATATTTTAGATTTGGAACTTTCCTCATCAAGGATGGATCACAAGTAAGATTTTTGAAAGATAAATGGTTAGGAATACTGTTTCAAAGAACATCACCCCCGTTTATACAGCCTAGCTAGAAGAAAACAAGATATGGTGTCTACGATTCTGACTACGCAACAACTTAATGTACCTTGGTGCAAAGACCTGGTAGTCGACAAATTAGTAATGTGGAATAATCTTCTTTTCACGTCTTACTAAAGTTTCCTTAAGCCAACTGAAGGACGAATTTATTTGAAATTAACTAGAAGGGTGAATTTTCAGTAAAATCACAATATCTCGGTCTCATCTACCAAAACGTGCCTAATCTAAACAATTGACTTTAGAAACTAAAAAGCACCTATGAAGAGTAAATCTTTCATTGGTACCTATGAAGAGGTGTCATTTTAACCAAAGATAATCTAGCCAAACGAAATTGGAAGGTAGTAAACAATGAAACAATACAACATCTGTTTTTAATTGCCGGTTGGAACACTCGACTTGGGCTACTGTTTATGCGGCCTGGGGCTCCCTAAGCCTCTCAATGTGTCTGATATGTTCGGCAGTTGGCTAGATGGGGTTACAAAAGAATAAAACCAATAGTCCTTTTTAGGAGCGGCGAAGTGTGGCTATGTAGACATGTAGTTATATTTGAAAACAAATAACCTTTATTTTGTTGGTCATTTACTCACCTACACACTGGATGGTCTATCCTTCAAAAGCCTGTTACACAAAAGGTGGTTGTAGTGGCTTCTCAATTCTTGTGTAGGTGGTCAAGGAGTTGTTACTCAGGCACATGGATGGCGGTTTAGTCTACGGATCAATAGTCATTAGGGTGTCATGTTTCATTTGTTTCTTGCTTTGCGCTGTGTGCCTTCAAGGCAGAGACCGGGAATTTCCTTTAAAAAAAAAAAAAAAAAAAAAAACCATATACACATACCCACGAACGTGAGAGGGCGTCCATTCTGGTTGGTGACGGCGGCGAGGTCGGAGGTGCGGTTGTTCCTCACGAAGTCGATGTTCTGCTCCACCGTGAAGTTGTTGAACACGCTGCTAAACAGGTTGTAGTAGTGCACGTCGAGGACGGCGCCGGAGAAGCCTCCGGCGAACTGGAGGAGCTCCGTCGCGTCTGCGGATAGCCTGTTTGACATGATCACATACGCCGTGGATGTGTGCCGCCGCACGGCGTTGTAGCCGTCCTGGTAGTATTTCGTCAGGCTGACAGGGTCGCGCCCGGCGCCAACGGCTCGTTCAGTAGCTCGACCGCCAGGAGGCTAGGGCTGCTCGCATACCTGGACATCAAATGATCCATAGTAACCAAATCGGCAAATCAAAATAACGGGTTTATTTGCTTGTAGTACTATATTTTATTTGTTTTGTTTATGAACCGGATGATCCACGACCTTGACGCGAGGAAATCGATGACTTGCACGGTTTGAGCAATGTTTGCATCGGTGGTGCCCCACTCCTGCGAGCCGTCTCTGGTTGCACTGTGCTCAAACGGGTTCTGTGACCCCGGTGCAGCGTGCAAGTCCACAATAACACCCAACTTGTACTTCCTGCGCATTGTTCAATCGATCGAAATTGAATTATAGAGAGACACGTATACGAATGATGATATACATCTCAAATCTCATCATGCATGTAGTATACTTACTCTGCCCAGCTGAATGCGTTATCCAAGGCCTGAAGAGATCCTCCAACGAAAGGAAGTGGAGGGTTGGGGTCACTGGCAATCCACCATCCAACTGGGATTCTCATCGCGTTCAGTCCACTCGAAGCGATGAAGCTAAAGTCGCTCTCAGTTATGTATGTGCTCCAGTGTTTCTGCAATTGTTACAAACAGATTATTAGATGTTCTGACAAGGCGCACGATTGTTCACTAACCCTGAGATCAATAAAGAAACTGAAAAGAGTTTCTAAAGGTTGGAGGTCTCCGCACATGCCAATCAGATTAGGCGGATACATACAGCAAGTGCAAGGACTGCCTGCCTGCCAGCGGTTCCTTATATATCATAATTGCACAATTCAACAATGCCTGCCAACGAAGTCTGTGTTGTCTTCGCTGTCAGTATGGTCGACATTATATTGAATGAACAGGTCAAACACATTCAGATTTAGATTGGATCTCTAGTCTGTAAACTAAATTAATAAAGTAGTACAAACATTTGTATTTAATGAATAGCAGAAACAATATATTTCATGTAAATGTTCTGACAAGCAAACTGCCCCAATTGTCATTCTCTCAACAATGAACATGGTTCCATCTAACCAGCAACATAGGTTGGCTAAATGATGCACGACTGTTCTACAAAGTTTTTTACTGAACTATTCCTCATACAATGTATCGTAAAAATACTATACCTCTTTTTCATTACAAATGATAAGATGTTATGACTTTTCTAGTTTTTGCTACGTACTGAAAAATATACACTATGTCTAAAATTATAGTAAAAAATAATATATTTGAAAAAAGTAACAACATCTAATAATTTGGAATGGAGAAAGTCCAACAAATATTGTTTCTGCAGCAAACTGGTGGAAACTGACATACAACGACGAACCGCAGCGATTTATTCCTTACTCTGAGCACTTGTGTCGCTTCTGTTATGCCATAGCCATTGCATATTTGGTACTCCCCTTGCAAGCCGCCCACATTATTTGTTAGAAAACTGATGGGTCATCGTCACCCCAGTCTGTGTCCTCGTCGTGGTCTGCTGTCACCGATTCCATGGTCTTGGCCTAACAACAGCAACATTTATTGAAAAACCAGTATGATATTATCAAACACAAGCATACATATAATTGAATTAGATAACTCAGTGATGCAGCTCTCAGTTAGCCAATTTTTCTGTGGTAACATGCATGCCAGAGATAATGTATAGTAATGGCTTATTATACAAGGTATAATTCTAACTTCACTCATAAATATTATCTACAAGGCAGTACGGCACTACTGATGGTCCACTTGTTTGAATCGAGTTGGAATTAGACTAACGGAGAGAGAGAGAGAGAGAGAGAGAGAGAGAGAGAGAGAGAGAGAGAGAGAGAGAGAATTAATTTTTGTGCTAACTAGGTAACTATACACTAGCTCTCCATTCCAATAAGGTACCGTCTCCAAAACTAGAATTTGATACCTAATTTCACCTATGCTATATTGTTTTGTAGAAAACAAGGTTTTGTGTGTGTGTTGGGGGTAGAAAACAAAGTTCTAATAACCCTATAAACACTTCTAATAAATGTCATTCCAACAACTATATAACTTGTCTGAAACAAAATTTATACCAAACTAAACGTAATGGCAATTGTTGTTTACAGACTAACTTGGTTTGGATTTTGAAACATGTGGGGTCTTATTATTATTTTGAAATGGACCAAGTGCCAAATAAAAATTAGCTTGAAATCGTCTTTATGAAGACAAAATTTGTACCGTAAGCTAATTTAAGCGTGCTCACAACACTAACAAGTCGTGCGCAGAATGTTAGACTCCAGTTCTGACCTCCATGGGCCGGCACAAATCGCCGTCAGCGCACCAATCCAAATGCATACAGCGAATCCCTAGTGGAAGCTAGCCATGCACGACCGGTCATATATGTCCGCGTGCAGGCAACTTGGTGTCCTTGCATATGCCATTGTCGTAAAATCCTAGCAGTGGCAGTTTAATTACCTGCAAGAAGAGGCCATTGGGCGCCCTGATGCGCATCCGGCTCTTGTCGCTGTCCCAGCGCACGATTTGGAACGTCTCCGAGGGCCCCGCCGTGGTGGCCGTCGCGACGACTCCGCCGGTGCTGTTGACGCCAACGAACTGGTTGCCGAACACGCGCAGGTTGAACGTCGTCTCGTTAATCCTCCACAGCTACATGCGTTTGCATTGGTCACCACCGCGCACATATGCACATTTTTAGACCAAACACCAACTGATTAATAAATACTAACCTTGAAGGTCTCCCAGCCGGACGCCTGGACCCGGTCGGCGAGGATGGCCGCGCCGCCGCCCTGGTCAGCGACGAGGTACCTATTCTGTGTGACGGACTTGAACTGAAGCTGGGTGCCATCCTGTACATAAGGAATAGATTTGAAGGAGGACGCTATTACGTTTCAGGCTTTCAGTAATAATAGGAGTAGTAGTTAACATCGTCGTCTATATGGAGGACTTTGGTAGGGCGATAGATCTCGATTGAGCTTGGCACTTGGCCATGACATTATTCACGATGGGAAGCATTTACAGCAAAAGAGAAAGGTTACCAGTAGGTCTTTGTTGGGAATGCCATCGAAGAGGGATGGCAATATCCAGCCCTCCGTCAGGAGCCAGCCGCCGAGGTTCACAGCCCGGATGGGCAGCCCCGGCGCCGCCAGCGTCCGCCTGGCATCGGACGAGCAAACGAGGAGGAGGACAAGGAGGAGAAGCGGGAATCGCACGCGGCAGAGGATATGGGTTTCCGCGCTCGTCATGGTGCAGATGACCACCGGCACTAAACTAACCAAGACCCTCCTCGCCTATGTAGATGCTGCGGACTGCGGCTGCCCGGCCCACCGTTGCGTCGTTTCTTCCCATCCACAAGTTGACTAACGTTTCAACGATTCTAATTCTGTGCCAATTATTCCAGGTCAAACATTTGAAGGCCGTGCATGCTTAATCGTCCAGAACCGGGCACAAGTTAGGCCGATCCGGTCTGGTATGTACTCGGTCATCTGTTCGGAGGTTGTGGATCTTTGAATGCCCGGTCTACCTTTTTCTTTAGCCTGTCGGCTATAGGACGGATGTACGCCACACTTCTGGTATATGCCGCCAAGTCGCCACCTTAAAACTCCATGCTTGTCGGCGGGCCGAAAGTACGATTGATGTTCTTCCATGTCCCGTGCCGTCGCTGGGTGGTCGCCTTTTGATCTCCCCGCAACACCCGCCGGACATAGTCGTTATCCGCGGCACCGTGTTAGCTCTATAGAGCACAAGAGCAAGAACATACTCAGCGGCTTCATGCCCTGATGCGGCAGCACGCTGTTGGCATTTCTTAGCGCAATCACTAGAAACAGGTTTAGAACCTATCTCTAATAACGGGGCCAGAAATGTGCCGCTAACATTTCTAAGCAAAACCACCATGTCGATGATCACACTAGGAACATCAACGGTGATAGACCTTGCCATATTAGATAATCATCCATAAGCGCGACGGATCTATCATTGTAGCATTTTACGGAGATATTCGTGGTATCGTTATTTATATTTTTCGAAAGGAAGACATGGTGTAAAAATATCTAAGAGAGCCATGAAGATAACACAAATGTATAATAGAACAATGCTCATAACTGGGGTAAAAGGTAGAAGGACAACTTGACACACTCACTCAAGCCAATCTCAAGGATAAAGATAAACAAAGAATAAAGAAAGTCCTAAGTGGAGCATACAAATTCTAATCATAGTTGTGCACAGAACTAGTTGATAGTCATGCAACCTACATAAATAGGAGGTCAGAGCTGAGAGTGAGATGGACGGGGAGACTACCTGGGTAATCTACCTGAAGGAATGGAATTTACGAACTCCTACACAACATACAAATGTGGGGATTACAAAGGGACGGATAGGGCTATCACGACCCTGCCGCCTACCCCTCAACCGTAGCATGCCATCATATTCAAAGGCTCCCGGTACCGGGCACCGCACCCGCATACAAGGAAACTACTCATGTCCCCACCCTACAAATGGACGGACTAGAACACGAGCAAACCCGAAGGAGTGACGAACCGCTACCTCAACTCAACCCTAACACTACTCAAATACATCGCATGAATAATTAAGCATAAAGTTCTATATGGCGATATCACAATATGGAAACTATAGATTAGTTCCTATGTCATGATTATGTCAAGAGAACAACATGTCATATCCGACACACAACCTATGCGCATAGATCATATGTCATAAATATAACATGGAAACTTAACTCTAATTCTAATACACCAAACCGACCTCCTCTCGGCGTCTAGATGCATTGCACCTGCCACGGCGTATTAGACCGCCCTCCTCGACACTTAATGCACCGCCTAGGCCGGATCGGTGCCAAGGTTGAGGTCTTGGCCAGCGGGCAGGCCGGGCTGGGCTGGCTAAGGCAGGCGGGCTGTGTTGGGCCCGAAAAGTCATTGGATGATGGTTTCTTGGCCCAGGTTGCATTGTGGTGGGCTCATCTTCCTTGGGTTGAATGGTGTTCAGAAATATGCTTTCCAGGAAGCCTTTTGGTACATTTTCCACTTGTATTTATCTAATTCCTGCAAAACATTTATTTGTACACTACAAGTGGAAATATGTCAATAATAAATGTATATGTGTGTATTGATGTATAGTTTCACCCCTTATTGGTAGAATCTCGACGATAAAAATACATCGGTAGTGACCGTCAACAAACTCCTCCAAGCTTATCCTTTGCTCGCCCCCTCGAGCAATGATAAGGACTTGATTTGTTGATCAAGAGTTGCTTCTATGCTGATTATGTTTAAAAAGGTGTCATGCTTATAACAAAATTTTTCTACTAGAATTTGAATAAATGGCATGTTTATCCACCCCTTATTACCTTCGGTCGTTGTGGGGCTTTTGAGCCGTCTCGAATCTTGGGTGGTTGCAACATAGAATGGATCAGCTTAACTCGCTTATCTTTCATCCTTTGAACAACTATCAATCTAGAGGTTTTTAAAATATTTTTTGCAGATAAATTAGTTCCTCAAATGATCGCTCGATTGCTCAGATATGTATGTGGTTTTGTTCCTTTCCAAAGGCTTAGATTATCTTTCTTTTGCCTACTAACTATATAAAGCTTTTTTGGGGGTTTTAGGTAGGTAAAAGATCGGCATATTTGTATCATGTCATGTTGCCTTAGTCAAAGACCGGACCACATGGAGAAACTAGTCATAGGCCTAGATTAAGATGTGTAAGTGTGTGGAATATTTTTTTGTGGGTTTTGTACTCCAGGCATCATGACTCTCTCTTTTTGGTGGAATCTTTGAAGGAGATATGGGTTACCTTTATTTATTTTTCTTTTTTTCTTTTTTTTTTTTAGACGCAGTACTGACTTCCTCGTCTTTTTATTTGAGACATTTTGTCCATCTTTTTTAGCATACATTTATCTGCGCCGCTCTTTAAAATATCAACTAAGAATTTTGTTCTCGGTTTTCTTTGAAATGCATCATTAGAAGAAAAAAATGAAGCAGCATCAGCGGCAATGATATATAAAATAAGATATGTCGAGATCTCTCTTCCCACTGGCCAATGATGGTGGCGAGGTCCACGTTGTTCATACGTCGCAACTAAAGATCGCAAGGGAGCAATGAGACATGGAGTACAAGTGCGAGCCATAATCGGGATGGAATCCATCCGGTGCACGTCGCCTCGGCTCCATCTCAGCGTCATCGCCGCCCATCGCCACTCGCCATTGCTATAGGAGCAATTTTTTTTTGGAGAACACGTCGAGCTAACATTTTCTAGATAGCCAAAATAGCTTATATCAAGGTTTGGGATCTCCATTTCGCACATCAAGAAGGCAAGAAAGGGGCGAGTATACCAAGCGTGGTGGATGCTCGCCTCGAGAGGCGGGTCGAACGAAGACCTAGTCTGCAAGCGCCTATTCGGCCCGTTGATGCCGATCACCTCTGTCAGTGGCGGACCTACACCCTGTGGCCCGCCCGTCAACCACACATAGTAGGAAAAAAATAAGCAGTCTCAGTGTAGGTTTGTAGAGTCACGCTCGTGCGCCGTGCAGAAGTCGGAAGACGGATCGGCAATCAGCGATGGGCTGGCCTAGCTCGCACAGTTGCAGGCCGCAGGGGGAGTTGAATCATCAACTCGCCACTCTAGAAGCAGTGACTGATCTCCAGCTCGCTGCTTCGCCTTCGCCACACGCCGTCTATCCGCCAATATTTTGAAGTATTTGTATATGATTTGAACGATTTATATCAAGGTTTAGTGTCGTTTTACCAATTATACAAGATTTTTTCCCTGCTGCATACCCCACGCTAAATTCCTAGATCCGCCACTGCCTCCGTGTAGGCATCACCTCCGTAGGCGTCCATGCGACTCTTCCTGACAACCATCCTTGATGAACTCCTTTATCATGGGCGGGCGCAAACGAGGTTGACGCGTTGATCGCAGGTGGGGTTGGTGGCGGCGCCGAAAAGCGCCTGTTCTCGATGGATTTGTATGTACCGCTTGTTGTCTCTACAGCAAGCGATCCAACGTATTCAAATGGGGAGGTAAGGAAACAAAAGGCAAAAAAGAAATAAAAATGGATATTTCTAGAAAGAAGAATAAGAAAAGGAATTAATGGATATGTCTTGCATGCAGTCTTGGCGTGAATCAAGCAATGCATCTAAGGGAGACTCAATTTGCATGATATTCATTTGCATTTGCATGCGATCGACCATGGGCTGCTACTGACCGATTGCTGGTTTTATATTGGGCTTAGAAATAGCAATGTCCCGTGCATGCACACGATTGATTTTTTTGTTTCGATGGTGGGGACGCTGGGGACGACGGATCTTTCAGCTGTGACTGTTCCGTGGACCTGATTAAGATGGAAACATTGTTCTTGGTGGCCATGTCGTTCATCTGCTGTGCGCGCGACGGATCAGACATCAGAGAAAGGGCGGACGACGGCCGAGGAAATTTGAGGGACACGCCCGCTGCCGCTGCCACGGCCGCCCGCTCGCCGCGGCCACCGTCCTCGTTGCCTCCGCCATCTTCCACCGGACCCTGTTCCCCTCGGTCTATTAGTGATTAGGATCCTTGTTATCAGGAAACTCAGCGCTGACCCTTCTACGTGATTCTACAAAAGAAAACTTCATGGATGGAACAAATCTGCCAGCAAGCGTGTCGTCCCTGCATCCACGGTGATTGTGCATTTGGTTTCTTTGACTCAACCGTTGGCAAATAAAAAGGAAAGGGTTAGGTTTATGCGAACACATGGTTTTTTAAAGGAAAATGTATTGATCTTAACGCATTACACCGACCCTTTTACAAACAGGTTTTCAAAAAAAGAAAAATTATAAAGAAGTACAAAATTCTTGTTCATCTTCCTCGAAGCCTTCATAGATCCGTTCGTCACCTCCTGAAGCCGCTTTCCAATCGTCGTCGGGCACCGAGCCAAACTCCCGGAAGGTGGAGGCCGCAGAGGAGGGCTTAGCAAATCAGCCGAGTACACTACCTCCTAGGCGCATCGACCAACTCCGTACCCACGACGCATCGATTCCACCGCCCGGCAACCCGAGCAAAGCTCAGATCTTCACCAAAGATCATCTTCCTTGAGATTAACGGGGTCAACAACATCATCACCTGAAGAAGACGGCGATGACCGCCCTCGACTCCGGTCTCCCGGCCTCTCCGTTCACGTCGGAGAAGATCGCCATCGGAGAACGGAAGAAGCTGAGAGAAATTATTCCGCTGCGCCGCCGCCGTCGCTTCGCATTGCTGCCGTCGCCGCGGGAAAATCAAACCCTCGAGAGGAGTCACGCTCCTCCGGCAAAACCTAACTCCACCGCCCGAACATCGACGGCGAAAGCAAACCCTAGACCTAGGTGGACTCGACCAAGACCCTACGATGACAGGCTGTTGAAGAGACGGACCCCCACTCCTCGTCACACCACGGTAGTGAGTCGGAGGGCGAGGAACGGGGGCCGCACACGATGGCGGCGGCGGTGTCGCTCGCGCCTTTTTTTTCGCGAGAGAGAAACCCTAGGCGGCGGCGTCACTTGGCCGTGATTTCTCTTATTTCTTCCTGCGAACACATGGTTGATAAGTACCCATGGTGTCTAGTTTTTATGATGAGCGATTGTCAACATTCAACATTTTCATTCTATTTTTCTTTTCCGTGCGGCGTGGTTCTTCGACTTGTGTTGTGCAGGGTGTCGAGCTCGGAGACGGTGGTTGACGGCAAGGTGAAGACCAAGGAGGGCGTGCGTGCCGATAAACCAGGTGCGGTGAAGGCGCGGACATGAGGTTTGGATCAAAGGGATTGGATCGCCGGGTGGCCAACCGTGATGATGACCGACGCTTGGGACATCGACAAGTGCAAGGACACATGGAGTGACCGTGTTGATCGAAGTCAAGACAACAAACGATCGAGGATTGGATCGCCGGGTGGCCAACCGTGATGGCCGACGCTTGGGACATCGACAAGTGCAAGGACGTGTGGAGTGACTGTGTTGATCGAGTCAAGACGGCAGGCGTGCAGCTCAGAAGACTTGGCGCCCGAGCGTTCAAGAACGGCGGAAGGAGTACGTGGGACGCAGCGGTATGCTACCCGCGGCCTGGTTTGGTGGTTTGGACCTCAAAACCACCGGTGGCGGGGTTTCACGGGTTGTTCCTCAAAACACGGGCGAAGGTTCCATATTTGGAAGGGCGGCACGTGGCGGCATCAGAGAGTTCGTGGTCGGCGAAGCTACCGGTGAAAAGGCGTGGTGGCCGTCGGATCATACTAGTATATTGCCCGTGCTAACGCTACGGTTGCATCTAGAAAATAAATCGTAAAAAAAAGTACTGATGAAAGAAATACAAATTCACAAACAAATGACATTAATATTGTGGTATCTTATATCTTATCATAGTACCGGAATTTTTTTTTTTTGAACATGAAAGATATCTCCGTTTACTCATAAAACGATGCTAAATATTTAGCTACAAGCGACCGAATACAACACCGGATCAGTACCTGACTCAAACATGCTCCAAGAGCACCGAAGTGATGGGCTACCATATTACAAGAACGAGGGTTATGAACAACCTCAAAAGCAAGGAAGTTGCTGGCTGAAAGAATTTTAAGCTCCCAAACAAAGGCCGCTCGCCGATGATCGATCAAAATCCGAAGAGGTCATGGCCTGCACCACCATTGCAGCATCAGTTGCCAAGATCACTCTCTGCATCTCCATCTCCAAATCAGCAACTCTCTGCAGAGCGCGCACAAAAATCTCAGCATGAAAGGCCTCTGATCGCTCCTTGGTCCGCACCTCTTATGACAGGACCCCCACCCCTGCTCTCTGAGACTGTTTGAAGGATCCATAAAAAATTAGCTTCACCCTTTCTCGGTACCAACGTGATCCATCATGACTACCACAAGCACCCTGTCAGCACTGCACAAACTACCATGATTGGAAAACAAAACGACGAGTAAAAATTCATAACTGAGAGTAGGGACCAGTTCTAACCCAATCTACCGTTCTGGGACACGGATAATATCGTGAGCCAGCTTGAATCAATCAGAAAGTGTATGTACTGAACAGTGACATTAAAATTGCACCCACTTATGCACGAAATAACCATGTGTGCAGTGCAAGGCGTAATTGAACTGCACCAGATAGCCTTCCTGTGTTTGAAGAGGTACAACTGAAAAACTTGTAATAGCTGAAAACAGCAAGAGGGCTTGTTGCTTACCCTTAGAATTTGCATCAGCTTAGTGGTGAGGTCATCAAGAGATAAAGCATCCTGCACATGGTAGGGATATCAACAATTTGTGAAAAAGAAAACAAGAATATTGTAAAATTTACTAAAAGGAACAATCAGTGAGCTACCTTGCTGGATGCCTTTAGGTTGAGCAAATTAAGCAATTTATGAAGAGGACTGGGAGACAAATCAACATTTTTATGATCGAGCATGTCTTTGTGGATGTAGAAGCTGCACAAATAAATTTCAGCATGAGTACAAACCGGCAAATCTAAGTAACTTGCTGAATAGTAAAACACATTATCAAACATTACCTAACATAAAGCAATATCTCCTACATCGGCCTCAGCTCCATTGCTGGGAACACGAGCTTCCCCTGAATCTTCAGCTTGGACAAGTTTTTTTTTTTTCGAAAGCGTACCAATGGCACGTATTGCATTAAGGGAAATTAGAGTTTTACACGCCGCACACCCTAGCCAAAAGAATTGGCCGAGGCGCACGAAAAAGCACACATACAAGAATCACCGGCTTTAACGTGGCGCGATACTGAGATGTACTAAAAAATAAAACTAGTGCGCGACGAAGGTGGCTGAAGGGGGCGCCCGCGGCCACGACTCTAGATCAGCATCTCACGGTGCGCCAACGCCCCAGCCCGCAGCATGGGGAACATCACGCGCAGCCGCTGTGGTTTGCGGATGAACGCGAGCCGCCAAAGTGCTTCGGAACTTGCTCTTTAGCTCGGGGACTGGAGTGCATGGCCGCGTGTCGGCCAGGGGCGTCCCTCAAGCTTGCTGAGCATTACCAACAACGCCCTTCCGCTGGGCCTGGATCGTGCCTCTCATGCTTCTCCGCGAGCCGGCACGCCGTACGGCCCACTCATCATCGGTGATTACGGACGGCGGAGGGTGGGCTGGCCTGAAGGATAGGCTCGTCGGCGGGAGGGTGAGCGACGCTTAGGAACTCCTGGGCGGAGGCAGCGGTGGGCACGGCTGTGGGCTCCTTGAGAGGTCCCCGGTGTCCGGCGAGCTGGGGTGGACCGGGGGAGGCGGGTAGCTGCGGGCGGCCACGTGTCGGGGACTCCGCACTCTTCCCGCGATCCGGGCGCCGAGCAGGGGAAGGATTTGCGCGACGTTCTCCCGCCGGAGGACGGTGCAAAGATCCCCCCGAAGGCTCCATGGAACCTCGCCTGGGCGAGGGGGTCGAGGGTAGGCACCGCGTGCTGCCGCCGCTGGTCCACTTGATGGATCGACACGTCGCGCCGCTTCTCCTACGGTCGCGGAAGCGAGACTTGGCCGCCCGGCCCGGTCGCGCGGCCCGGTACCCGATTATCGTCGGCGACCCTTTGTTCTTCGCCTCCGGCGGGACCTTGGCAGGTCCCAGCGAGTGTCAATGTCGGCGAGTCGATGAAGACCGAATCGAACCCGCCACCTCCGCCACTTCCGCGCTGGGCCGAGCGGTGTCGGGCGAAGTGGTGTGGCCCGGCGCTTCTCGCACCACGGACCCCTCCGTCCCCTCCACCGGGGGCAGATGCGGGAACCCCGCGCCCGGACGTCGAGGTGCCGGGCCGGGCGACGCGGAGGTGACGCCGGCAGGTCCCGCCGCATCCCCGGATCTCCGAAGCCTACGCCCCTGGGCGCGGCGCAACCATATGCAGAGGCGAAGGCGGCTCGAACTGCCAGGGCAGAGGTGGCGCCGAGGTCGGCGGTCGCATGACGAGGGGAGGCCACGAGCTCGTCAAGCATCGGGTCCACCCGGGGGGACAACGTGGCCCACTGACGGCCCCAAAGACGAGCGGGTCCGTGAAGTCGGTGACCAACTCGACAGAGGCGGCCGCGGCGGACGCCCGCACCGAGCGGGACCGCGGTCCGAAGTCGGCAAAGATCCGGTGGAGGCCACACGAATCCTCCGCTGCAAGGTGCCCCGCAAAGCCCAATAAGGGAGGGGCGGCGCGAGGTTTGGGCGGTGGCGCGCCCCAGCGGCGCGGCGGGCGCGGCGGCGGCCGAGGAGGTGTGGAAGGGGCGGGTTGACGCGCGGTGGGGTCGGCGACGCCGGGTGGGACGGCGACAGCGACGGTGTTTGCGGTCCCGAGCCCGAGCGCGTCGTGCCAAAGCGAGAGGAGGCAGCGGGACGAGGGGAGGTGCACGGGCGGCGGCGTGGTCGGGCTGGTAAATTGAAGCGAGAGTCCGACAAGAGCGGGCGGCGCGGGCGGGCGACGAGGAGAGGTGGTGCTCAGAGACGCCCCGGCGACGGCTCGAACAAGCGTGAAGCCATCGGCGTCAACCGGCGCAGCTGCTCGAGGTACGTGGCATCGGGAAGTTGAAGGGCGGTGAGGAAGACGCGGTCGAGCCGATGGTGCACGGGCACCGCCGACCGGGCCGAGGGCTGAGTCGCCGCGGAGCGGGCACCCGCCGGACCGGCCGAGGACCGAGTCATTTGAAGAGCGGGCACACGAAGGGCTTGGGCGTCCCGGGTCCTGGCCTGACGGCGACGACGACGGCGGCGAGGTCGCCCCCGGTGACCGCCATCGGGGCGGTTCGAACTGGAGCCCCGGGTTACTCTCGGTGGGGAGTGGATGGCAAGGCGTGCCGCGCGACGGTGAGGGCCTCCGGCTCGACGAACTCATCCTCATCGTCGAGCACTCGGGAGAAGTTGTCCACCCAACGCATCTCCTTGGACCTTCCCGGTCGAAGGGAAGTAGGGTGCCGCGAGGGGAAAGGGCCCTTCCACAACCGGCTGGAGACCACCTCCCGGCGGCGGGCATGGACAGGGGTAGCGTCCGGCGGCGAGCCCCACGGTAGTTGACACGCCGCCGCGTTGCATCATCCAAGATCGCGCGGTGGCGGTAAAGAAACCCCTCTCGACACCCCTAGCCCGGCGCGGCGCCACGGGCGGCGGCTTGGGCGAAGACGAGGAGGATGCCGGGCGTTGGTGCTTGGCGACGACCGGCGCCGACGTCGCTGTGAAGCAGCCGGGATGGACACGACGGGCCCGACCACGGCACCTGCGCAGCGGCGACTGGGCAACGTACGCCGGGATGCATGCCGGTGGCGGTCCGAGAGGCCGGGCGACATTATCATGACGGGCAAGCTCGAAGGTGCGGCCCACGCCTTCGCTCCTCGGCCGGCTCGGGGGGGGGGCGGCGATGCCGTTCGAAGGTGCTTCCCGCCGTCCAGCAAGGACGGGTGGCGGAGAACCCTTCCCCGACGCACCTCTGGGCCTAGGCCGGGAGGAGAAGACGAGGAGTACCGCGGTGGGGGACGACCCGGCACGTCGGGCGACGGCGACATCGGCCCCAACGGGCCAACGCGCAGGGCGCTGCCGTGAGGCTGCCCGTGAAGCAGCGAGGTGGTGGTTCCGGAACCACGGGCGTATCGACTACAGCCGGGCGGCGGGCGCTCAGCGACCCCACGGCCGCCCGGCGAAGCCCGACGCGGCGGTCCCGTGTGCGAAAGCAGGGAGCGGCCTCCCTCAGCTTGACGTCGGCCGCCGGGGCCGGCGTCCGGGGCAGGTGCAGCGGGCGCCCGGTCGGGGCGGGAAGGCCCGGCCGACGGATCCGGGCGTGGCAGTGCGGATCCGAGCCCGAGGTGGCGGGAAGCTCCGGCGGGCGGCGGCGATGGAGGTGCGCCGGCGTCGCTGGGATGCGCCCATCGCGAGAACGGAGCGCGGGGAGGGGGTAGCTCGGGAAGAGAGATGAACGGGGAGAGGAGGAAGGGGATGTGGGGGGTGGTGGCGGGCGCCCGGGGCCGGGGTGGCCGCCGGCGCCGGCCGCGGCGGCGGTGGTGGCGAAGCCAGCCGCAACGGTCGGGGGACGGTCCGCTCCCTTGCGACCTTCAGGTCAGGACAGCTGCATTACCAAGCTCCCAGCTTGGACAAGTTGACAAGCGGGACAAGGCATTGCATCCATTCTGGGGACAGCCCAATCTACAAACACCAATATTAAAGAGAATTTAAAAATAGAACATGTTCTAATCGCTCTACTCAACTTGGTACATAAATCACTATACCTATAAAGAAATAATTGCAGTAACAAGCAGCACTTGTCCTGACTTCTATGGAAATAAATAAGTATGTGGATGCAGAGAGCTCACAGTGGTTGCTTGCATTTAGCATTCAAGGCTTCATTGTCTATATGCACTTTTCCATTCAGAGATCATAGGTATTCATGTATGTATTACAGAGCAGCAGACACCATTCCGGAAAAGGGAGATGGTTTTGCGTTGAACACGATTGGTTAAAATGGTTTGAATGACATTTCAGTATTACAGTACAATAATGAGTGACATTTTTTTTATTCACACAAAACAGCACGCACTAAACTATGAATCTATCAGAGGAAAAAAAAATACACGGACACGATTGTCCACCAAATCGAAAGCAAACACAGACAAGCTTGGGATATTTGCGATAGAGTATACCATGAGAGAGAGAATGGCAGCTCGACGCCATGCTCGGCGGCGACGTCAGCCTGCCACTGCCGCCATGCTGTCCAGCAACAGTAGCGACAATCCCGCGCAGCACCAGAGCTGCACCGGCACCCTGCAAACACAACAATCGCCTCCATTACAGATCCGAAGTGCAATTGCAAGAGCAGAACGGCTCACCATTACCTGAAGAAGCACGAGGAGCGGTGGGCGGTGGCGGTGGTGGCGGCGCGGGCCGTGGAGGGAGCAGAGCGGAGTCCATGGCTCCTCCCCCTGCCTCGTCTTCAATCTGGGCTCGCCTCCTACGTTGTCTCGTCGTCGATCTAGGATTCAAGCGAGAGGAAGAGAGAGATGCACACGCAGCGAGGGTGGAGGGTGCCGCAGGCGTGCCGGCGAGTGGCGGCCGAGAAACCGTAGACGGGACGCCCGCCGCCGCGCATCACCGAAACTGGCCAAGAATGTCTAGCAGAGCATGGATCCGGCCATCTAACGCGCGGATCCGGCCTCCTCCCGAGCGGATCTGGCCATCTACCATGTCTAGGTCACCGGAGGGAAGAAGGGAGAAGAAGACGGCACAAACAAGGGGAACGGGGAGAAGGCCCCACCGCCCGCCGCCGCAAGACGAGGTGGATGGCCCTTGGAGGCCGGTCGCCGGGGGAGGAGCGCCGAGGAAGAAGGGGTGAAGAGGCGGCGGCGAAAGTCTCGCGGTGTTTCTTCTTCTTTCTTTTCTGCGGAGGCATGTTTTTTTCGGAAAAAAACGGAAGTGGGGGATCGAACCGTGGCCGTGGCCCCGTGGGGTGTAGGTGTCGGGCGCTGGGCGCGCGGGGGAGGTGTCCCATACATTTAATCTGGATCGTTGATTCGTGAATGAGTAATGAGAGAGAAGGTTAAGAAACAATCTTGGTGGTTCATTTGAATAGATTTGAATGAGAGACAAGTTGGTGCATTAGTAGGGTAGATTTATCCCGAGTCGGACCATATTGCTCTCGGTGATGTGGGCTCATTTTAGTAGGGGTAGTTTAGGGATGTGTATTCAGACTATGAATAGAGGGCAACCCCCTTTCCTCCCTACCTCTCTCATTTTCCGTTTTCCTTTAGGGTTTCCCCATCTTTAGTTGTTACGTTTGTGTGAGGGAGGTACACTACAACTTTGTAGTGTTTGTTCGTGGGAAGAGCTCCCCCCGAAGTGTGCTTGTGCCCTCCGAGCTTTTGGATTCATGATGGATCGGTGAGTTCGTTTTGTGTTCTTTGCAAGTTCATCTTTTCCCCGCCTTTCTCGGTGTGATTTCTTCGTTTCGTGACCGTTTGAGTTCGTTTTTTCTTGCACCGATTCGATCCATGACGTGAGAGGAGCATTTCCATCTAAGGAAATCAATTGAAACCTCACGAGTTCGTATATCGGGCAAGATTTGTATCTAGGGTTCCTAGTTTCCCATTTTCATCCCCTTTCGTTGATTTTCGAGAATTGAGATCAAATTGGGCGATGATTTCTCAAGGATAGCCTCACTCTGCCTTGTGACCTTGTGGTTAAAATTTGGTGGCGTTGGTGTTGATTTGATTGAGATTTGGGACGGATTTTGGAAGAGGCGATTTTGAATCACATGGATTTCGCCCTGTCGGTGCAAGGGGCGATCCGGGGTTCGACCCTCTCGCAGTCGGCCATCGGGGTCGTGCTCGAGACGGCGTCGGCTCCAGACGCCCCCCCGGCGCATGACGGTCCCACCCCAAGTGGCATTGTCATGCGACCCTGTATTGGTTCGGCGTCCAGCAAGGTTCTTCGCAAGTCTGGTTTTCAGATTTTTGCCCTCGAACTGTCCGGCCCCCAGCGGGGACTGTCCGCCATTGCCGTCTCATCTCCAGTCCAGCACCTCTTTCTCTTGGTTGGCTTTCCAAGATCCGGGTCCGGACAGATCCGCCCATGTCTCCCGGGACGATCCGCCCGTGTCCTGATTTCTCTCGGACTGTCCATTCCTGTAGCATTGCACGGACAATCTGACCCCTATGACCTGCGGGTGCTGCGGACAGTCCGCTTGTGCACAGTCAGTGTTGTTTTCGATCGATCTTGCGCGGTCTTCGTTTGATCTTTCTCCGGTTGATCTCGTGCGTGTCCAATACTTCGCGTGTGACATCTAGCTACCGGTTAGCTTATGTGTTACTCATACTTTGGTCGAGATCGAATCAAGGGTTTGGTGAGAGCCGATGAACCAAGATTTCGAAAGAAATTTTTGAGGCTCTTATTCACCCCCTCTAGTAGTCTTTTCGGTCCTTCAATTGGTATCAGAGCCGGTTAAGGATCACTTCCACCTTAATCGGTATGTGATCCGCTAGAAGGCGACATGGATCATGTGTTTGGCCACTTTGGCAAACCACCGGTGTTCGATGGCACGAACTATCCCTACTAAGAGCAAGATGCAAGCGCATCTCATGGGAATCAATTCCTGTGTGTGGGATATTGTTGAGGATGCCAACTATGTGGTCTTGGCTGCTCGTACTAGTCAAGAGCAACCAACACAACGCCAATAGTCGAGCCCGTGTGTTCTTTTCTCTAGAAGGATACCGAGTTTGAGAGTGTCTCTTATTGCTCCACGGCTCGTGAGATTTGGCTTAGGTTGCAAAACTACCATGAGGGAATGCCACAAGTCAAGAACCGCCTATTTGAGACCCACAAGAGAGAGTATGAGAACTTTGTCCAGCTCCTCAAGGGCCTGATTTCTCTCGGACCGTCCGTTCCTGTAGCATGATTGCACGGACAGTCCGGCCCCTATGACCTGCGGACAGTCCGCCAGGGTGCTGCGCACAGTCCATCAGTGCACAGTTAGTGTTGTTTTCGATCGATCTTGCGTGGTCTTCGTTTGATATTTCTCCGGTTGATCTCGTGCGTGTCCAATACTTCGCGTGTAACATCTAGCTACCGGTTAGCTTGTGTGTTACTCATACTTTGGTCGATTTGTGAAGCATATTCATAGGATGATACTTGGTTGATCTAAATCCTATCGTATTAATTAAAGTAGAAAAAATAGTATGAGTTCCTCCTCAATCATTGTTCCAATCTTACTTCATTATTTCCAAGCAAAAAACTCGTCAGGTGTTTACAGTGCATCTGCTAATGGGTGAAAGCCAAAAGAAAAGTACAAACATGATACATATTTGTCTAATCACATGCTTGAAAAGGAAATTTGGAAAATGGAAGAAATAGATAAAAATTACCTGCCACTCATAAAAAGTTGATCACTGCCACAAGGAGGTAGTTTAGTATTTATCGACGTAACTGAAAAACAATTACATGAGAGCCTTCAGGTTCCATTTGAATGGTTGTGTTAAAGAATTTGGATCCTTGGCCACATGAAAATTTGTGGACCAGACAGACCGAGGGGTTAAACTATGAGACCTGGAGCAAATTCAGTTAAACATTATCCAGGATTTTTTTTTGGAGCTGTTGTTTCCTTTCTTTCTTCAAGAGATTTGAGCGCATAAAACTGAGTAGGTCACAGTACCCACACTAAAAAAAAAATAGGATAAAAGAAATGGAGTCGTGACAGTTCAGAGCAAATTGACATTCTACAATAAATTAAGCCTGCATGAACGCAACCATTCGTGTGAGTTCCCTCCCTTCCATCTCGATCTGTTGATCTAGAGATGATGCCTGGCGACCAAACTCTGCCTACGTGTGTTATATGCTTGCGACCTCTCCCGGCGAACTGTCGACATGCAAGTGCACGGGCACCGTCCGCTTCCAAGTGCTCATCCCTCGCGTAGGACGCCTCGACGAGGACTAGCGAATCCAACTCTTCAACGCGGGCCTTCAGCCCAAACTGAGGGAGCAATACGCGGCGCCACTGTCCAAAGCACCACCGTGTGCACTCCTCCCAGCGCCAACCTCGTGGCTTACACTGTCGGGCGCCGCCAATGGCCATGATCACCGTGGAGGGCCGACCGGTCAAACACCTCACCCAGGCCGAGCAGGAGGAACGCCGCCGCCTCAGTCTACAACTGCGACGAGAAGTTTAGGCACGGCCACAACAGAGTCTATTGGATGGTGTTGTGGAGGATGAGGTCGACGCCCCCGATCCATTGGAGGAGGGCGCCACCGAGGAGGTCATCCCGCACTTCTCCCTCCACGCCATCGCTAGGGTGTGCATCAATGACAGGATGAAAATCCAAATCGAGCTAAGCGAAATTTCCCTCGTCACGGTGCTCGACTCAAGATCCACACACAACTTCATCTCTGAGGCAGTGGGGCAGCGTTCAGGCCTTCCCCTTAAGCATCATCCACGCCTAACGGTCCAACAGGGAGCGCGTCGACTGCGGGGGGTCATCACCACGCCTTCTGCACCGACCTCTTCGCCCTACCGCTCACTTTGGGTATGTGACATCGTCCTCGGCACCCAGTGCCTCACGACCCTGGGCCCTATCCTCTAGAGTTTCAGTGTCCACTCCATGGTGTTCTAGCTACGCGATTGCCAGGTCTGCTGGCACGGGGTGGCTGGCCCAAACACACCCAAACGTGACCACCACCCACACTGCTGGACGAACTGCTAACCTTCACCAAAGTCTTCTCCAAGACACACGGGCTGCCTCCTCCGCTCCATGGGGTTCTAGCTGCGCGATCGCCAGGTCCGGCCCGGCACGGGTGGCCGACCCGGACACACCCGGGATGCACAACAACGAGTTGGAACAGCAATGCGTCGCCATGCTAGACCAGGGTCTCATTCACCAAGCTCCCCGGCGTTCTCCTCCATGGTCCTCCTCGTCAAGAAGGCTGACGACTCATGGCCCTTTCAAGCGTCGACTACCGGGCCTTGAACGCGATCATCATCAGGGACGCCTTCCTGATTCCGGTGGTTGATGAGCTCGTGGACGACCTTCACGGCACCAAGTTCTTCACCAAGCTTGATCTCCACTTAGGCTACCACCAGGTTTGCATGAGCCCCAACGACATCGCCAAGATAGCATTCTGTACTCACGATGGGCTCAACGAGTTCCTAGTGATGCCATTCGGTGTGCAAAGCCTTGGCTACGTTCTAGGCGCTGATGAGCGGCGTAATGCGGCCCTTCCCCGCAAGTTCGTGCCTTGGATTGTAGAAAAAAAAAACACACCGTCCTTCTACAGCCAGTTCGAACTAATGGCACAATGGAACAAAAGGGGCAGCGAGTATCACCATAGAAAAGAAATGAAATATTAAAAATAAATTCTTAGCTTCTCACCTCTACACTAATCATGATTCTAGACAAATCTTTCTCTTTTGTAAAGCCCAAAATGTCTGATAGCCTCATGAACTTTTTGCATTCCAATATCTCGGATTTCGGTCCAATTTGAAGTTGACCCCAAGCTGCGCGCCATATAGTGAGGAAAAATTTGAAGTTGACACAAAGCTGCGCGTCGCGTGGTGAGGAGAGATGAATTGCGATCTTGCAACAATAGAAAACAATGGAAGTTAGGGGTTGCGTGGACCGTATACAAACCTGCGGGAGTAGCAAATGCCATGAGGCAGCGACGCGATGTGGCCATCGATGGTGCCTTCTGTGCTTGCAAAACATACACTGGAATAGGTTTGCCAAAGGGCAATTGTGGCTCTAGGCATAGGCCTCGTGGTTGCCGAGGAACTGGGATTCGACGGGGAGCCAAGCATGGCACGCGGTGGAGCCCTGGGCAGCGATGATCTCCCTGAGGACATCGGTGAGCGTGGCGACGATCCAGGATTTGACGACACAATCCATCCGAGCCTAGTCTGGAGAGACGGGATCGGGGGCGTCCTCGCTAACGTGGTCTTGGAGGGAGAACTTGCCAAGGATGAGGAGGAACTGGTCGCGCCATCGGTTGATGTTTCCCGAATCGACGTCGAGGATGGTCGTGACGTGATTCCAGATGTTGCTAATGGCGACGGCCTGGGAGTGGAGCTGCAGCAGGGTGGCGGCCTCGTGGTGGAGCATAGCCGCGTGGAGGTCGGGCGGCGGTGCACCTCCGTAAGACGCACTAGCGGAGGCGGGTGCGGCGCCGCGCAGCAGCAACCCCATTCCTTGGCAGCCCGGCGGGCGTCGCTTCGCCGCCCGCGGCGGCATCACGTTCGCCAGCGGCGGCGGCTTCCTTCTTAGCGGAGGGCGCGCGCCAACACGGCATCGCGGACCTGGGCGTCGATCTCTGCGGCACGGGCGGCAGCGGCAGAGGTGGCATCATCGGACGTGCACGGGAGAGGCCGAGGGGGTTGTGGGAGCCATCGCGTGAGGGAGGCGGTGCAAATAGGACCAGCGCGCAAGAGAAATAGTGCAGCGCGGGGGCAGCGGAAGAGGGTCGCGCGGCAAAGGGTCGGCGTGAGGAAGGGGTGGCGGCGTGCGTAGGGGGGCCGCCGGGACCTAGAACCAGGCGGCTGATACCATGAGATTCAGGTCTCGGGAATTATTGATTGATTGATGGCGTAAGAGTATGCACAGTACGTATGTATAGGCAAGGATCATTAGGGTTTATAGCAACACCCGATCCTACGGTGATCCTTGCTTAATCCTCACCATCTATCCTAGGCAGCCCAGCCATATGGGCTTAGGTGCCAGGCCCAAGGCCCCCAAGGGGCGCATATACTCTAACAGTTTTATCAACCTGATTAACTCCATAAATCATGGAATGACGATCATTTAGAAAGTAAGTTTACCTTTTCTCGGGTTTGACCTTAGTGACGACCTGCAGCAGGGAAAAAAACCTCAAAATTAAAATTGCATATTGCATATCTCGTAAGGACAACAGGAAAAGTGCAACATAATATTAAAGGGATTAAACTGGATGGACAAGATGCCAAAATGAATTAGGAGCGGTCTAACCTTTCCGTAGGCAATATCACAAACACATGGTGTGCTAGAGTATAAGCCAAATCAAGGCACATATCCTCACCACCCCAGTAGGTCCCTGCCAAAACAAATAAAAAGAGCTCAACATAGAGATCAAGTGAAGGAAAGTACAACAGTAGAAAACTGATTAAGCCTGCAAGAACGCAACCAAGAACATTACAGCCAGAAATGTGTTGACGTGATGGAACGGAAGAAGGAACAGGCTTGGGTGAGAGGAACGGCATGGGGAGGAGATAAGGCTGCGCCGGGTTGCAGCCTCCCATGCCGCCTCGCCGGAGGAACTGGTATGCTCCGCATCGGCACCGCCCGACGCCGGGTCATATGCACACAACGGCGCTCTCTATGGGGCGACGCGGGAGCGGGGAGGGGGCCGCGCCAGCGATGCGCTCTACCGGTACTCTCTCCATACCTAAAAAAAACTTGACGTTTAGGACAAGTTTTGGGTCAAACATTGGGAATATAAATCATCAATAATTTTTAAGTTGTTGAGTTTGCAAATGTGAAAACTATATGAATAGATTTGTCTTGAAAAATACTTTCATAAAAAGTATACATATATCACTCTTCGATAAATATTTTTATAATAACAAGAGGTCAAAGTTGTGTTTTGAAGACCGTGTCGCTGTCCTAAACGTCAATTTTTTTGGGTATGGAGGAGTACGTGTAATTCTTCTAATTTCTCGGGTTTGTGGCCAACCGTTGTTTCGTTGGGTCAACAACATCGGTTTCATTTGTTATCGTAATTGCCACATAAGGCCAGGTACAAATGAGTCAAATCTCGTGTTCCGCTTTCCAATTTGCATTGATCTGCCGAATTTGATTATTAACCACTTGTTCTATTAACTAATTAAAAGGAGCCTGAAGTAAAGAATTGACGCACCTAACATTTTGGCACTCCAAAATGATACATTGTCTCCACAGTCGGGTTAAGTACTTATGGCTGACAAAAATCTGGAGAACATGTAAAAATAGAACTTAGGCAATGGAAACAGTGAAGGTGCTTTAGATGTTCACTACACATGCTTAAAGTAACCTATTAGAAGAAAGTTGTGTTCCCCACACAAGTTACAATCTTCTAATAGCCGAGCATTATGTTGCGTTTCCTAAGCGCAAGTGCCAAAAAGGCAAGAGCTTTGGGAAACACGGGTTGACCTCCCACAACGACTTCGCCGGAATTGTTACATTCCAGCTACCATCGCCACGGGATGTCAGGTGGCATTCTGTAGCATTTACAGAACAAGTCCGCAAGCGCACGGAAATACCGTTGTAGCATTTCACCCGGAGATATTCAGGGTATCGTTATTTATATTTTCCCAAAGGAAGGCATGGTGTAGGACTCTAGTAGGGGCATGAACAAGACGACATGTCTATGCAGTTGACCAATACTCAATACAGGGGTAAGTAATGATATTTTAAGATAGTGTGACACACACTTGGGCCAACCTCAAGGATAAAAGGAAAATAAAGAATAAAGAATATTCCTAAGTGGAGCGAGGCATTCTAAAGTAGGCGTGCAAAGAACCGTTAATAATCATGCAAACATAGATGACTAGAGTTTTAGGGTGAGAGTGAGATGGACGGAAGACCTCCCGGAGCATCCGCCCTGAAGGAAGGCATTTACGAACTCCTACAGCACACACGAACGTGGGAGGATTTCAAGGGACGGTCAAGGCTTGTCACGACCAAGCCGCCTACCCCCTCAACCGTGGCATGCACTCATATTCGAAGGATACGGCATCCGGACACCACGTCCCGCATACTAAGACACTACCCATGTCCCCCATGGCCCCCACCCCTACGGATGGACGGAATAGGACACGAGCAAGCCCGAAGGACACAACGAACCGCCACCTCAAAGACAACTCTTACTCTACTCAAATACATGGCACGAATGGTTAGGCCCTAAGTTCTATACGACTAACCACGACATAGGAACTATAGTCTAGTTCTTCTATCATGATTGTGTCGAGAACAACATGTCAAAAATATAACATGTAAATACTCTAGCTCTATTGCACAAGCATATGAGATCAAGACTTGAGGATAAACCATAAATGTATTCATACCGAATATTCCTTCTCCCAAGTACAAGCTCTCCAATGAAGCTTAGCCTTGCTCCAAATACTACTAAAGACTAAAAAGAACTAGAGAAGTGGAGGAGTAGAGAGGAGAGGAGAAGAGGAGTAGAAAGTGAGGAGGCTCCAAATGGTGTGTGTTGAGAGAGAGGGAGAGGGGGGGCCTATTTATACACTTGGAGGAGGGGCCTAAGTGCTAATTTACACCAAAACCGACAGTAAACCTTCCTTGTATCGCAAAACCGACCAACGCAGGGCGGGAAACCCCGTTTGGAAAGTGCACGAACCGCCTCCCGAGGTTGGGCGAAACCGCCTCGGGAGGGTGCGGCCGCAGGGTGGTGCCGCATCGCTTGGCGCACACCCCACAGGCTCGGCGCCCGGGTCTCGGTGGGGTGTCGTCTTTCGCCCTGAAAAGTTGTGGGCGGGCTGTGCTCGGCCCAGATTTGATGTTTTGGGTCGATTTGCTCTTGGGCTTGGATTTTGCAATAATGCGCTATCCCGGAAGGCGTACTTTGGTCGGTTTTCCACTTGCTTTTATTATAAATCTGCAAAATAAAATACAAGACACTACAAGTGGAATTTATTAGTGATAAATGTATATGAGTATAAAAAGGTTTAATTTTACTCCCTTTATGGTAGTAAGTTGACGGAAAAATATGTCGTTGGTTACCGTCAACAAACTCCCCCAAGCTTACCCTTTGCGCGCCCCTCGAGCAAAAGAGATAAGTACTTGGTTGTTGATCGGGGAGTTCTTTGCTATGCCGATTACGTTTTTACAAGTGCCAGGGTTATAATAAGATTTTCTACCAAAGTTTGAATAAAATGGCACATCTTTTTCCCACCCTTTATTACCTTTCATCGTAGCGGGGCTTTCCAGCTTTTCTCAAAGCCTTGGGCGGTTGCCAGATAGAACGGTTATAACAGAGGTGCTTATCATTCATCCTTTTGATCAACTTTTTATCCGGGATTTTATTTAGATAATATTTATTTCTTTTCGAGAAAGCATGGGCTTTATTGCTATATAATTTTTTGGAGAGGTGGGCTCTGCTTTTCGCCCTAGGCTTTTGCCTTTTATTTCCTCTCTTTTTTTTTTTTTTTTTTCTTTTTTTTTTTTTTTTTAGAGATGTGGGCTCTACTCGCCCTCGGACACTTGTCCATTTTTTCATCTCTTTTTTTTTTTTTTTTTTTAGCATAGCCCAAGAAACATTTCTCTTTTTTAGATTCCCGGATGTCAAGTTTCTCTTTTGGACGAAGTCATAGCAAATCCATTTGTACCATATCATATTTGGCAACAACTTAGACTAGATAGAGCATATGCAACCCACATGAATCGGGTTTTTCGGGATAAGTTTTAGAATTAGCCACTAAACCCAAACTTTAGAGAACTTCGAATTATAAACTAGGCAATGGTAAAGCATAAGACAGAGCAACTATTCATCATTTCAACAAGAGAATAAATTTAAACATTTTCATAGCTCATATATATAGGAATGAAATTTGTCTTTTTAGTGTAACACAATATTTCATAAGATAGAGATTATGATCAAAATGTGAGATACATGTTACCTTTCTTGGAGTCCTCCCCAAGCTAGCCTTTTGCTTACCTTTTATGGTGATGCTTAGTTTGAGCACGCAATGATCGAGTTGTGCCTGGTGGCGTGGTTAGAGGCTCCCCCAAGTTTGTCTTTTGATGTCATCAAAGTACCAGGACAAAATCTTGGAGTTGAAAGGTTTATCTCCTTTTTCTTTTTTTTTTTTTACCCTCTCTTTTTATTATTATTATTATTTATTTATTTTTTTGTTAACCACATTTGTCATCTTCAAGACTTACCCTTATGGATTTTGATAAATTCCTGCGGGGGGTTAGTCCATATGATCGACCAAAATCTACACTAGCAATTTTAGGTTCAATAACCGGACTTCGACTCCATGTCTAATCTGATCAAGGTAGACTTTTTGACCTAAGCACCATGCTCAATTCAAAACGCCTATGGAAGTATGATCATACGTATAACCAAAACTTCCAAACCAAGACATGCCAAAATAGAAAGAGGAAGCATGCATTGATAAACAAGATTCATCCAACAGAGGTAAACAATTTTATTCTTATATATTTTTTTATATATATATATATATATATTTTTCGTAAGCATCATGGAGTTATTATTGGGAGATTATTATTGTAAAATAAAAGGATAACTACCGATTTACCTTGGCAAGGGCTCACCTTTTTAAAGTCCGACGAGCAGGACTCTTCTCCATTCATTTAGTGCTTGATGGAGTGTTACCCGTATATCAGGAGAAGTGGATGCGGATGTCGTCCTTTCTCATGCGCCATGCACGCTTAACACTTTGTGGCTTTACCTTCTTGGGCTGCTTGTTTTTAGCATTCTTATGCTTGTTGAACCCATTGAATGGGCATCTCATTGTTTGGCCCCTGCATATGGAAGCTAGCATGCCCCGATCCCACGTGCAAAACTGCATTTGTAGTGTTAAGAAATGGTCTCCCAAGGATTGGGGCAGCTCTCGTTGTGACCCATGTCTAGGATGACAAAGTCCGTCGGGATGTATGCTTCTCGGATTTTTACTATAACGTCGAGCTACTCCCTCCGGTTTCCTTAGTGATAGGTCCGCCATCTGCGCAGTTCAAAATGTATAGGGGACAAAAGGTCCACCTAATATTTCATCATATGTTACCTTGGACATGATGTTTATGCTTGATCCAAGGTCGCGAGAAGGCATCCTCGAAGACATGCGGGCCAAGCGAGCATGTGATTGTCGGGCGGCCAGGGTCCTCCTTCTTGATAATGATTGGTGGCTCGGTAGGAGACTTGTTGTCTTCCGACATAGAGGCTTACCGGACCTCGTTGAGACCATTTTAACAGATTCAAGAGAAATTTTGGGTTGCCCCAAAACTTTTCCCGAGCCGACAACAAGGCAAAAGCAAATATAAAACCGAGCTAATTGGATTTCTATCATTTTATTAAAGCTCAGTTGTCTTTCATAAGAAGAAGTTAAACTTTTAATTTTGAAAATCATGTTTTCAATTATTTCATCATTAAGCATCAACTTCTTTGAAAGTTCTTCAATTATTTTTGCTTGGCCTAAGGCCAAGTTTTCCAAGAGAGAGGATTCGAATTATACCTTGAGTTTGAATTACCTCCTTGGTTTTGTGGGCGCTGACCGGTTGTTCCACCCATTATGGTCTCCTTGTTGACGGAACCCGTTGTTGATGTGAGTAACGTCTTTCACGGGTTTCGGGGCGTCGTTCACTGAATGGCCAACATTGCCCACAGACTTCACATGTTACGTGTGAGTCTATGGCCTTGACAATGTCGTAAGTTTCTTCTTCTTCGGTGGCACACTTGTCAAGTTCTTTCAATAGGAGATCCATTGTAGCGGTATGTCCGTCTCTCCTCCGGTGCGCATGCTTTCTTCTTGTTTGCCAAGACTTTCCTCCCCCAAGTTTGATTGGACACTTTGTTTTCTCCATAAGAGCTGTTGCTCTATTGATGGTGAGGGAGAGGAAGGCACCTCCGGCAGATGGCATCAATGTGCTCTTTTGACATGGGTGTTAACCCATTGTAGAAGTTCGTATCACGAGCCACTTTTCCATCCCATGGTGCGGGCATGCTTGGATGTACTCTTGTAGCCTTTCCCATGCCGGGGTATGGGTTCCATGGAATTTGTTGGAAGTTGGCAATTCTTCCCCTTAGGGTGTGAGTTTTACTCATGGGGAAGAATTTAGTGAGGAACGCCGTGGAACACTTGTCCCACGTGTTGACGACTTCCGTCTCTTTATAAAACCATTTGTTTTGCCTTCCCGTGATGGAGAAGGGAAACAAACGGATTCTAATGGCTTACGGTGCGACACCTTGGATGACAATGGTGTTTCTTGAGCTCAAGGAAGTGTTGCAGATGTGCACTTGCGTCCTCACTTGGCAAACCATAAAATTGGTTTTGCACCATCTTGATTAGGCCGGGCCGAGCTCAAAGTTCTCGGTTCCCATATTGTGGCGGGCCCAACGGGCACGTTTGTCAAAAGAGGGGATGGAGTGGTCACGGATCGACTTGGCCATGAGTGAAATACTAGATGATGCAAGGGTGATTGGTTTGTTTGTCGGTGGAGTAGCGAGGAGAAGATTTGATATGAGTTGGGTTCTTCTTTTTAGGAGTGCCTGCGGATTTGCGATGTAGTTGTTCAACGAGGGACAAACCAATCGAACACTATCTGTCTTCATCCACAAAGGGGAGAAAACATGAAAGATTAGCCTGCATGAGTAATGGCTACTTACACATGCACATCATTATGAACATGTCTATCTAGAATCTTTATAACCAATGCCTTCCCCAGCGGCGCCGGAGAAATGCTTGTTTGCGTTTCCTAAGCGCAAGTGCCAAAAAGGCAAAGAGCACCGGAAACACAGGTTGACCTCCCACAACGACTTCCGGGCCGAATTGTTACATTCCAGCTACCATCGCCACGGGATGTCGGGTGGCATTCTGTAGCATTTCTGAGAACAAGTCGCAAGCGCACGCGGAAATACCGTTGTAGCATTTCACCGAGGAGATATTCGGGGTATCGTTATTTATATTTTCCCAAAGGAAGGCATGGTGTAGGACTCTAGCAGGGGCATGAACAAGACGACATGTCTATGCAGTTGACCAATACTCAATACAGGGGTAAGTAATGATATTTTAAGATAGTGTGACACACACTTGGGCCAACCTCAAGGATAAAAAGGAAAATAAAGAATAAAGAATATTCCTAAGTGGAGCAGGCATTCTAAAGTAGCTGTGCAAAGAACCAGTTAATAATCATGCAAACATAGATGACTAGAGTTTTAGGCTGAGAGTGAGATGGACAGGGAGACCTCCCGGAGCATCCGCCCTAAAGGAAGGCATTTACGAACTCCTACAGCACACACGAACGTGGGGGGATTTCAAGGGACGGTCAAGGCTTGTCACGACCAAGCCGCCTACCCCCTCAACCGTGGCATGCACTCATATTCGAAGGATACCTGGCATCCGGACACCACGTCCGCATACTAAGACACTACCCATGTCCCCCATGGCCCCCACCCTACGGATGGACGGAATAGGACACGAGCAAGCCCCGAAGGACACAACGAACCGCCACCTCAAAGACAACTCTTACTCTACTCAAATACATGGCACGAATGGTTAGGCCCTAAGTTCTATCGACTAACCACGACATAGGAACTATAGCCTAGTTCTTCTATCATGATTGTGTCGAGAACAACATGTCAAAAATATAACATGTAAATACTCTAGCTCTATTGCACAAGCATATGAGATCAAGACTTGAGGATAAACCATAAATGTATTCATACCGAATATTCCTTCTCCCAAGTACAAGCTCTCCAATGAAGCTTAGCCTTGCTCCAAATACTACTAAAGACTAAAAGAACTAGAGAAGTGGAGGAGTAGAGAGGAGAGGAGAAGAGGAGTAGAAAGTGAGGAGGCTCCAAATGGTGTGTGTTGAGAGAGGGAGAGGGGGCCTATTTATACACTTGGAGGAGGGGCCTAAGTGCTAATTTACACCAAAACCGACACTGGTAAACCTTCCTTGTATCGCAAACCGACCAACGCAGGGGGAAACCCCGTTTGGAAAGTGCACGAACCGCCTCCCCAAAGGCTGGGCGAAACCGCCTCGGGGAGGGTGCGGCCGCACTGTGTCTTGCGCTACCCCCCAGGCTCGGCCTGGCCCGGGTCTCGGTGGGGTGTCGTCTTTCGCCCTGAAAAGTTGTGGGCGGGCTGTGCTCGGCCCAGATTTGATGTTTTGGGTCGATTTGCTCTTGGGCTTGGATTTTGCAATAATGCGCTATCCCGGAAGGCGTACTTTGGTCGGTTTTTCCACTTGCTTTTTATTATAAATCTGCAAAATAAAATACAAGACACTACAAGTGGAATTTATTAGTGATAAATGTATATGAGTATAAAAGGTTTAATTTTACTCCTTTATGGTAGTAAGTTGACGGAAAAAATATGTCGTTGGTTACCGTCAACACATTACCACAATGAAAACTCAAGACAACTTGCTAACCAACCTTTTTAGATCGATTCCAATCAAGATATTACTTCAAAAGGAGCGGTTCGAGTGCTTGGTCACAGAAGTGGTCATGGTTGGCGCTCCTTTTTCTTGTCAATTTAGTTCCACTATGATAAGTCATTGCAAAGTTCGTGAGCTGTGATCAGCTACGTGCACTTTGCATGTAGGATAATCTTTGTTATGACCGCAAGCACTATACGAGGAAGAAGCCGGCTAGGTTAGCCGCTGGTTTTGGGTGCTAAAGGCCCAATTAGTCTAAATAGAAAGTATTTATTTAATTCCCTTTATTTGAGAGAGGTATAAATACCCCTTGTAATCGACGATTGAGATTAAGCAAGAAGCAGATTAATTGCTCGGCTTCCCCTCGAGGGGAGCCGCACAACCCTAGCCGCCACAAAAGGTCTTCTCTTCCTCCCCTCGCAACCACCACGGCACCTCGCCGCCGTTCGTCGCGGTTCAAGCCCCAACCTCCCATCACTCACACCTACAACCTCCGCTCTACTTGATCCCGGAACTCGGTTCCTATCAATCTGGTATCGGTAATGTCGGGTCCCCGCCCGGCAAAGACTGTGTCGGGATCCTCGGAAGCCGCCGCCATCCTCCCCATCCGGCCCTCCACCACCAACCCATCCAGGCCCACCACCTCCGACGCTGCCACCACCTCCCAACGGCCGCTCAATTGGGAACCTCGGAGGCGTCGTCGTCGGGGAGATGTCCCAACATAGCCTTCATGCGGTCAGCATGGCCACGATGAACGCCAACATCGCCTCCATCCAGTCCACGATCAAACCCACCTCCTACCCGCCGCCGCCGCCCCTCCATGCCGCTGCCACCACCACCCAACTACCCACCGGCATTTGCCACAACCACCGCAACCCTCCCAGCCCACACCACCCTCGGCCTCAAGGCCGGGCCTGCCGCTTCACATGGTACGGTGGCCGAGATCACCATTCCGGATCCCGCCTATGGCATAGCGCCCGGTGGGCACGTCCATCTACTCCTCGGCGCCCGCCATCACCGCGCATCATGATCCCCTCCCGGCGGCGCATCACTCCTCGGGCGGGGGGGTGTTCTGGCGGCGTTGAGGGCTGTTGTTCCACGGTCCGGGCACTCGGCCCGTGGCGTCCCGTCATCGAGCCGGTTGCCAACGCCATGCTCATCGCATCCACCTCCTCCCGGGGGGCGGCGCCGGTGGCGGTACAGCCATACCGTACCCTTTCTCCAAGCCTTTGCGCACTCATCAGCTCCACCTCAAGCGCTCAAAGTGCTCGTTTGGGGGCGCTTCGGTGGCCTACCTCGGCCACGTCATCTCGGCGGACGGAGTGGCCATGGATGCGGCCAAGGTGGAGACGGTGGCCTCTGGCGGCGGGCGCCTCGCTTCGCGGCCTGCGGGGGGCTTCTGGGCCTCACCGGCTACCCACCAAGTTCATCCATGACTTCGGGTCATCGCGGTGCCCCTCACGCAGCGTCTCCTACGGCGCGGCGCTTTCGCTTGGGGGCGAGGGCCCAAGCCGACTTCAGCGGTGAAGACCGCCCCACCACCGGTCGGTGCCCCAAATGCCGGATTTCGAGCGGGCCTTGTGGTGGGCGTGTGACAGCGTCGCACGGGGTTCGGTGCGGTGCTCCATCGGGCGCTAGACCCCTTGCCTTCTTCATCGGCCATTGCGCCCGGCATCTCAAGCTCGGCTAGCGTATGGCGTGGTGATCGGCTCGGCTTAGTGCGGCGGTGCACCACCGGAGGCCATACTTATGGGGTCGGCATTTTATTATTCGCGATATCTCTTGGATCAACGCCTCTCCACCGTGCCCCAACACCAATGGCTGAGCAAGTTGTTCGGCCGACTTTGAAGTGGAGTACCGCCCGGCCGACTCAACGTTGTGGCGGACGCCTTGTCCCCCGGGACGCGGAGTTCGTATGGCCGGAACCCGGGTCGGCAGCGAGGTGGCTGTTGGCGGTGTCCGGCCCCTTCGTTCGCCTTCCTCGGCGACATTCGCGGGCCACGGCGGCGGCCCCGGACAGCCGGCTCCTTCTCCGGCAGCTGCAGGAGGGCACGCTGGCGGGCCTTGGCGGTGACGATGGCCTTCTTTCCACGGGGCCATGGTGTTCGTCCGGACCATGGCGACCTTCGCCACCGGGCGCTCACGGCCCGCTCATTCGCCGGCCACGAGGTCAGAAGATGCTGCACCGCCTCGCGCTGAGTTCTACATCCCGGCGGCCAGGACCTTGGTGGCGATTGGGTGCACACGTGCAGCGGCGTGCAAGGCGAACAAGACGGAGACGCTGCAGCCCGGGCTGAAGTGGGCCTGCTGCGGCCCTCGCGGTGCCATCCTAGGTGTGGGCGGATATCTCGATGGACTTCATCGAGGGCTGCCCAAGGTGGGCGGAAGTCGGTCATCCTCACGGTGGTCGATTGATTTTCCATGTACGCCCACTTCATCCCTTTCGGGCACCCTACACGGGCGTCGACGGTCGCGGGAGTTCTTTGACGGCATGAATGCGGTTGCATGGCCTCCCATCCTCCATCGTCGGCGATCGGGACGCCGTGTTTCTGGCCATGTACGTAGGGATCTCTTCAAGTGCGAGGGCGTGGACCTGCGCATGAGCACGGCGTTTCACCCGCAAACCCGACGGGCAATCCGAGGTGCGTCAATAAGGTGATAGCGATGTGCCTTCTTTGTGTCACGCGGTGATCGGCCGGTGCGCGTGGGTGGACCGGGTTATCTTGGCGAATCTCGCTACAACACTTCGTTCCACACCGCCTGCGCGCCACGCCGCTTCGAGGTGGTGTTTGGACCGAAGCCCCCGCCACCGCTGCCCGCAAGCCGGGTCCGAAATTTGTAGCCGCCGACGCCACGCGAAGGCCTTGATGACATCTCGGCGAGGCCGGCTACCGCTCATCCGAGCGCAGGCGCGGCCAAGCTACTATGTGGCCGGGCACCGCGACATAGAGCCGGGCGGCGGCGACCGTGTGGCCATCTTCTCAACCGCCCGCCGAGCCCTCGGAGCCGCGGGCGAAAGGCAAGCTCGGCCCCGCTATGCCGGGCTGTTCAGCGCCGCCGAGCGCAGACGGCAAGGTGGCCTACCGGTTGGAGCCACCGAGGGCGCATGACTCCCGACGTCTTCCATGTTGGCCTCCTCGGCACCCAAAAGGGCCACCCCCGGGTTTAACGGCGCCATCGCCACCGATCGACGACGACGGCAGGTGCTGCCGGCTCCTCTTCCGGGTTGGGCGTGTTACCGCGGCGCCCCGGCGGCGCCGCGGCCCGTGGCATGTCTTGGTCCGATGGCACGGACTTGACGCCGAGGACGCGACTTGGGAGCAGCTTCGGCGACTTCCCGGCGCGTACCCGATGTCCGGCTCGAGGACGAGCTGTTTTTGCAGCCGGGAGAGATGTTATGACCGGCAAGCACTATACGAGGAAGAAGCCCAGAAGTGGCTAGGTTAGCCGCTGGTTATGGGGGCTAAGGGCCCAATTAGTCTAAATAGAAAGTATTTATTTAATTCCCTTTATTTGAGAGAGGTATAAATACCCCTTGTAATCGAGACGATTGAGATTAAGCAAGAGCAGATTAATTGCTCGGCTTCCCTCGTGGAGCCACCATAGGTCTTCTCTTCCTCCTGCGACCACCATGGCACCTCGCCGTCGTTTGTCGCGGTTCAAGCCCCAACCTCTCATCACTCACACCTACAACCTCCGCCCTACAGCCATTGTTCACTCCGTTATCTGCTTAAAGTATGTGCTGTCATCTAGACATTCATTTCAGTGAGCTGCTCAATAAGTTTCATATTTTGTTATTTGATTATTAATCAGCTTTCTTGCAAGAAAAAAAAGATAGATTATTAGTCAACCGTGTTGTTGAGTGAGGGCTTCAAATCTTACTTTGTTTCACTATATTGATTTTTTCCTGGCTGTATTATGGGCCTGTTCATGTCCAAAATTGCCTGCCAAAGATTTGGCAAGCACACAGAGCAAATCCTGGAGAAGATCAAGGCACCATGGGCAGAGCACCAAGGTAACAGAGGAGCAAGGTTCGAAAGAAGGCAGAGCAGGTTGTTGGGCCAATTCTCGTCCCAGCCCAGTGAGGCCCATCTATTGAGGAGCTGTTTTCACACTCGTATTCACCACCGAGACCAGGTCAGAAAAGAACTCCACCAGCCGCCACCACGAGCACATCTAGATGGGTTTGGGTGGAGGCAGCTAGAATCTGGGATCCGGCGGCGGAGAGATTCCCGGTGACGAGGGAGGAGATTAGGCGGTTCGGGGGTTTAGCTAGACACCTAAAGAGAGTGGATCCAAAGACAACTAACGGGAGAACATTTGCTGGAGTAGTCACGCAAGAAATGGATCGCAAGCAAGGGTATGGCAGAGAGGGGGAAAGCTTCAGAAGTGGGCAAGGCCGGGGAGAGGAGGCCGCGGAAGATAGATGGCTATCAAGGCAAAGAATCGAGAGGGAAGAGATACAAGGGGTGGTTATCAGGAAGGAGATCGAGATGGAAGAAGGAACTACGGCCGTGATACAGATAACAAAGATTGGAGGGGAGGATACTACGAGAAGAGAAGCTACCAAGACGAGAGAGATGGTAGACAAAACAGGCAGTACAGAGGCTAGGATCAGAGGGAGAACCAGAATCATAAGAGAGCTGGTGGTGCTGAGGAGGGAAGAGAGGTCAGACAGATGACTGAAGATGATCTCAGATACAAACTGGATGAGCGCAAGAAACGTGGCTATGCTCAGTTTGCTCAGTCAGGTACCAATCAACCACAGAATTACAACAACAACCAGATCCCAAAATGCTGTGGAGATGAAGGGCATTCCTGGTGGGAGTGCACAAATCCTCCCTCGTGCTATAGTCAGAAAAGAAAAGGGACACAAATCAGCAAATTGTCCTTTGAAGAGCAACAAGGGCCTAACTCATTGTGCTATGGGTATGCCAGGTCAGCTGTTCTACTCTCTCAACATCCCTGAGACTAAGGCTAATGGCAAGAAAAAGATAGATAGTACAATCAGAGCTATTGTGACTGTTCTTGATGGTAGAGGTACTAAGGCTAGAGTTAGAACCGAAGCGCAATATAGAGCCGATTCGAGTGGAACTGGAATGTGAGGAGTTTTTGATGAGTTTTTAGTGGATATCCCTTCTAAAAAGCGTGGATGCAATTGATGAGCAAAATGGGGAGATCAAATTCATAACATCGATATTATTGCCCACGCTTGAAGAGACAAACATGGATCCCGAGGTGTTCAAAGTCCTATCATCTGTTTGGGTCAAGGCCGAGGTATACCGGATGAAGCAAAATCGAATATCCGTTATGGAACGGCAAAATTGATTGGTGAACCACGAAGATGTACACATTCCATCACCGCAATGGAAAAAAGTGTGGCTAAAAGTGGCTTGTAAGAACCCATCCAAAATAGAGGGCGAGATGAGCGGACAAAATGCCCAAATTTCCTCCAAATAAGCGGATGATGATCAAGAGACGGAAGAGGATGACTTGACGGATGAGGAGGATCCTTTGTCCCAAGAAAGTAACAGATGGCTAGATGCTTTGGTAAGCCACAACCAAACAACTCTAACTCAAACACGGGGAACATCTACTCGGCATGGGAGGAAAGTTTGCAAGGGTACCCGATGAAGTGAGTGGAGATCAACCAAGAGATATGAGTCGGGGAAAATATGGCGAGATCGATGCCGGACCGATCCATGAAATACAAAGCTTAGAATTGAGAGATTTGGGTTTCATATCTCGCTTAAGAGGATAATCATGAGCTCTATGAGAGTGTTTCAACTCCCGAGGAAGAAATGCCAAACTTACGGACACACGGTATCACCTCCCAAGACACGGATGGAAGATGGAAAAGAAGAAGAGTTTACTAATATGAAAGAGTTAACTTCAGGGAAAAACAACTTCCCGGTGATAGAGGTAGTTGAAGCAGCTCAAGTTACAACAAACCGTAACTTGGTGGGAAATCAACTATCAATCAAGATGAAGATTTGGCCAACCAAAGCTCGGGAGGGAATGACCAACAATCACAAGTCCAATCTCGTCAAGATGGGCCCGTTTCAAGCCGATTCGATACGAGTAAATCATGAAGATGGCACATCAATGATGCAGAAGGCCATGAACAGGAAGGCTTCTACCACCGCGGCAAAACGCAAAGGTATAACTCATACTCCTAATACTAACCCCTGATTTATCTATCCGGGATGTTGCTAAAGCTTGTGGGGAAATATATCCATTATCCAAGCCGAGAGGAAACTAGAATAGCTCTCCGTAAAAACGAAACAAAGATTAGAGATAATTGCTCGAAAAAAACTAGCGGAAGAACGAGCGTAATGCAGAGGTAGAAGGTTACGTTGAAAGAGATGATTGTGATTTAGAGTTATTAAAGCAAAACAAGCCAAAGAAGAGTGATAGAGGTGTTATTCAGAATTTAGAGATATCAAAAACAAAGTCTAGAGGAACTAGAGCTGCTAAGGAGATAACACCAAGTATTATTCGGAATATAAGAGGGATGGGAACACTTGGCGAGAAGAAAATTGTTGTTAGAGTTAATTGTTAGAGTATGAGTAGTGTTGGCCCATGAGGCTAGGCCCAAGAGGCCCATGTATGCACTATATTGTTACCCTTCTAGGGTTAGCCCTAATTGAGGAATCAATTCTAACATGGTGCTCGCTTGAGATCCTCTCTCCTTCCTTCCCACCCATTCGTCGCGGTCGACGTTTCCGTGCGCCCCCACCTCTCTCTTCCTTCCCCATCTTCCTTTCTGTGACATTCTTTGCTGCCGTTGCATTGCCGGCTACGCGAATCTTGGCGCGCGGGACCTAGGAATGCCGGCTGGATTCGCCCGGCCAGGCTGGGACTGTCCTCGTCGTGGATCGCGTCCGAGGGCCTCCTACGCTTTCGAGCACGCCGCCGCCCGACCCTTCTTCTTTGGCCGCCATTGCCGACGCTGCCCGCCCGGCTGCGCGGCAGCCGCCGCGCAGCAGGCGCGGCGCGGCGCCGAGATCTGGCCGGCGGGCGCGAGCACGCGTGACCCTCCCCTGCGGCGTTTCGCCTGTTTGGCTAGCCTCCCTCCGTGGGCGCCCGGCCTGCGGCTGGGGCGCCGGTCGCCATCGTCTGGGCCGGTGGTGGGCCGGCCCATGCCGAGGCCGTGGCACGCCTTTGGCGCCGGGCCGAGGGCCTCGCCGCCATCGCGGTGCGGGTTCGGGCATCCTCCTCTGCCCGTCGCTGCCCCCTCCCCTCCAAGCAGCCCCAACAGGGTGCAGCCGCTGTCGCTAGCCCGGGGAGCGGGCAGCCGACGCTGCCCCGTCGCGTGTTTGACACCATGAGGGCCCGGCACCGCCGCCGCCCCGACCGACCCTGCCCTTAGCGCCGCCCGAGCCGCTACTATGGCCGGCAGGCCCATCTTCGCGCGGCCACTCGCTTGGGAGCGCGAGGGCGGTGCGGCAGCGCAGAACCATGCGGCGTGTCCTGCCATGAGCGCGGGTGCCTCGCCCTTTCCCCGCCCGCCTCAGGGCACGCCTTTCGCGCAGGCGTGCAGCGGCATTGCCGCTGTCGTCGGCGAATCACCTTGGCGCGCGCCGCAACCTCGCCACGACTTCGCCGATCCCTTGGGCGCAATTTGGAGACCTCCCGGGGTACGCCCTTGCTACTACTCCTCCGCGCCGCTATCTCCTCCCTATTCCTCACGCCTCCGGGCAGCGGGGTGGGAGGGCCGTGGCGGCCGCCCGTCAAATCGGCGAGCGGTGGCGGTCGGACTCTCACGGTGCTCCACACAGGACTCACCACTGCGTCTCCGCGGCCTCCTCTCGGCGCCGGGGCTCGCCTCTCGGCTTTGTCGGTCGGACCAGCGGCCTAGGGCCCCCTTCCACCACCGTGGTCGAGACTTTCACGGCCCTTCCGGGGCTCTCGGCGGTGCGCCTGCAGAAAGCGGCAGCCATGCTGTTGGTGCTCCACGGGATCGCACAACCCGTCTCCGTGGGCTACACCTCCGGCACTTCGCCGGGCTTGTCGGTTGGGACCGGCGGCCTTGGCGGCCTCGACACCTCTGTCCCCTTCTCCACCACCACCACCACACCGGCTTCCCCTCGACCTCGACCTCTTGAGATGTGTCCGCCAGACCAGTGGCCTAGCCACCTTTCTTTTCTCCCTGCGGGTCCCGCTGGACCGTGAACCCGACTCGCCATCTCCCTGTGCCGCACGCCCGGCACCTTGTGCGGATCCGTAACCTCCCCACCCCTCCGTAGGCCCCTGTCGCGGACCCGGGCGCCGGTGTATGTTCCGAACGCAGGTGCCAGTGGTGCAGATTGCCAGACGTTTCCGCCAGCCGTGCAGCGTTTACCAACCGGCTCCGGTGAGGTCCCGCCACCCCGCCACTGGGTGGCAGCCTTCTCGGCGGGCTCCGTGGTCACCACCGTTGATGTCCCCATCACCGACGACATCGACACCACCGGTGGCCCCTCCCCGGCTACACCTACTCCACCGGCCAAGGCCTCCCAAGATCGCACGTGCTATGTCGGCCGGTGTACCACCTGGCCGCTCCTTCACCGCGAGCCCGCGTCATGTTCACCTCGATGGTGACGCGCAAGACGCCGGCGGGTACTCTTCGCCCCGCTCTTGCGGCGTGCCCGGCGACTCGCCCGGTCTCTCCGGTACCCTCTTCCGTTCAAGGCGGCCTTGTCGGACCCTCACGGCGCGCGGCGCAATGGAAGAGGATGCTGTCTGCTCTACTCGCCAACCAGACTTGGGATCACGGTGCCCCGCCCGGCCCGGCTCCAACATCGTCACCCGGCAAGTGGATCGGACACACAAGCGGCGGGCTGATGGTACTGGAGCGGTACAAGGCTCGCTGGGTTCTTCGCGGGTTCACTCGGCGCCGGGGAGTTGACTATGATGAGACCTTCGCCCCGGTGGTGAAGCCGGCCACCGTCCATAGACGGTTCTCTCTCACGGCTCTTGCTCGCTCCTCGGCGGTGCATCAATTTGGATGTCAAGAATGCCTTCTGCATGGGAGCCTTCTTGCGAGACAGTCATCGCAATCAGCCGGCGGGGTTCATTGACTCTTCTCGTCCGACATGGTGCGCCGGCTCAACAAGTCTCTTTACGGCCTCAAGCAGGCCCCTCGGGCGTGGCACTCTGGATTGCGGCCTTCTTGGTGTCCTTGGGTTTTGTGGAAGCCAAGTCGAGATACATCCCTATTTATCTACCACCATGGAGCCGAGGCTGGCGTGCACTGCTGCTCTATGTTGATGACATTGTCCTCACAGCTTCCAGTCCTTCACTCTTGCGCCGCATCATCGGTGCTCTTCGCCAGAGTTTCACGTGAAGGATGCAGGTGCGCTCCACCACTTTCTCGGGGTCTTTGTCGAGCCTCGTCCCCTTTGGACTTCTTCTTCACCGGCCCGGCGGTACACTCTTGATATCCTCGAGCGGCGAGGATGACGGGCCGCAAGCCTTGCTCCACCCGGTTGACACCGCAGGCAAGGCGCTGCCGAGGCGGGGCGATCGATGGGCGAGACCCTACCGAGAACCGGAGTCCGTCGGTGCACACCGGTACCTCACTTTCACCAGGCCGGACATCACCTACGCCGTGCGATAGATTTGTCTCCACATGCATGATCCCCGAGAGCCCCACCATCGGGCTCGCGGAAGCGCTCCTTCGCTACCTCCGCAAGACCGATTGACTACGGGTTCCGCTTCACCCGTCTCCCCTACGCCGAGCTGGTCGCCTACATCCATACCCCGGGCCGGTGTCCGGACACTCGGCGCTTCCACCTCCGGCCACGCCGCCGCCTTCCTAGGGACAACTTGGTGTCCCTGGTCGTCAAGCGCCACCGGTTGTCTCCCGCTCAGTCTCGGAGGCGAGTACCCGCTATTGCTAACTTGGCGTGGCGAGGCGTCGGCTCCGGCGGCCTCCCATGAGCCCACAACCCTCTCTTTAGGACCCACGCTGGTCCATCTGCGACAACGCCGCCGTCTACCTCTCCACCAACCACTGTGCAGCACTGAGGACCAAGCATGTGGAGATCGATCTACACTTTGTCCGTGATCGGGTCACCATCGGCGAGGTTCGGGTCCTCCACGTCCCGACCACCTCCGGTTCGCCGACATCTTCACTAAGGGTCTCCCGTCCTCGACCTTCGCCGAGCCGCTCCGGCCTCAACATCACTAGTGGCTAGTTACGCCACGGGGGGGCTCTGTCTTTGTACTTCTTTTTCGTGTCCGGCCACGCAAACTCTGGCTGCGATGGTACTTTGACTGCGGGGGATGTTAGAGTATGAGTAGTGTTGGCCCATGAGGCTAGGCCCAAGAGGCCCATGCATGCACTATATTGTTACCCTTCTAGGGTTAGCCCTAATTGAGGAATCAATTCTAACATTAATAAACAGATACTCCTTTGATGTCATATGTATCTAGGAGACTATCAAAACCACATTCAGACAGAGAGAGTTAGACAGATTAGCAGGTGACAGAGATATGTTCTGGACAGTTAAACCTTGTGATGGGCATTCAGGAGGAATGTTGATTGGGGTTGACAAGGAAATTGCTCAAATTGAGAGGGAAGACCAAGGAGACTTTTTCCAATGTGTGGAGCTTATTATCAAAGAAGATGGCTTCAAGTGTGCTCTGATAAATATCTATGGCCCCTGCACATGATGAAAAGGAAAGCTGGAGTTCTTGGATGAAGTCCAAAATAAGATATTATCCCCGCAATCTCCAATAATAATAGGAGGAGATTTTAACTTTGGTGAGATGTGCTTGAGAAAAGTCTTGAGGGGAATATCAATGAAGGCCTGGTGAGATGGGCATTCAGGAGGAATGTTGATTAGGGTTGACAAGAAAATTGCTCAAATTGAGAGGGAAGACCAAGGAGACTTTTTTCCAATGTGTGGAGCTTATTATCAAAGAAGATGGCTTTAAGTGTGCTCGATAAATATCTATGGCCCCGCACATGATGAAAGGAAAGCTGGAGTTCTTGGATGAAGTCCAAAATAAGATATTATCCCTGCAATCTCTAATAATAATAGGAGGAGATTTTAACCTGGTGAGATATGCTTCAGAAAAGTCTTCAGGGAATATCAATGAAGGCCAGTGAGATGGGCATTAGGGAGGAATATTGATTGGGGTTGACAAGGAAATTGCTCAAATTGAGATGGAAGACCAAGGAGACTTTTTCCAATGTGTGGAGCTTATTATCAAAGAAGATGGCTTTTAAGTGCGCTCGATAAATATCTATGGCCCTCGCACATGATGAAAGGAAAGCTGGAGTTCTTGGATGAAGTCCAAAATAAGATATTATCCCCGCAATCTCCAATAATAATAGGAGGAGATTTTAACACTTTGGTGAGATGTGCTTAGCCGAAAAAGTCTTGAGGGGAATATCAATGAAGGCCACGGTAGATGCTTTCAATGAAATGATCAACAATACATCTTTGAGGGAAGTCCAGGAGAACAGGAAGCAGATACACATGGACAAATAAGCAAATTCCCCTATCTTGTTTGTTTTGGATAGAGTGATGATAACCAATGAGATGGAAGACAAATATGACCTAATCTTAGTATTCACTCCCCCTGAGTTGGATCGGATCATGACCCACTTATTGTGGACACTTTGGAGCAATGGTGAAAGATAGAACCTATTATTTCAGATTTAACAATCGGTGGCTAAGAAAAGAAGGATTTAGTGAATGGGTGAGGCGAAATGGCCATCAAGATACAAACATGGTGTCTTCGATCATTGGCATGTGGTTTCCAGTAAATTGAGAAGGGCCATAAAAGGATGGGGACAGAATAATGAAAGTCAACAAAAAAAATATAAAAAAGCTAATCATGAAAGAAATTACGAGTTAGATGAAGCAAGTGAATTAAGAGATCTATCTTATGTGGAATGGGAAAACAGATATGAGTTAGAACTACAACTACAAGGTATATTAGAGGATGAGGAAAGACAAGTGGCAACGAAGAGGAGGTGAAAAAATGGATGTTAGAAGGTGACTCAAACTCTGCATATTTTCACAAGTGTGCAAATGGAAGGAAAAGAAAAATGAACATTATTGAGAGAGCATGTAAGCGATTCCTACAAGAATTTTGGTCTTCTTGAGAGCCCGAGACACTTGATATTCACCTAGATGATGATATGTGGACAACCGATCAACAATTGTCGATGAACAAAATACCCGGCTTGCGGACCTTTTACCTTGCAAGAATTGGAGTTAGCACCGAAAGAGATAAAAGGAAACACCGCACGGGACCGGATGGATTCACTATAGAATTCTTTAAAGCTTTCTGGCAAGAAATTAAGTTTGACATCCTAGAGATGTTACAACTACTGCATGAGGGTCAGTTGGACTTGTGGAGGCTGAATTATGGAGTCATAATCCTTATTCCAAAAGTGAAGCCTGCCACTAACATAAAGCGATTCAGACCAATATGTCTCCTCAATGTGATATACAAAATTATTACAAAGGTCGACAATTAGACTACTTGAGAGGTGGTCAAATACATAGTACATCTGTCCAAACTGCATTTATACTAGGGAGAAATATTCTAGAAGGGGTTGTCATTCTATAGTGAACGAGAGTTAAGAAATTATCCGGGATCATTCTCAATTTGGACTTTGAGAAGGCATATGACAAGATCAATTTGGTCATTTTAGAGGAAGTGATGTGGAGGAAAGGTTTACGTAAACAATGGATAGAGGATCGGTAAGAGCTGTTAAGGGAGGAAGAGTGCGTGTGGATATCAATGCGGAAAGAGGGCAATTCTTTAGAAGCTACAAGGGACTTAGGCAGGGAGATCCCCTATCTCCACTGCTATTCAATATGCTTTGTCAACTATGCTATTTAGAGCTAGTGCAGCTGGAGCTATTCAGGGCTTAGTCCCACACTTGGTGGAAGGGGGACTAACACACTTACAATATGCCGATGACACGGTTATACTCCTCGAACACTCGAGCGTAAAAGCTTGAGAAACATTATACACATCCTTTCATGTTATGAAGCTATATGCGGCATGAAAATAAATTATGACAAGAGCGAAGTCTTCTTTGTGGGTTTGAGTGATCGGGGAAAAAACTGCTGGTGATGGAATCCTTACGAGTGCAAAATGGGAACACTTCCAATGAAATATCTGGGTATCCCAATAAGTGATTTCGCAAAATTTCAAAAGGTGATAGTGTGTTCATTACACCTCAAAAGGTGATAGTGTGTTCATTACACCTAATCAAAATAGCACTTTCATGATTTCAAAAAAAAATAGCACTTTCATGTTCACCATCTTTCCACATCCACGTGTAATGAATATTCATGAAGAAGAACTCCTTACCCATATGATGGATAGAAAGGATAAATTGAGTGCCTTCATTCCTAGAATGTTGGTTATTTTTGGACAAACCTAGTTGGTTATTTTTGGACAAACCTACTGTAAGAATGAAGATTAGACAAAAAAGTGACAAAAAAAATGTTAGAAAATTTCAACCTTGCTCCATGTTTGGATTAGGAAGGAGAAGATAAGAGCAAGTAGGCATAACCATGGAAGTAAACATGAAAATATTTTTTTGAATTGGCATCCGAGGCTATATAAAATTTGTAGATCATGCTTGCGCTGTGATATATATAAAAATTCAGGATATATGGCCCCTGATGCTAGCAGATTGTATACAAGGATTTATCATGTGAAGATGCATGGACAGGGGTATAATTTGCAGCGACTAAAACAAAGCGTGATATGTAGCCCCGATTCTAGCGGGCGGTCTACGGACGCTTTAGATCATGTTTAAGTATGAGATTGTGGTAACTTTTTTTTTTCATATTTGTAGTAGTAGTTCAAGAATCATATCAAAAGTCTAAATTACTCCCCTCAAATTTGGCATATGTCCAGATAACCTTAGGTGGTCTACTTTACCCACTTAACATGATTTCTTATTCTTTTTTCCATGTATTAGTTCAGTCCTGATATCAACTTTTTGTGATATGATAGAGAACATGATAAGTAATGTTAGAAAAGTAGATCTCAAGTTTTTCCCCATTATTTTGATAGCTTACGAAATTTAATAATAAAATTATACTAGATATACAATATCGTAAAATATAATGATGATGAAAAATTCATAGTGCATTTTTTTCTAACACAAAATACAATGACCTCTATCACCTCACAAAATTTAAAACTAAAATATAATTTACACAGAGACACAAAAAGGAAAAATCTCTTTAAGGTGTCAGTTGGACCAACTTAAATAGTTGGAGGGAGTAAATTGAACCAAATGTTAGTTTGGGGGGTTATTTCGACATAGGCCGAACTTGGAGGGAGTGATATGGACTTTTTCCTTTTATTTTTTTTGGCAGAGACATGGAGCATTTTTCAGTTAGCCATGTTATTGCCAACTATTAAAATTTATCAATCCTAAAGGAGATTAGTTTCATATCATAGTGATTGCCAAATCACTGAAACTCACGGGTATCTTCATATGTATACATGTGTTTGAAACCACAGTTGTGAATCCAAAAGGATATTCAATGGAGGACCAGAAAAGAAAAGGGATGTGAACTTACCAATCACAAAAGGAACATGATCATTAAATTTGCAGGAACAGATCTTGTCATAGAGAGGCCTGAGCTGTTGCTGCAGGCGGTGGAGAACGAGAAATACCCTAATAAGTGGGTCGCACTGGGCCGATGGTCGACCGAATTGCAATTACCATCAGCAAGTTAATCTTCTACCAGAGAGAATTGGACTCCCTCCACTGTATGAAGTTGCTGCTCATCTCCTTTGCTGTGTCGGGACAAGAGGGCAAGGGAATCAAATATGAGGGAAGCTTATCTTGGCTAATGCCTAACTGAGATAAAAAAAATACCTTAATAAGTGGGCCGTGTTGTTCCGATGCTCACCCTAATTGACACTGCGATGACCAAGGTAATCTTCTACCTGCTAGAATTGAGCTTCCTCCACTGTATCAAGCTGCTGCTCATCTTCTTTGCCGTGCCAGGACAAGAGCGCAAGGAAAGTAAGTAAATATGATAGAAGATCACTGTAGCTAATGCTGCGTCACCTATCCTGACCCCACGCAACTAACAGTACCTTATAAGTAGGCCTAAACTTGTTAACCGAAGTCATTTAATTGTTATAATGCCATCAAAATCTCCGGCACAAACATTTTTTCACGTTCAATGACACAGTTACTAGGTTGTTTCAACGCATACTTTTCTAAGATTATGAAAGAAGATCGGGCATCATCCCCACAAGTGAGGAATGATTTGTCACATACTAATATATATGAACAAATATTTGGTTCTCTAGGCGCAAACAGATAAAACATCTAATTTAGAGAAATATATACTCTCAGTATTTGCAGTCAATACTCAACGGAATTACATGTATGAAAGTGAGCGAATTATGTTTATGCAAGTTCCCAGTTCAAAAAAAAGTGGGGGGTGCGTACCTGCATGTTCTTGGTATGTAGCTCCACTGTTATCTGCAGACGTAAAGTTTGTAGAGTCCATGTGAAAATATTCCGTCTTGTCTATAGGACCTTTTGGTCCTAGTATTTGGCCTGAACCAAAATCTAATTATGACACTTGCTGTTGAGATTTCATTGACGTTAATAAATTGAACTATCAATTCTCAAAAAAAATTAACAAGCTTGGTCTCGATTCTTACCTTCTGATGAAATGCTATCCCTAAAGCTCCTTATGCGTAGCGTAACCTACTGGTTTGTCCTCTCTTTCCTCTCACGAGCTGCATGCTTAAGCAACTTGTCCCGACTAATCAAAGTGGCGTATCAACCTCGGTGGTGAGCTCATCGCGGCAAAAATGGTACCTCAGATTTGGAGTTGTCCTTTGTGTGCATCGTCTTGCCTTCCTTCTTGACTTAAAGCTGGCGCCATCTACATCTCCCATGTAGATGCATATACGACCTCCGCCAAGTGCCCGCACGCCATCGTCCTCCTCCTTGACTTGGTCGGTGTCGTCCTCATCACCCAGGTACACTTTTGCTTGTTGATGTCCCTAGATGAGTGCATTGTCAATGCCAACACAAAGACAATAGAGGGTAAGTATACGAGAATAAGAGGAAGAAGAAGAGAACTCATTCAAATGACCAAAAGCCAAAGAAAAGTCAAAACGAGGGTCATTTGAAATGAGCAAAACTTGGTCCCCAAGGACATGGCCAACGAGCCAAGCAAAGCACGACTAACCCTCAAGAAGAGGCGCAGAAAAGGGCTCAACACAACTAGCAAAGCTCAAAGCACCAAAAAACCACTAGAACCTCCGGAAGAGGCAAAAGCTCAACGCAGACTCAAAGTGCAACTCCACGAAAAGGTGTAGTATCTCAAATGAATGCATACACGTTGGATTTGTGTGTCACTCTCCCCTTGTTGGCATATATACTTATCAAACTAAAGCCCAAAGACTGCAACTCCCCCTCAAAAAATGCTATGAAAGAAAAGGGATGCAAAATCACGAGAAGCTTCAAGAGCATAGTAATCGAGTGAAAAGATGCTCTAGGTAGTGCTCACGTATAGCAACAAATACAAGTGCTAGCAAATGCTCAAAACCGATCAAGTGAAACAAAATATGAAGTTAAGCACTTTTGTTCAATTTTAAGCAATTTAAAACGAGGTTCACCACTAAAAGTAGCGCATAGCGGTATAAGCGAGGAAATCAACCTAGTGCTAACAAGTGTATGCAAGGTGAACTACCCCCAAGCAGCGGCCACACATCATGTCAAAGACGAACCTAACACTTGTGTTCTCATTAAATTTTAATTTTATCGGAGTTCGCAACTTATTAACACAAGAATTAGTCAAAAACATGTGTGTCCGAGAGGTTATCGATCTTGTTAGCTTTTAGTTCGCAACCATGCCAAGCCATAAGCTTAAGACAATGATTTAGGGCATCCACTACCGGGCTCAAGTTCATCCTTAAGTGCAATAGGAAGCCGTCTCGATACCTTGGCGTGGGACAAGTATAGACACATCTCGATCTTCTTGGAAACTTTAGTTCGCAACCATGCCAAGCCATAAGCTTAAGACAATGATTTAGGGCATCCACTACAAGGCTCAAGTTCATCCTAAGTGCAATAGGAAGCCGTCTCGATACCTTGGCGTGGGGCGGTATAGACCCATCTCGATCTTCTTTGTCGGCTTTTAGTTCGCAACCATGCCAAGCCATAAGCTTAAGACAATGATTTAGGGCATCCACTACAAGGCTCAAGTTCATCCTAAGTGCAATAGGAAGCCATCTCGATACCTTGGCGTGGGGCGGTATAGACCCATCTCGATCTTTTTTCTCGTCACTTAACTTGGATTTCAAATTTTATAACAAGTTTATTAGGATTTGTCCAAGCAAGTGAATGGCTCAAAACATGAGGCGTAGCAACCTAGCATATAAATGATAGCTTGGGGATCTCAACATATCCTATACATGCTATTTGCAATCTCGGTGGTGAATATTTTTCAAGTTTAACAATAATAAAGCATGTTCACATATTATAAAACAAGCTTAGCTCATAACATATATCAAGTGATCAAAGAGAGCCTAAGCTAGAAGCACTATCTCACAGAACATACCATAGAGAGCATAATTTTATTCTAACAGCTATAATCATGAAGCTCAAATATGCTCTATCATACATGATGCTATGAAATGCAATATGATACAAAATCAAAAGCGAAGCTAAACTCCAAATAAAATCAAAACCATGGTTAGAAGAAACAATGACATCTCTTGCCACCAAATCTGCTACCTCATCAATGTTGCTAACCCACGGCTACAAGAACTATGCTTGATAATTTATTTAAGAAATTAGTGACATGATGCAATCAACAATATGAACCACATCTATTCCAAAGTATTCCACATGATGCAAGCAAAGTACAATGCCGCAATTTTGTTAAAAGGAGATGTACTTACCCTTAGCACATTTGCACATATCCATCATCTACATTGTTGCCCAGACTTCTATTGCCGGAAGAAACGGCTTGAAGTTTCAAATTTAGTTATCTCTACTATAGGTAACAATGGTCTTTGCAAATCGAGCACTTGTTGCACACCTCCAGCACACAAATTACCAGATGCGAAACCTGTTAGAATGTTAGAATGAGGCCAACCAAATGTATTGCTAGGCCCAAAGGGGCAGTTATACAATGTACAATGTGCTAGAGAAGCCCTCCAAGTAGAGGGGAAATTGTAGAGACACACCACACCCAATAGGTGGGGTTAATTTCCATATATAGAGACAAGAGTTGTCAAGTACAACTTGAGTACAAGAACATGCTACATATCTCTAATAGAAATACCATATATCCTACATTTAACAACCCCCTCAAACTCATGGTGGATCTACAACAATGAGTTTAGAGAGTAAAAAGGTATGTTGAGCCCATGTTTGTGCCTTGGTGAAGAAATCCGCTATCTGAACCTCTAAAGGTACATGTTGGAGTGACAAGTACAGGTTGAGTGCATTAACAAATATAGGGCAACATACTGTGACAGTACATAAATTTACTTTTTTGTTGGGGGATTTAGTAGAACAGATTATGGTTTTGACATGCATATAGTAGAAAAGATAATGAAATGTGCATCTTCGATTAACTTATTAACCAGGAAGTGAACTGCAGTACGAAGGTTTGAAGACTCGAGTGTAAATTCCATACCTCCTTTACATTTTCTTTCACCCTTCTCAAGGAATCAAGTGAACCAACATATACTTCTTTCCCTTTACAAAGAACCCGAACATTATCTTGAAGAACTTTTTCTGTAGTCTGCCACCTTTCCACTTTGCCACTACAAAAAAACAGCTCAAACTTTTTGAGAACCAATTTGTACTTCCTCACGGAGAAGAAACATGTATTCGGGATAAACAAAAAGTAGCTCACTAAAGTTACTCTGTCTTTACAAAACAAAAAACTACACGCACGGCGGTCGAGATATCGAAGCAATATACCTATTGCACAAGCGGGAGCCTCAAGAATGGGAGGGTTGTAGTACCACCGAGAAGTCGTGTAAAAGCGCCGCAGAGGTTGAGCTATTAGCCTCAAAATTCGGACCTGCATTGTTGGGATTACTCATTAGTGCCACAATATTTGGGGCCGAAATCGAGATCGCCAAATCCAAATGTAAAAAAAATGAAAACAGATGTCATGCTCGGCTTCTATCAAAGGGTATCCCAATTATCGGCAAAAGAAAAATGTAGTTGGTACACTTGGTAATCAGCAATGTCACATGGCAATAAATCTAGAGACAAGAACATTTTAATGGAGAAATTGGTGCATTAACAAAGAACGGACATACTTTGCATAAATATCTTTGTAGATTTTCTTTTTCACACATATAGCGAGATATTGTGATGGCAAATAAATTGATGTGTTCAGATATATATAATATAAACTCATTTGTGCCCGTGCTCTATCTAAGTATCTATCAGACATCTTGGGAAGGAGAAAAGGAACTCTTGTATGAGCAGGACTCAGAAATCCAAAATAAGATATGCAAGACTGAAAATTGATAAAAGGAACACGAAGTGAACACTACGGGGAATAGAAGGTAACAATCATGTGCCAAGCGCTTGAAACAAGCGAGGCTATCAAGTTGACACCGATATGGAAAACAAATTGCACAAATAAGAACTTGTTGTATTTGCGGTTTCTATTATATTGGATTTTGCCCATAGGTTCGATGAAAAATAGTAGTAGAAAACTTACATTTACATGTGAACCCAACATATGTGACAACGTTTGTTGAGAATACTAATTTTCAAGTGGGCATACTCGAACAATCTCCCACCTCGACCGAAATGCTTTGCGGCCCCAACTTCTCACTCTCGGGATGTGGACAAACCTCTAGTCCCCCATATAGTTATATTGCAACGTTCTTGCTACTTCAATATTCCCCGAAAATGTATGATCCATAAAAAGTCGAGTAAAAGAAAGTTTAGGTATAGGACATCGGACAAAGGAATTTATATTTTTCGTTTAACTTGTAACTATTTTGCAAACATGGCTTCGATAACATTACGTATAGTGAACAAACCATTGGGACAAATGGACCCTAAAGTGTGCTATCTTTTTAGTAGATAACAAATTGGCTCTTGTTAAGAATAACCGAAGTTGAGTTAAACTCTAAATTAGAATGAAGTGAAATACGAAAGCATTATTTTTTTTGTACAATAAAAGGCGTGGGAGGGAACCTAAATAGCTAACCTCATTGCCTTTTAAATGCATAATTAAAACAGGCCCCAAAAATTAAAACCATTCTTCACGGAGCCACGGGGGCACATATGCAGCCAATTTTATTGAATCAAATCTAAATAAACTAAACCCACATAAATCGGCATGAATATAGACATGAAGAAGCAGCCAACCATACACGGAAAAGAAGCGCTAGTCAAAATACAGGTAAACTAAGACGGCAAGTATCCTTTCTTGAAATGGCCATTTGCCGCTACGTATCCAGAAGCATCATGGTGGCTTCCAATGGTGTCGATGTAACCCGAAAGGAAAGATGTCGGTGGTTGTAATTAATAAGTAACTAACAAATCAAGCTAGCAACACGGCATTCAGCAATGACCGAAAAGCACTGCGAAGGACACGAAAAAAAACCGTTGGAAGGCGTAAATCGTCCAAGAGAAGCCAAAGTGAAAGGAAATAATAGGAAATATTTTTTTGCAAAAGCAGAGCCCGTGAAATAAAAATAGACTAGAAACAAAGGAAGCGACATCCGAATAAGAAGATGACATCAGTAATGTATTAACAAATTACATAAATGAAAAAAGCGATAACAAAAAGATTCAGCAAGCAAAGTTACCCTACGAAGCGGATGTGAGCAACCTAAGGGCAGCGCAATGAAGCGAGGGAAGTAGCAAGGCGTAGCGACACCACAACTGAAGCAAAGAATAAAAGCAGGGAGAATCATAAACCTAAAATATGCATTAATAATGAGTACAGATGACAACCTGAGACAAAGACCAAAAGCAGGACAAGCCATGTATCGAAGATGTACATGAACACCATGTGGTACTAAATGGTGAAACCCGGAAAGGCCCAAACAAGCGGTATCGAGCAAATAATTAATACCCAAGTTGGTGACCTACCTGCTTTGCCCCCTTGGCCAAACCACGAATAACATGCTAAAATGATTTGCGGTCACAATTCATCCATACCGGTGAACTCACCGAGCGGATAACCAAAAGAATCTGCGGCGACCATTAATTGACACTAAGCAAAGTTGCTGAACCATTAACTTGAAACTATCCTAACATTTGTTAACAACGACTACATCCTCGCGATGCCATCGAGGCAGGTGCATAAAAAGGGCCTTGGGGAGGCTCGCATCCGCCGAATGAATACACCTAAGTAAAAAAAATCCTCTTTTCGCAAATTAATCTCACGAGGAACCATGAATCGGTGCTCGGCAAACTTCTCGAATAACTAACCGGGATTATTGGCGACTACTTTAGAGCGCCATCGAGCGGCTTTAAGCGGTGACAACATGCTTCACGATGACCGAATCTACGGGGTGAATGAGCGCCAAAAATTAAAGGAACATTGTGCACCGCCGATACCCACCTAACCACATTGTTTTGTTTGAATGCCCAAAACAACCAATCCAACTGACTGTAAACAGGACAAAGGCAAAACACCACTCCATATAATATGGCGGACCACAAGTATCTCATAATAGGCGGCTCCAAAAGACCAATTCTTTCCCTGTTTATCTTTTTGCTAATCAAGGCGGCGTTTTCTTTAGCACCGAACCAGGGTGTACGAGGGCGTGTGCAAAGCGCTAGGTGTGACGACACACTTACCGGCGAGATAGAATGGAGCAGAGAACCGCGTAACAAAGAGAAAAGCACCGTATAGGCACTAGAGAACACGAGGCCAACAACGAAACATATATAAACCATGATCCAAAGAGACAGGCAGGGCACAAAGACATCAATTGCTTTTAGAAACTTATTTGTGACTCCAAAATATTTAACTTGAATTTTCAACTGAAACCCTTCCCTAAAATCCAAGTCAAATCACTTCAAATCCCTCGATTTCTAGGAATTAAAAAGGTTGTCACAAAAATACAAAACCTATTTTAGGCTACTTTCTCCTACCTCCTCTCCCTACGCTTGGGCCAACATCCCACTTGGCCCGATGCCTATTCACCATGGCGGTCGCTAGCGCTTTCTCAATTTTGTTTAGATGCCGCGAAACTAAAAAGAGAAGAGGAACAGGAGCAAAGCACATACCGAAGGGGGACCTAGGGCGGCGCACAAATCGCGTTCTCCACTTCGTCGCCTCCTGCTTCTTCCACTTCCATCGAGGGAGCGCGCCTTGCTTTTATGTCGAATTAGCAAGATCTACTACCCGTCTTGTCGTTTCGATTACGGCCTGCCCGTCTCCCGGGGACCTCGCCCAGCCGAGCTCAAATCGCCCGGAAGGTGCGCCGCCACTGCCGGGGAGAGGAGCGAACACGCGAAAGGTACGGCACCCGCAGAGTTGTGGTGCTACCGGCCGGCCGGCGCTCCTCTGGAGGATTTGGGGGCGGCGAGAGAAGACGAAAAAGGGAAGGCAACGCCCAGTCACAAAAGTTCGGTACATAGGTACGAGGAACGTGGTACATGCGACATGGAACGTTAATTTAAAGTTCCGGTTCACGGGGGTATACTTCTTGGAATGATGGTTCAAAAACCTAGAACGTGAACCAACTATTTTTTGGTACGATAGCTTGGTACAATCCTCGTTCTTAAGTGAACTATCTGATTATAATAATCATTTAATTTGTTGTGTACATATGTTGTGCGAATATAAAATTAACTCAAGAATCAATTGATGTGGTCAAACTCCTAAAATCTCAAATATGACCCACTTAACTTAAGACTCATTTGTCCCATAATACCTTGATCTTCCATTTACCATCCATAATATACATGTCCCATATTAACTGGCCTAGGCAGTAACTACGACAACAGAAGGCAAGCCTGAAACGCCACCACGCCGCCGCCGCTCACCTACGTACCCAATCGTCGTCCCTTGACCTGCAAGAACACGTCCCAGGCATCGTTCGTCTCATGTACCACGTCGTTCCCGTTCTCGATCCGGAACGAAAGTTCCCGTACGCCGGATCACGGGCCGTGTACCGCGTTCCCAATGGCAGGGGAGGCAACGGTAAGATTTAAGATTTTGGGTTGGTAAATGTTTGCCGACGGACCCATAAGGCAGCGTCGCAGACCACAAGCCCAACGGTGCTGTTTCGATTGTTTCGATCCGCGCTGGCCGCTGAGGCCATGAAAGCATTTGCTATGGTCGATTGTGTGCATTCCTCTAAAAAATACAAATTGTGTGCATAAATAACTGCGTACTCCGTACTCCCTCTGTCCCTAAATGTTTGTCTCTAGAGAACCGTGTTTCCCTCACAAACACGCTTATCTAGAGACAAACAAAAGGGACGGAGGGAGTATATCTTTTCTTGACAATCGTTTCCTTTTTAGGTCATGCTTATTAATATTTTTTTTGATAATGGATAATAAAATCCAGCCTCTACATCATGCTTATTAATATAGATGGTTGTTGCTAAAAAAAATTGATATAGATGGTTTTAATTTTATGTTATTGCCATCATCGATCATCGATCCACTAATTCGAAGAGAATCTTTGAAGAATGGACGTAACAGTCTATGAAGCTCGGTGATTATTTAAGCAATGATGTTCAGAAGGTCCTTGTAGTCTTTATGATTGTTACCAAGGTTAATCTGTACTGGATCAAGTTATCAACAAAAGCTTTCACTAAATTATATATAGTATCACTCTATTCTAAATTATAAGTCGCTATATATCTAGATATAATAACGTGTAGCAAAATGGATGGATCAAAAAAGTGAAACGACTTATAATTTAGAAACAGATGGAGTACATGATAATTAAAGGCGCAGGCTATGCCATATTTAACGGCTCACGGGAGCCTAATGGTAAAAGAATGGAAGCCTAGCATAGCTTCGCATTTTGCATGCACTCCCTCTGTGCCTAATTAGAAACTATCGACTTTCTTGTGAGTCAAAACATATGGAAATACTTTTCACCCAAATATTTTATACCCACCTAATATCCGGCTTAGCCCTTTTAATAATGGTTCTGTTAATATGAGAGTGGGCCCATAGAAAGATCTTACATGTTAGTTTGCGATTCAAAGTTTGGCCAAATTTATTATATAATAAATTAATAATATTTACAATACCAAATAAATATATTTAGATTCTTCCTTAATTTTTCACAATATATACCTATTTGATGTCATCGATCTTTATAATTTTCTCTATAATTTCAGTCAAACTTGAGATGTTTTGACTCTCCACGAAAGTTCAAATGACTTATAATTTGAAATGAAGATCAACCAAATTCATGCCATCTAATATCAGCTTACATATTGTACACGAAAATTTTAACAATCGACAAGTATGTAAAGTGTCGACCCTGTATCCTCCTATCATTTAGGACCTACACTCCCAAACTTCCCCTAGGCTATAGATTAGATTGCAAGTATGACAAAACATGATCAGTATGTACTGCCAAGTAACCGATGGGCAGCAAATGGGAAAGAATAAAGTGCAGACAACAAAAATGATTCTAATCTCGATTTTTCTCCAAGTTTGCAACTGCATGTTTCTAGCGCTTCCCACGCAGGTATCTTTCCAGGGAACATCCATCGCAGAAGCCGCTCCTATCCATAGCAACCAGAAAAACATTTGAAGAGCCCACAATATCAATTTGCCTCGCATTCCCTCTGGCAAGGGTTCAAGCTTCATGTAGTCATTCAAGTCCCTGAACATATCTTATGTGATCACCGTGAAGAAAGCAACCGCTCCATATAAAAAAAGGCGTGTCTACCCGCACCATAGCTGACCCATTGCCACCCTAGCTAAGACCTAAAATCAACTCTCTCAAATCCTTTAGCTTTGCCGCATCAATTTCCCTTTGGCCAAGGTCAGCATGAAACTAGAACATGAATAGACTTGCATATTAAAAAACTAAAAGATTGCCAAAATACATTCTCAAATATGTCACATAATTTTTCACAATTCAGAACTACATTTACAAGGAACAGAATCTACTATCTTGATACAATAGGGATTTTCATTTTCTTTGTTCACTCGACAAAGTTTCCTAGAGTTTGGAGTGCAATGGACATTAATAAATCATAAGTAAGATACATATGATCCAAGGCGACCACGTATGGATTTGAGCATGCTTTCATTTTAGAGCATCTCCAAGAGCTTTAGCAAAAATAGTTTGGCAATTTTCCTATTTGCCAAATGTGAAATGCAAATGCCAAATCTAAGAAAAGTCCTCCTCCAATAGTTTGCTAATTTGGGCTTGGCAAATTGAAAAAGTGGGGCCAGGGGAAGAAGAGGTCGTTGTTGGCGAGTACATGTACTCGTCCGCGACTTTTCCTCCTCAGCGCATGCAAGCCGCGATCGCGATTGCCAAAGCCGAGAGCACGCGCATTTTTGCGCGCTCATGCCGTCAAATGCCAAAGATCACTAATTTGCCAAATGCAATTGCCAAATGGTTGGAGGGTGTTTTTTCAGCTTTTTTGGCAAATTTTGCAAACACCAAACCCAAATGCAAAACTCTTGGAGATGCTCTTATAGGGGCCGATATTTTCTTTTTTCGAATGCTTCAACCTTGTTTTCGATCCCTTGCATCCCGGTAAATGGAATTTCTTCTAAAGATACAAGGAACTTTGATGAACTTCATGACAAGTGAGCAAATTAAAGGGATTCCTTTTGAAGATGATCACGATCTTGACAAGACGTCTTCACAAAAAAATCCTTCTAGCTGATTTTTTTTTTTTTTATAAAAAAATTGTAAAAACTTCATCAATGTTTCTTTACAAAAGACTACCAGGCATGAGAGCAATACAAGATCTAAGTTTAACACTCACCTCATATCCAAGTCATGAGTGTCTACAATCGTGTGCATCAATGAAGCAAATGCTTGCGGCAACTCAAGACACGGTAAAGAGGAACATAATTATATAGGTTTTGTTTCGAGACGCATCTTCTAATGAGATGATCAGCCAAAACTAAAGAACATAAAAAGAATATAATATTAGCTACATGCACTAATCTGAATGAATAGAAAAGCTCATGCTATCGTCAATAGCTACTAATTATGAAGGTAAGCACAACTCGGACAGCTTGCCTCTTAATCGATCAAGGGATTCATGGACCTCCCATCGGCCGTCAGCACGCCGATTCGACTTGCCACGACACTAGACGCCGCTGTCGTGGCACGCCGCGAATCCGGGTGAGATCCGGTGAAACGTATGGATAGGAGAGAGCGGGGAATAGGTTCCCTTTATCTCGTAGCGGTTGGCGAGACTTGAGCTCGGCATCCCAACGGCGAAGTCCCCATCGGGAGTTGTCGGGGACGGCGCCGCAGCCTACGAGCTCTCTGGCTCGGCTACGGCACTCGAGTGCCTCTGCCTTGGGGGTTGTAGGTCGGATATCGATCTACGGTTGAGATCACGGTGTAGTGATGATGATTAGCCCGTAGGCACCGGACTCGCATTGCCCCAAGCTCGAGCAAATACGAGTCGGAGGAAGTCGTCCGGACCTCCGAGGCTCTAGAGCTCGAGGCGATGGGCCTGAGGGGTTTGCTCGGGGATCCCGACGCCGCCCTTAGCTGGGCCTATGAGTTCGGGCGAGCTCGGGACTAACTGGCTCTCAGCGGGCGGTCTCGAGCTCGTTCGAGGGGGAAAACCCCGCACGAGCTCGGAGCTTCGTGCGCGAGGCGCGAGTTTGCGCGTCTATCTTAGAGCTCGCCCGAGAGGTGGAGGCCATGCCCGGGGCTATCCTTGCACTTTGGGCCCAACTCGATCATGGGCCGAGCTAACCCTTCGTTGAGTCTTAAGTGCTTGATCATTGTTTTGCCGGGGACCCTTGATTTCGGCCCCCGACACATCTACATCAACATCCAATGACGTAAATGACATCTACAAACTCGTTGGTATCCGAGATTAGTTTCGCATTAAGTTAAGTTAGTGATCATGTTTTGGCTAAGATAATATCATGTTAGCCTAAGCTTTATTTCAACAATTAGTAGCAAAGCACATTTTAGACCTAACATGATCCTAGGCTAGAGTCATTTTTATAAACCTGTTAAGATCAGTTCAGTTTTTAATCTTTTAAGATGGACATTAGCATTCAAAACAGATCCATTTTCCTTTATGGTTACATCAGTTTTAAAGGGCCATTAGTATTGATTAGATCTGTTTTTCATGCCTATGTTACATTGATTAATGTCAACAAATTATCTAAATCTAAAGATGCATGTGTATACTAGTCCGAAAGTGCCGAATCAGATTAATCTATTAGTGAGCAACTAAGAACTAATTAGATGCGATCTAAGTTAATTTCATGATTAGGGTAAGAAATCTAAGATTAAGGTTTCATAGTTAATCACAATTAGTCTCGGTTTATGCCAAATCAGAAATTAGTAACCTTTTCCTTGTTTTTATGGCTATTGTTGAAATAAAGCCTAGATTAATGTGATCTTAGCCTAAACATGATCACTAACTTAACTTAATGTGGAAACTAATCTCAAATACTAACCGAAACTAACTTAACTTAATGTGGAAACTAATCTCGGATACTAACCGTAGTATGTAGATGCCATCTATGTCATTTGGATGTTGATGTAGATGAAGTAGATGATTTAAGTTCGCCACCCGAGCACTCGTATGAATTGCCGGAGCGGTGGTGACCTCTTGGATGCCAGGAGATGACCTGCATGAGATGGACGTGGGTGATAGCCTTCCCGAACCCTCCAGCAACACCAATGACATCTACACTCTGGTTAGTATATGAGATTGGTTTCTACATTAAGTTAAGTTAATGATCATGTTTAGGCTAAGATAAGATCTTGTTAGTTGAAGCTTTATTTCAGCAGCTTGTACCTGTGAGTGCTTAGTGGGCATGCTGGGGAATTAGGAAGAAGATGAATAACTAGAGATGGAGTTGGATCGGGGATGAATAAAAAGTGGGTTGGGCTGCTCAAGAATAGATGGACAAGAAATAAATTAGAGCTCAATGGAGAATTAGTTTTGAAATGATTTTGAAAATACTTTTCAATTCGAATGATTTGTTTGCCCCGCTAGATCCGGCGAAGTGGCGTGAAATCGGCAGCGGGACACCGGGATCGAAGTTATCTCGTCGTCGTGCTTTAGCCGCCACTCGCCGCGAGAGGTGGCTTAGCGAGGAGCTAGGCGTTGACAACGAGGAACCCAAGCCGTGCCACAGCGAGCACTTCGGCGGTGGTGCTGAGGAACTCAAGCCTCCGCACCAGCACATGGAAGAGGGCCTAAGCAGGTCGATATGCTTCCGGGAGAGCCAGATCTGGTTCAGGCAGAGTCGGATTTGCCGCCGCCACTAGTAACAAAATCTTTTTGCGTGGCGGGCATTTTTTGGTTTTACATGCCGGGCATTGTAGCCCGTCACGCCGATAAGGTCACGGTTAATCATGGCTTTACCGTGGCGAGCTCTCGTGAGCCCGCCACGGGAAATCGAATTTACCACGACGGGTGGATTAGAATGCCCGCCACGGTAAAGGTTTTTTTTAAAAAAATAAAAAAATGAAAAACATTCTAGACAAAGGCCCGCCAAGCCCATCCATGGACCCGCCGAGCCCATCTGCGGCAGCGCCGCCGCACCACCGTGAGGAGTCGGATCCGCCATGGTGGGGCCCACTAGCGCCGGATCCGTCTTTGGAGCCCGCCGCCACCGGATTCATGCGCATCCATAGTGGATCCATGCTCTAGAGATGCACCATAGCTGGATCCACTCTCCCCAATCTCGCCGCCACCAGATCCGCGTCGGAGAAGATCTGCAGAAGGCAGTGAGTGGGAGATGTGGAGAGGAGACGGAGATGGAGAGAGGATGGCGGAGATGACGAACCTGCCGCCACCGAGCACGCCGTTCGTCACCACCGAGTGCGCCACCCGTTGCCACCGGGAGCGCACCGCTCGGCATCGGTGATGGTCAGCCGCCATGGCCGCCTTCGAGATCCACCGGCGCAAGGCCGCCATGGTCCACCGTCGCGAGAAACCGAGAGGAAGGGGAGTCGTGCTGCCGTGGCGTGGAAGAGGAAGGGGAGCGAGGGACGGAGAGAGACGAAGGAGGCGGGGTGCCGCGACGGGATGGGAGACAGATGGGAGAGGATGGGGCGCCGCGACGAGAGACCATGGGTTTCTCGTGATGGGAGATGATGAGTTTCTCGCAACCGAGAGACTGGAAGGGTTTTTTTTGAGCGATTGAAAACTACGGCTGCTGCTGTCTTCTTACGGTTTCATCTTCCTTTTATACTAGTTGTGCGGTAGTGGGCCGGTTGGACTCTAAATTGGGCCTGTATTTTAGGTGGCAGGTTCTTAACATCGCCCGCCATGGTAAATCTATTTTCTGCGGTGGACATGTTAGGATGCCTGCCACGAAAAATATATATTAACTGTGGCGGGCATTTTTAACGTGCCCACCCGTGGCGGGCAACAAATACCCGCCACGCAAAATAAAACTGCATGTGGCGGCTGCATTAACCGTGACAGGCAAAAAAAGTGCCCGCCACGGTTAATATTTTGGGGTGTGACGCAAAATAATTTCGTTTCTAGTGCGCATGCCAACGAGAGCCCCCATTTCGGCCATAGAAGTTGCGACGCAGCCCGATGGAGTAGCTTGCAACTACGCAAGAGCCTCACCGCTCCTAAGGAGCTGCATGGGCTTCCCGGCGATGGGCAAGAAAGCAAGGGAAAGGAAGGGAGTGATGATGGATGGCGGCGGCAACTAGGGTTGGTACTGCCCGAGCCGTGTGGGGGCGATGCGATCATGCGAGCATCTATGTCCCCGCACTACTACAAAAGCTTACTGTAAGAACGCCAGCCGTTTACATTAGGGGCGGTTCACTTTTCGAGGCGCCCCTACAAGGTGTACGGGCCGAAATTGGGGAACCGCCGCCCCTATCGAAGGCACAAGAGGGCGGCTCTAAGATCCAAAGCGCCCCTATTGTGTCTTCATTAGGGGCGGCTGGGGATGAACCGCCCCTGCTGTAATAATAGTAGGGGCAGTGTTGACACCTGTTATAGCATAATATTAATAGTCAACTAAATATAAAATAAGGGCATAAAATGAAGATCAACATAGACTAGGGGTTTTACTAACATAATTCCACGAGCTTTGGTGATTTATATCTTTACAGGGACTTAATAGAGAAAAGCAGAGAAGAACGGTTAGAAACCTAAGAGTTTACATCCCATACGATTACAAGACTTGACCGTGAAGTAACTCAACCCAAAATGTGGACTAAAACACTCTAGAAGATACTAGAAGACACCGGGAGGAAGGGCATCACGAGATGATCACAACCCCGGCGGCGCCGAGAGGCATTTAGGCGGCCGCCGGGTGGGTCCCACATGTCGACCGAGATTTCTATGGCGGTTTACCACCGACCTTGAGGTTGTATCTATACCGTTGTTGAAGGTCGGTTTGATCCAATGGTCATCATTCACTTTGCCAAGGCCTATATAAGAAGACCCCCTGACCCCAGGGTGAAACCCTAATTCATTCTATTCTTTATCTCTTGACCTATTGGTCATAGAGGTGTCCCAATGTGAGGACAACCTCTCCCTCTCCACTAGAGAATTAGGATTAGACACTCTAATGTAATAGATTAGCAACTAGAGAGTTAGGGAGAGTGGAGCTATGCTCCGGTTCTTGAGATGTCTACATAGTTTGGTATGTCTTGTATCCCTTCTTTGTAAGACTTATGATTTATATATTATTAGATTAGCAACTAGAAAGTTAGTAGATGTATGATTGTGAATTATTAGATTCTTTAGCCAAAGCTTCCCTATGGATATGATACTCTAGAATACTCATCCTAGGGAAAAGCTACAATGGTAGGTGTTACGTGCACTTGCGAGAATCCTTCATATTCTTTTAGCACTTAACAAATGCCAAAAAAGCTTTTAGCGCCGTTGTCGGGGAAGCAATTGGCCTAAAGATTCTAATAATGATCATGATGTCTGCTAATTTAGTGTATCATTAGCTTTAGTAGGATTACCTTTGTTCTGTTGAGTTGTGGAATAGACGAGGACAAAAAGATGTCGCTTGCGATCTTCCGACAAGATTCCACAAGATAAGGAAAGAAGAAAGATTGAAGAACCCGTGGTGCCCGATCAATCAAGATTCATCACCATTGGAACCCTGTTATCTCAAGGTATGCATTTATATATTATTCTAACCATGTATAGATTGAAGAAGAAGTCACCGTCACAAGAATTCAATGCACACATCTCAAGTGACGTACATAGAAGCTGCACATTGTGGTAAGTATGATCAATAAAGGTGAGAAAGTCTTGCTCATGGACTATAATGATTGAGTAGTTATCATTTAATTTCTTACATTGCATTGCATGTTTACTTGATCAACTCATGCATTCACTCCACTTAGTTTATGTTTTTGCTTAGTAGATCCATTGCATGTTTAGTTCCTTGCATCCATCCATGTTTGCATCTAAAAGAAAAAATCCTCGCCATGATCATGTTCTTTCATCTCTAGTTGGAGTTAATATCTTTTAATGTTTTCATACCACCTCTGTTTGCTATAGTATGCTTTAGTTTGGGAGTATTCTATAGGCATATAGAGTATTTCCAAAGGCTTTTAAATTAAGCATGGTGCTTAGGTTAAATAGCCTTCCTTGATTAAATTAGACATGGAGTCTAGTTTGGTTATTGAACTAAGATTGCTTGCGTAGACATTGGTTATTGTGTTGGACTAACCCCTACAGAAAACTCTCAAATCCAATTCGGGTAAGTCGGGAGATGAACTCAGATCAGAGATGAAGCAAGGCATATGATGACTTCCAACCTTGTGTAAAAGACACAGCTCATTCATCATTGATGGAAGAATTGTAAGTGTCAAATATCATTCGCATTCTCTTTTGCTACAAGTTACCTTTGCCTTGATCCATATACAAGAGTGCAGCCATAAACAAATTTGGTTATAAGATAGAATAAATAAAATCTATGCTAGAGTAAGCAAATAACCACCTTTTCACTAGCATAGATGAGATCTTATGAACTTTGGTCACAACCCCTACTTCAAACTTGTTGTATTCCCTCGGGTATGTGTCCACTAATATTTTGCAGAAAAAGAGTCTATGCTATGTCTATTCGATGAAGAAGAGTGCCATACAACACGATCACGAAAAGTAATTACTCAACAAAAGTGGATGGACAAAGCAATGGCCCACAAGAACATCAAAGACAGGTAAATGAATATAAATCACATATTTGTATACAACTTTTGTCTTATGTTCTAAAGAAAAAAATAAAAATAATATATATATCCGAGCACATGAAGGCTCATGGTAAAAGAAACATGTTCCTAGGACAAGTTCCCTTCGAGTATTCTTGGTCACTAAACTTGCAGGAACAAAGGATGAACAACATCTAAGGACATGGTGATTGCAACACACGATTAGGGACGGTTCAGCATTCACACTTAAAGTGTCGAGTGACAGGAAGGCTCGAGCATGGGGGAGGAAGGTTGACTCCTCTAAAGATCATCCGACATACTCCTCTTCTCAAGCTCCCATCAGTCTGACATGGTGGTTTGCAATCCCTCTACTCACAATTACTTTATCTCCCTAAGTTTGAATGGCTAATGAATGTCTTACATCAAAATCAAACTTAAGATAATAAAATTTCCCACTAGAGAAAAAGTAATAGTGAGCACTTGTTACTTAAAATATCCAACCAACACTTTCCTAGCATAGAAGCAACCTTTAGCTCCATGACAGTTTTACCTTTGTTTACAATTACTTGTATATTCCTTCGGGTATATGTGTCAATTAATATTACAGGAATAAAATCATGAGAGGAGCAAAAAGGTCCTAGCACAATTTAAAGAACAAGAAATAAAACACGATGCAATAAAAAGAGATAAGTGAGGAGCGAGATACACAAGAGGACAAAGAAGGAAAACTTCGAGCAGAAGAAAAGGACCATCACAAGGTGTTACGATCTTTGTCACACTCCGATAATAAGGTAACATCTTGAGGAAAGTTATCATTGCTTAAGCTTTACCCTAAGAATGGCTTGTTCATAAATAAAGAATTAAACATGTTAGAGTAACAACCTTGCCTCGATCCAACTTCATTAGCTCAACATGTTTTGTTTCTTTATTTGTTCCTATCACCACTCTCTTGATCTCATAGTCCTAATCTTGTAAAACCAGAATGTTGTTCACATTGCTTTGAAAGAATCATAATCATGCCTTTGATGTTTAGATAAGAAAATCCTTCCAAGAGTCAACGAGCTTGATTCGATCTATCGACAGTTTTTAATCATAAACAATCATGCTCAATCTTCTCGATCTTGTCACCCAAGTTAGGTTTAAGAAAAGTGTATAATCAACTCTATCTTGTTTGTTGTGCTTATGGTTAGAGAAGAATGAATGAAGTTTTTGGTTCTGTTGGTGTTTTCCCACCAACAGAGCCCATGCACTTGATCTCTACCATGACTTTGCAAGCAGGATACAATTTGAGCAAAAAGGTGGAGAAGCCTATTAGTCTCTCCGAAATTCAACAAGTGAATGTCTTACAAGCATGCACACTAAACAAGATGCTGCCTACGCTTCACTCCAACTCATAAGGCAAAGAACATGGGTGACGTCATCCTTCAATATCTCAAGGAGCACAACTGCCGATATTAGATAATAGGCTCAAGGAAACGACAAGGTAAGAAGTCTCGTTCAGAGGACTTAAAACACCGAACCCTCGCCGAAAAGGTAGGATCGGTAGTTATCCATATTTATTTCCTTGCATTGCATAAACATTTTCCTTTAGCATATTTATATTACTAGCCTTGCATTAGAAAAGAAAAATAAATATTTGTTTGTTTCATAGACATGAAAAACTCTAAGCCCCATGTGAGTAATTTTGTGGTGTGTAACAACCCACAAGGATATTTATTGTGGTGGCATAAAAATAAAATAAATATGCATGCATCATTTTCTTTATCTGCATAGAAAATCCAAAAATATTAATGTTGCTGAACTACTGTCTTAAAGGAATAATCATAATCATTGGCAACAAGAAGCTAAGTGGCTAAAACCACTAACGCTTAACTGGTTCCACTAGCTTTGTTGTTTATTTGAGTTCAAGCAGATTCAAGGAAGAGAGACATGATAGGATGACACCATCATCGTTGTCTACATCTATTTCCACATCATCATCAAAGACTATGTCAACATCCCGCTTTGGGGAGGGCAACCCCCATGTATCCAGATAAGTATCCTTCTATCTTATTTAATATTAGCTAGATTTGTTTGCTTTGAAAAGAAATAAAAAGATGCATAACTAAGGAAACCAAATAAAAAGAGTCTATCTATTCTTTATTAAAGAGTCTTTATTGGAGTGTGAGAATAAAATAAACTCGAAGATAATCTCTAGCCTTGGAGATGATGAATAGTTGCTCCGTCGTAATTCCTTTCAAGTACCTACCTTTCAAGCTTAATTTCTCTCGAGCTTTTAATGCATTTGCTTTGACTTGAGATTTGCTCGATCCTAAAACCTGTGGGTTGCAAATGCTTGCTCGAGGTCTAGGTAATTGACGGATATGATTATGAGAGTCCGAGCTGCTATTTATCTTACTCCTAGTGATACTAGATTTCTAGAGATTTATCTTTTGAAAATTAAAGTGCACATGATAAGTTCCTGTGTGACAAGAGTGTTGAACCTCCTACCACAACCATATATACATGCTCCCTAGAATAGGAAAACCCTTTAACATATATATATGTAGGCTTGCTTTGCATTGAGTTTGTTTAATTTTTGTCGACCCTTAGAAACTTGTCATGCCGATCATGCACGCTCCACTCCACCACACTCTATTCCATTCCACTCTACACTACTTACATTTATGCCGCTTCTACCTCGAAAGTAAGCATCCACAAAGCATCCACCAAATATCCACCAAAAGTGTTCTACTCCTACCCCGGGATAGAGCAACCATAAATATTCCATCCACTCATCCATATTTAGCCAAAATCTTACAGAAGCTCCATAACATTTGTCTATCTCTCAAAAGTCATTACAAAAGAGATTTGGGTTGTATTTAAAAAAATATATATATAAATAATAGAATAAAAGGGGAGATGGAAAATGGACAAGTGTCCTACGGGCGAGTAGAGCCTACCTCCCTAAGAAAAAGAAAGAATAAAGGAGAGTTAAAAAAAAGGGACAAGTGTCCGCTGAAAACAATGGGTACTTAGATGCTCGCCTCTCCATAAAAGAAAAATAAAGAAAAAGAAAGTGACACAACCCAAGTTCTCATAAAGTTTCCAGATTCCAAAGAGAGATATATTTCCTCAAGGAGCAAAGTAGAATTAGGCTTTCCCTCATTGCATTCATTACACTCATCTCACACACTTACCATCATATTTCACCATACACATGCACCACTTGATCAGTGTGACTCGTGACTTTGGATCCATTGCTTGAACTTATAATAAATGCTTAGTAAGTAAATTTAGTTTCTCCCACCTAGAGCTCCAGATATAAGCCTTAGATATAGGTTGAGAAAGAAGAAGGCATAGTGTCCTCTTTGCCTTATTCCAAAAATACCACATATTATGAGAGAAAGGCAACATAATATTATTGCCTAAGTGAGGATCCACAAATACCACAAATGAGAGACTTGAGAGAGTCTTACAAAAGGAACTTTGAGTTTTATTTTGAAAACTTGCAAAAACTCCATAATGAAGGTTGAACAAAGAGTTTGAGACATGGTGCTTGACTTGATTGTTCTATTTTTCAATTTCCCAAGATCCTAAGAAAAGGCTATAAGCTCCACGGTTAAAGGTAATATGGGTAAGTTGAAGGTTGAAAAAGTTTATTCTAATATAGAGGAGAAATTTTGTTTGAAAGCATGTGTATTTTAGAGGCGTGAAAGCGTTGTAGCAACTCCCTGATCCACTACTAAGTTTGGCTTTACTAGGGACTAGCAAAGGGTAAGCTTGGGGGAACTTGTTGACACCTGTTATAGCATAATATTAATAGTCAACTAAACATAAAATAAGGGCATAAAATGAATATCAACATAGACTAGGGGGTTTTACTAACATAATTTCACGAGCTTTGGTGATTTATATCTTTACAGGGACTTAACAGTAGAAAAAAGAGAAGAACGGTGAGAAACCTAAGAGTTTACATCCCATACGATGACAAGACTTGACCGTGAAGTAACTCAACCCAAAATGTGGACTAAAACACTCTAGAAGATACTAGAAGACACCAGGAGGAAGGGCATCACGAGATGATCACAACCCCTGGCGGCCGCCAGAGGCATTTAGGCCGGCCGCCAGGTGGGTCCCACATGTCAGCCTGAGATTTCTATGGCGGTTTACCACCGACCTTGAGGTTGTATCTATACCGTTGTTGAAGGTCGGTTTGATCCAATGGTCATCATTCACTGCCAAGGCCTATATAAGAAGACCCCCTGACCCCAGGGTGAAACCCTAATTCATTCTAATTCATTCTATTCTTTATCTCTTGACCTATTGGTCATAGAGGTGTCCCAATGTGAGGACAACCTCTCCCTCTCCACTAGAGAATTAGGATTAGACACTCTAATGTAATAGATTAGCAACTAGAGAGTTAGGGAGAGTGGAGCTATGCTCCGGTTCTTGAGATGTCTACATAGTGTGGTATGTCTTGTATCCCTTCTTTGTAAGACTTATGATTTATATATTTATCTTCTCTATTTACTTCCATGTTTTTCATATATGGTTAGTATAGTTGTTATGCTATTGCATAGGATCTCCGCTCGTATTGAGGACTCTAGTTATTCATGGTAGCTAGAGTAGTAATCGATAGTATAGACATGGTGTCTAGGCTATAGTTTACCTGAGATTGCACCAAACCCCACGGATAGTTTGTGGTAGCCCCAGGTGGTGACAGCCCTGACGACCGACGTATTCCACCACGTTCGGGTTGGTGTTTGTAGGACCGTAGTCGGAGCTTCCTAGCCCCCTTCTCATCTCTTTCTGTGGCTAGTGTTCTGATGCCCAAAGTGTTATGGTATGATTACTATCATAGAACCTAGGTAATAAAGAAGTACATAGGAACCTTGATCTCTCCCGTTGTCCTCTCAACTTGCTAGCTATACATTTATCATGGAATTCTCTTATGTGTGTTATATTATTCATAACTTTTATCATATATCATTTACCCCCTCACTTTAGTCTAGTGGTTTGCTAAAAGTTAGTAGATGTATGATTGTGAATTATTAGATTCTTTAGCCAAAGCTTCCCTATGGATACGATACTCTAGAATACTCATCCTAGGGAAAAGCTACAATGGTAGGTGTTCTGTGCGCTTGCAGAATCCTTCATATTCTTTTAGCACTTAACAAATGCCAACAGGCGGGTGGTTCTATAACCGCCCCTACAGTGGTCTGTAGATAAGGCCGAACCAGCCACCTTCTTCCACCTCGGGACACCCACTCAAAAAAAAGGTTGGGAGGCCTTGGGCTCCTCCCAAAAATTGCTCTACTAATGGGGGGGGGGGGGGGGGGGAGGGTTTTAAACTCAAATCCTTTGGTGGGGAGGCTTAAAAGGTAAGAAAAATACTATTCCTACCACTTAATTCGATTTTTAATGGTTGGTTGTGGAGTAATTTAAATTTTTAATGTGAATTATGGATGTTTATTGAATATAATATCTACATACTTTGTGAGTTATGTAAATTATAGATGTTTATAGAGGCGGCTATATATATTTTAGTTTTGAATTTCTTTTGACGCCAAGTCCAGTGTAGGGGCGGTTTTAGATTTAACCGCCCCTACAAGATTTCCTTGTAGGGGCGGTTTCTTTTATTCGCCGCCCTTACAGGTTTCCCGAAAGTAGGGGCGGCTTGTGTTATCAGCCGCCCCTACTGAAGGCCATAGTAGGAGCGGTTAGTGTTATCAGCCGCCCCTACAGTGACCACAGTAGGGGCGGCTCAGGGAACCGCCCCTACAGTGCTGCCACTGTAGGAACGGAGAGTTAGGGGCGGTTTCGAAAACCGCCCCTACTGTGCATATTGAGCTGCCCCTATAGAAGCTTTTAGTAGTAGTGCCGTAATGTAAGCCAAGGTGCTACGGTTTTCTAGAGCAGGAGTAGATTTCTTAGGTTATTTTGGTCTTTAAGGCGACAGCTATGTAGTTCTTGAAACAATTTTGTGACTCACAGGCAATTTGTAAGACACATACATAAATGAACCCAAAATCGCTAGCTTTATTGAATCAAGCGATCACACTAGACCGGGTGCTGCTATTGATGCATCCTCTTGTTGTCCCTTATCCAACTGTCGATGATTGTTCTCTTCTTGTCCATCTTGCGCAGCACCGATCATATTATTACAGAATTCCACAATCCGAGTCTCCCTGGTTTTACCCCATAACACACAATAAAGGCCACAAACCAACAGGATTCCACCCACAATGCTGTCAATGAGAGAAGCGAAAGAAGATTCACCGTTCAGTAAAATTCATCATAGAAGCCATCTCCTTTGCTCTTGCAAAATACCACCTGTATATTTACCTGCCGAGGTGAACAATCTCGCCGAGAAAGAAGGAGGAACAAAATATGGTCAGGACAAAGCAGAGTGGGTTCCAGACAGCAAGGAAGACAGGTCCTTTCATCTGCAGGCACCAAGCTTGTAGGTAGTATGACACTCCAGTTACCAGAAACCCCTATCAGAGTCATAAGTTTGATCAGTGGATCAAGCAAGAAAAGCAACAAGTTATAGTATATCATGCGTACACTAGCTAATGTTCTTGTCATGAAATTAAACTAGCATTAGGATAGAATTAATTGACGAAGGGAAACGAAGTCATTACAGTGTAAGCAACGGCGAGCAAGCTGACATCAAGCTTAAGTGCCCATTTAGAGAAGTCCCTCTCGGCCACCACTGCGACAACGAACGATTGCACCGTGCTGAACAAACACTGGGAGGTTGTGATGAGGAGCTTGTTAGGGTATTCCTTCAGCAGCCCGGTCTGAAGAACCATCCACAAGGACCATGTCACGTTGGACAGAAACATCAGGAACGTGCCTATTATCCATACTCCACGGCTTGGAGCTTTCAAGCCATGGTCAGCAGCATGGGCGCCGCGGCCAAAGGCACGGTGATGGATGACTGGGCTGACTGACGGCCCGGTGTACAAGGCGATGACCAAGGCTCCAGCCATGCAGAGTGCTACGCCGGTGACTTTGGCTATGCCAGAGATGCTCCTTAACTTCACCACCTCCATCCTGCCAAGTCGTCAAAAATCAACACTCATAAGACTGAAATAATGGTCGAGATCACGCTTTGGAAATATATATAGAAGGCTGGTGGAGAGATGTGTACGCGGTTCATCAAAAATGTTTGCAGCTACTAAACACCTCAGGTCGAAGTACACACTTGAGATGCTCAAGTGAATTACTATTTCGTTTTCTAAAAAAAATGTGAATTACTATTTGGTAGTGAGTGTTACCTCAGTAGCAATGCCAAGCAGAAGGTGATAACAGGAGTAGAGTTTCCTGTTGCCGATGCCACGGTTGCTGACGTTAGCGTCACACTTGCATTGCACAGATTCATACCTAAAGTGCTCCTGGAAATGACAAACCGATGTAGCGCTGAGATGTAACTACCCTGTGTGCCCATAACAGAGATGTAACTTCCCGGTGTGCCATGCATCACCGAAGCATAAAAACACGCCGCCTTATTTATTGGAATTTGGGAAAATAGCCATATGTAGCACTGAAAGAACATAGTTATTATTGGGAAACATCACTAAAAAGACCTCGATCCATCACGTTAGTAGATAACACCGTGACATAAAAAATAGTCACCATGGTTCAATTCTTCAAGACAGTTCAGTCAAACTACGTGCGGCACACACATGTCCATGATTATGATAGAATTTCCCCTAAGCACGCAACGGAAGTTGTGCGAATGACAACATTTGTCAATTGCTTTCCTTTAATCACTAGCATGTGAAAAAAAATTCTTTCATAAACATGTTTAATTTTTTACTCAAATGCCTTAACTACGTACAGATGTATTTAAGGCAAGTATATATGCAAATCAATTAATCGCTCTCCTTGTTTAACTACAGAATCAAATAATGAATCAAAGAAGAAGATGTAAATCAATATGCTTACCCGATTAGGGCAAGGAAAAACAACTTCAGGATCAACCCAAACGACATGGATCGCACATTTTCCTGGATCGTGAGTAAACAATTAGTGGTAATAAGCACACTAATTAAGATATATATATGTAAGAAGCTGAAGCTTGCTAGTTTTTAGTTTCCACAACACATACCTTTCAAGAAGAAGCGCGATGGGCAGGAGGAGAAGCGATGCAGCAGCCTGGCGGTAGAAGACGAAGACGAAGCTGTTCATTCCCTGGTTGAAGGCAGCCTTTGAGATCACGTACATGCCGGTGTAGATTGATACTATAATAATACTAGCCAGCATGTATGGTTTCTTTGCGTCCATCTCCGTGTGATCTTCTTCAATTTCTTAATTGTTAGAACCGAGAATGAGCAGTTTATGTAGCTAGATCCTAGCTATAGAATCGAGCAGCCTTTGTTATGTTTGGATGCATGTCGCCTCTAACGTGTATATCTATATATCTTATACTTTCAATCCCGGATAGCAATATACCTTGCCATGCGCAGTGTCCACATCAGCATCAACTGACATATACAAAATGTCTCGCTATGCCAAGTGTCTACATATCAACATCCACTAGCACATGACATTATGTCATTATTAAAGTTATACTCATCGTATTAGCAAACAATATCACTTACTAAGATATATTTAGTTATCTATATTAAAATACTAAAAAATATCCATTAACATATATTATGATATTTATTTGTTCCAATAAGTAAATATGTAGTATAATTTATTGAATTGTAATTTTCTTAGGATCAATGGAGTATATATTTTAATTAGACAATATAAATATTGATATAAAGATATCACACTACCAAAATGGTTGTTTTTAAGTAGTAATAAAACACTAGCACCAGTCATATTACATGTAAATCCTCGTTAGGAGGCATTTGGTAGGAAAAGTTTGTTCCAAATATTGAATACAAAAACACTAGAAGAGCCCTATGTCACTAGGAGAAATTTTAAATTCAGATTGTGCCAGCAATCTGGCCATAATCTGCGTAAAGAAAATGTCTGCAGCACGATTACATGCTTCCTTGTAACCTTCCACCATTAAGGAAAGCTAAGGAAAGTTATCGGATTAACAAGAAAAAATCTCATATAATATATATAATTTTGTATAGTGGAATCCGAGTCATTAAAGAAGCATCATGCGTTTTATTTTGGCATTTTGGTGGTTACATCGTGCCAGTGCGAGATCTTGACGATCTGCTGTGTGTGAGTCACACCTACTTTGCTTTAGGTGTGTTTAGTTGGTGAAATATATTGGGTTGGGCTCTTTGAAGCACTTTTCGTTTTGTATTTGATAATTATTGTCCCATCGTGGACTAACTAGGCTCAAAAGATTCGTCTCGTACTTTTCAGCCAAACTGTGTAATTTATTTTTTTTTGTTTACCTACATTTAATATCTCATACATGCGGCAAAAGATTTGATGTGACGGGTATTGTAGCACTTTTGGGTTCACTTTTCAGGAAGTGAATATGGCCACACCCTAGGCCATGGGGCCTGGAAGGGCCCAGCCCCGAAAGGGCCCCACGGCTGGTAGGGGGCCCCCGGCCCTGGTATGCGCGGCCTCCGCCCGCCGCCGCCCCCCCTCGCGGATTTTTCGGAAATTAAAGAAGGAGTTTGGTTAGGATAATTTAGGACTTTTTGGTGTGAAGGAGATATTTTCAATCTACAAGGAAGTCTCCTATTAGGATAAGAATAAGAATTTGCTTGTACAAGGTATTCCAATCTTATAAGGAAACCTTTAGAGACTGCTAGAGATACAAGTCTCATAAGAGGGCTATATAAGTAAGGGGTGTGTAATCTCTTAGGGACAAGCAATAAAGAAAATATTTCCCTTCTTCCTACCCTGGCCACCCCCTCCTCTCCTGCCGCCGCCCCCAACCGCCGCCCTCTAGGGCGCGGGGGCTGGTAGTGTCACCGCCCCCCACCCGTCGCGGCTATGACAACTAGTACCGGAGGTCACTTCGATCCACCCACCACCATGGACGCCGATTCGAAGAAGCTTACGCAAGATCTGTCCAAGCAGTTCACCACGATCACCAAGCGCTGGACATGCTCACCGATCAAGTATCCATCCTCTCCGGTACCGATCCGGCGGAGGAACGCAAGCGCAAGATGATGATCGATCTGGAGAAGGACATGAAGTCATGCATGGAGCACACTGCACGAGCCTTCCTCAAGGCCTACAAGGAGGACGCCAAGACAGCCACGGAACCACGATAGTAGCGAAGTTGGAGACCGGGCTGGCCGCCATGATAAGAATAAGGATTTGCGTGTAAAAGATATTCCAATCTTATAAGGAAACCTTTAGAGATTGCTTGAGATACAAGTCCCATAGGAGGGCTATATAAGTAAGGGGTTTGTAATCTCTTAGGGACAAGCAATAAAGAAAATATTACCCCTGCTCCTTGCCCCTGGCCGCCACCCCTCCTCCCTTTACGCGCGGCCCCTCTGCCACACGCCGCCACCAAAGACCGCCGCCGCCAACCGCCGCCCCGCGCCCCTAGGGCGCGTGACATGTTGTCTATTAAACATTTCATTTGAACAAGTGGTAAAATATAGATGAATAATCGTTTTGGTATTATACATAAATCGTTCTAGCGCGGCTCCCGCACGGGCATCATGGGAGAAACCCTAGCCGCCGCCCCGGTCAGCTGCTACCACCATTCATCTCTCTCGCATTTGCTAGAGGAAGCTGCCAGCAAGGCCAACTGAAGATCTCAAGTTTTGTTTTGGTTAATTGATGACACCCTGAGACTAATCTCTCTATGCTAAGTGTTTGATTAGTTGGAGATTGGTCAACCCAAGTGTGGTGCATGGTGGTCACGGCGGAAGGATCGCGGTGATCCAAAAGATGATCAAGTGTTTCACTTGGAGTGGTTCGAGGTTCAAAATGGGCTCAAGGCAATGGTATATCCATAGGGCCATTTTGATTTTGCACTCAAGACACCATGGAGGGTGTGAGTAACTTAGGATCGATAAGTCGTACTATAAAGAGGGGAAAACCTCGGGAACTTCGATCCTCAGGTGCCTCTAGGTTGCAGGGTTGAGATGGGTTTGGGTACCAACCTTCGAAATTGATTGTGAAAATGCTAACACACGAGCACATGGTGATGTACACGTGGTGGTGTTGGAACATTTGCAAAGGCGGTGTTGTTTGCAGGGTTAGATGGGTTTGGATACCGCTCACCCTCCTGCCGAGTAAGCTCGGCGGGATTCGACGCTTTTAAGAAAATGAAATGTCTATTTTCTATTGTGCCGGATGCAACTTGGTGATGAAAAACATGCTACCTCTCATGCTCAACTTGGTATACTTGTTGGGTAGCATGGTGGAGAAGTTTGCGGTGTCGATGGGCTGTAAAACGGTGTTTTACATGAGCCGACGCCGCCCAGACGTGAGCGTCGGTTTCTTGGCGGCATCCGGTGCGGAGAGGGCAGCTCGGGCAACGCGTTTGTAAGGTCCTAGATGGCTAGAGGGGGGTATGGGCTATCACACTCAAAGCACTTTCTTGGCTCTTCATTGCTCTTGGATGAATCATTTCTTCTTCTAGAGCCTTGCCCAAACTTCTTGCTCTTCAAGACTTTGCTAAATTTCTTCACAAACATAGCAAATTCTTGATCTATCTCCTCAAGGTTGACTTCCTCATCATCTTCTTCTTGAGCCTTGGACTTGCCCTTGGCCTTGGATGAGGTGGTGGCGGCCTTGAATGCCACTACTTTCTTGTTCTTGTCATCTTCCTTCTCCACTTCATCTTCCATGCCATCAACTTGCTCATCGGTTAGCACTTCACCAAGCAAGTCACTAGGTGTCATTGTATCCAATGCACCTCTAAAGAGAATCTTCCTCAACATGGCAAATCTCTTGGGCAAGCACATTAAGAATTTGTGCCCAAAGTCTCTATCCAATGTCTTCACTCCCAATGATTTGAGATCATTGACAATCACTTGGAGCCTATGGAATGTCTCCGGAATGGTCTCATCTTTCTTCATCTTGAAGTTCTCAAATTCACTCTTGAGAACATACAACTTGGCACTCTTCACTAGGGATGAAAGTGGTATGGATAATCCTCCGCACCGATCCGTTCCGAATCCGAATTTTAAGGATATGGAGAAGTGTTTTTAATATCCGTGCGGATGCGGATAATCCGAATCCGACTATATGCGGATGTGGCGTAGGATATGGTATTAGCAAAATCCGGCGGATATGGATTATCCGATAATTAAACGCGGATTATCCGATGCGTATAATAGGATATCCGAATATTTTAAGTCCCAAACACAACAATAATTTAACTATCTTTTTGCTATATATAGAATGGTATTATAGTGATTGCATATTTGCTTAATTTAGGTGTTATTAGGCAACGGAGGCGACCCATATCGTACTCACGCACCGACGAGTAAGTTCCTCTCCGTCTTTTGTATTATTCTTGATCCATGTATCCATGCAGACACACCCGGTCGACTTTGCATTGCCGCTTGTATTAATTTTATATTGATGGTGATTATTTTGAATTGCATTGCCGTCGTATGATTTTGGTTAAAAAATTGTTTCTCATTATAAAAAATAACATGTATAAGCATATATAATCCGATTTCTAAAAGTCCGCTTCCGCTCCGACACCGGTCCGAACCCGTACCATTTCCGACATCCTAAAAAATCCGTATTCGCATCCGAATCCGTACAATATCCGATCCGCTCCGAATCCGATTAGAAAAAGAGGATTAGGATATGGGAGAGCCATTATCCCGCTCGATCCGATCCGTTTTCATCCCTACTCTTCACCACCTTAGTGCCCTCATAGGTCTCACATAGCTTCTCCCACACTTCACTTGCCTTCTCAAGGTCTTTGATGCCCTCAAACACTTTGACATCCATGCCATTGTACAATGTGTTCAATGCCATGGTGTTGCATTGCTTGTTTGACTTGTCGGTGGGAGTAAGGTTGGTTGGATCAAGGATGACATAATCTTTTTCGGTCACCTCCCATACTTGGTCATTGATTGATCCCAAGTACATTCTCATACACCTCTTCCAATAGTCAAAATTCTTGACTCCATCAAAGAAAGGAGGCTTTCCCCCAACATGGTTGAACACAACATTAGCCATAGCTTCACACCAAGGTTGTTAAGCCTTCAAATATGGTGACCACGGCTCCGATACCACTTGTAAGGTCCTAGATGGCTAGAGGGGGGGTGAATAGCCTATAAAAATTTCTACAAGCTCAACTAAACAAACCAATTAGTATAAAACACGGCGTAAAGCGGTTTGCACTAGCTCTAAAGGTCAAGCAAGCCTTCTAGTGACAAGACTAAATATTTCTATGATCTCTAGTTCACACAAGGTCTATGTCACTACTCTAGCTAATGAGCAATCCTAAAAAGGGTCCTTATGCTAGCAAGAACAACCTACACAAGCAAGTGCTAGCTCTCTACTCAAGGTAAACTAAGAAGGTAATGCAAGAGTGAGAGACTTGTTATACCGACTTGTAGAGGCTATGAACCAATCACCGGGATGTAGATGAACAATCAATCACTCAATGGTGATGATCCGCACACGAAGACAATGAACAAGTCGATTTGTTCACCCGGAGTTCACTTGTACACCGACAAGCTAATCTCCGGTTGTGCCGACCAACACAAGGATGGTGTTTGAGCTAGGTGGTGCCCTTGCTAGCCTCAACACACCACTCAACAAGTGTGGTACCCAAAGCACGAGCAATGTATTCCTTGCACTTTGTCTTCCCGACGAGGAGTGCGTAATCCTCTCACAAATCAACCGGAGGTGGCCAAGAACAATCACCTTCTCTTGCCAACGCCTCCACCACTTCACCAAGCCGGCTAGGAGCGGTGCCTCCAAGAGAAACGGAAATCCACCGTCTCACAACTATCCCCAAGTGCCTCTAGATGCAAGAACTTCGATGCAATGCACTTGGATCAACTCTTCCCTCAAGAATGAAGCTCAAATCAAGAATGAGAGAGGAGGGAGGCTTGCTTGCTTGCTCAAAGGTGTTAGGAATGATTCAAATGTCCAAGAGAGAGAGCAAGGGGCAGCCAAGGGGGTATAAATACCCCTCACCATGAAATGTGGCCGTTGGGAGGAAACCCACGGTTTTACGCGGCCCTGACGGAAGATCCGACCGGACTCACCCGGTGAGTCCGGTCGGTGGGTCCGGTCACAACCGACTAACCCCGAGCGATGGATCGAGACCCCCGCCCTGAGAGCTTCCGGTCGCGGGTCCGGTCATGCTTCCGGTCGCGATCGGACGCATCCAGTCGGTGGGTCCGGTCACCCGTCGAGCACCGAGCCATTTGCAGAGCTCTCGCGGGCGCGACTCACGGAGGCGTCGGTCACATTTGACGCCGCTTCGGTCGGTGCGTCCGTCCCACGCCAGACTCGCTGAAATCTTTCGTCGTTTTCGTCGCCGTTCCTTCGCCTTTGCTCCAAACCGACTTCCGTCACTTGTTTCTTGTTGCCGACACGCCCGAAGAACACCTCGACACCATGTGTTAGCATTTTTGAAACCATTTTCGACAAGGACGGAGTTAGCACTTTAGGTTAGAATGCATGCATATGAGACTTGTACCTAAAGGCACGTGAGGATCGATATGTACGAAAGTTTTCCCTTCTTTATAGTACGGCTTATCGATCCTATAACCACCCACACTCTCTATAGTGTCTTGGGTGTGAAATCAAAAGCCCTATGGTTATACCTTTGCCTTGGGACCTTTGATCTCGAAACTCCACCGAAGTTGCATGCTTGATCACCTTTTGGATCACCTCGATCCATCATCCATGACCACCATGCATCAACTCGGCACGACCAATCTCCAATCTAATCAAACACTTAGCATCGAGAGATTAGTCCTTAGGTGTCACTAATTAGCCAAAACCAAACTAGAGATCTTCAGCGTTTGCTACGCCGAGCCGCGTCCGGCTATTGGGCGTCGGACAGCGTCAGCGAAAGCGTCCGGCGTGGGGGTCATTTGACATGCTCTACGGACTGCGTCCGAGGAGCGTTGGACGCGTCGGGCGCGTGTTGCTAACTACACTCTAACGTTTGAATCTGCAATGGCTAGGACACGTGGCGGCTTCTGGCGTCCGGCGCACACATGTTTGATAGTTTGAAGTGGGGTTTCCCCCCACCTCTATAAATACTTGTGTGGTCGGCCATTGCTGACTCTCTTGGACATTTTCACTCATTCCATACACTTTGAGCTGAGCAAAAACCTCTCCCCACTCTCCTCTCTTTCTTCTGAGCACATTCTTGAGAGATTTGGTGAGAATCAAGTGCATTGCTTTGTGAGTTGCAGTTAGAGGCACTTGAGGGTCATCGTTGCCGATGGATTTCTTGTTGATCTTGGAGAGCACCACTCCTAGCGGCTTGGTGATTGGCGGAAGCGTTGGGAAGAAAAGGAGATTGTTCTTGCCCACTTCCGGTTGATTTGTGAGGGGTTTGTGATCTTCCCCGACGGTGTGCCAAAATTCATACTCTAGTGGATTGCTCGTGTCATTGAGTTACCCCTCATTTGCTTGGGTGCAAGTAGCCTAGTGATTGGCTAGGAGTGAGCTCCACCTTGACCCACACGTGAGACGGTCGGCACAACAGAGAGTAGCTTGAGGGTGCTCAAGTGAACTTCGGGTTAAATCGTGTGTCTTTTATTTGTGTGATCATTTGTCTCTTGGTGATTGGCTTCTTCATATATACTTTGTGATATCATCTCCGGTGATTGGGTGACTCACCTCTACACGTTGGTATAACACCTCCTCTCTACCTTGCATTACTTTGATTATATATCTTGTGCTTGTGTAGTCCTAGTTGTTTAATTTATTAGTGTTGTAAGCTTGTTCACCTAGTTGTAGAGTAGTGACTTAGTAACTTGTGTGAATTAGAGACTATAGCAACTAGAATTGTTACTAGGAGGCTTGCCAACAAGTAGAGCTAGAGCAAACACATTTACGCTTTGTTATTTGCTAACAAGTTGTTATAGTGATTTTGTAGAATTTTTATTAGGCTATTCAACCCCCCCCCCCCTCTAGCCATTTAGGACCTTACACTAGCGCGGCTCTCTAGGAAGGCGGCGGCGAGGCACTCACCCGGGAGGGTCGCGTTCTTCTCTGTGTGCGGAAGAGGATGGCGGCTGGGAGGGCATCGTGGCATGGTGCAGCGTGGGTTCGCGTGAGGAGGCAAACCAGAGGGGCGGGGGCGTGTGGCCAGTCGGCGTTGCGACTCCGGCGCTGATGGTCGCGCTGCAGGGGCTTCTCCTTCTGGTTTTCTCTGGCTGGATCAAGCCTTCCTGTGCATGGATCCATTCCCTGCGTTGGTATGTTGGCGTGTGGTGGATAGGATGGCTTCCACCGCCCTTCGTTGGTGGTGGGGTGGCGTCCTGCTCGGGAGCGCGTTGGCGCTTTTTCAGATCACGCCGCTGCCGAAGGCGGGTTCGGCGGAAGAGCCGTCACGTGTTTGGGCATTGGCGGCCTTACTACCGCAACGGTGGCAGCCGGCCCAGGCGTGTACGATGACGACGGATCAAGACAAAGGCGACAATCAATGGCGTAACAGTTCGGCAATTGGTGGGTAATGGCGATACTACCATGCTTCGGCGGCGGTGATGCTTGTGGGTGCCACTTTTTCTTGTTGGAGGCGTCGTCTTTCTTTGCGGATCTTCCGGGTGAAAACCCATGTCCGGTTCTTTGGTTGGCGATGATGGCATTTCGCGGATGTCATTTTCTTGTTGGAGACGTCGCTCTTGGAAGATCCCTTGGGTTGTCAGCTTTGCTGCCGGTAACAAGCTGGAGACTCCTTTGCACATACACCAGGTGCTTCCTCCTGTTGCCAGAATACAAATCTGGTACCTTCAAGGTGGTCGGTGTCCAACGATCCTTCAGTACCTTTATTAGGTCCGATAGGCGTGTGTGGCAGCTTTGTCTCAGCGTTGATGGTCATACTCTTGTGGAGTCGACATATGAGCATTTTTGTCGTGTAGGACTACTAGAGTTCCTTGTTAGATTAATCTTTTTTCCTCCGTCGGTTTCTTTTATTTTGGTTTTCTCTATTGTAATAATTTGGCATGATTCTACCTTTCGGTAGATGAAGTCGGGTATGAAATATATCCATTGTCTAAAAAAAGTGGTAAAATATAGATATAGTGAATATATGTGTGTACATGTATATGGTATTACAAAATGCGTCTGGTGTGTCCACCTCCACCATAAGCCCTACTAAGTGTTGGGATAACCAAATTAATACAACTTGTTGGTGACGACAACGTAAGCTTTTAATATCACCGCAACGCAAAAAATCAACCTAAGATCATCACCATTTATTATGGAAGGAAACATATGCATCACACATATAAATGAACGAAATAACAACAATCACAAGTAGTCACAATATGTTATTTATTACATCAACCCAGTTGCAGCTGAACTTATCATAATAACACAAACAACAAGCGCAACTAGTTGTAGCAGGTCACTTCGAACTTAGTTGTAACTAGCCAGCCAACTTCCATCAACAATAAGACACCAAATTTAACGTGAAAACCCCCAAATTGGTGTAAAAGCCATTGGACCAACCCATCCAAATCTTCTTTCACTATATGTTTGTGGGACTACAAACAAGTTCATCTCTAATAGCACTAGAGACAAATATACATCAACATTCTATAGATCTTGGATAGCTGCAATAAGATTTTGGGTTGCTACTTGAGTGGAAAGGCCTCACCAAATGAAGGTGGAACTCTGAGTAGAGGCACTAAGGATGTGGATCTGATTCACGAAGAAGGAGAGTGAGGGCTGAACTGGAGTTGTGTTCTCTATAATGTCCAAAGATTTCTCTCTTCATTCACTTGTAAGGCAAGAGGCAAAAAAATACTAGGCACCTGTATTCTACACCTATATGAAATGTGGGCCTATTCACTAGCAACATTTACTCTCCTCAATATCCACTCAAGAGGAGGATTTCCTAACATATCTCCCCCTCCAACTCATGAGGATGGTACCATCATGCCCACTACCTTGCACATTTGCAATTTCTCTTTTGGTAGCACTTTGGTCATTATTTCCGCACCATTTTGGTCTGTATGGATTTTCTCAAGTTGCAACAACTTTGAACTCCTCACTTCTCGAATCAATGGTACTACACCTCAATGGGCTTGTTTCGAGAAAGAAGGATTGAATTTTGGAAGATGAATGGCACTTTGGTTTTCAAAAAATAGATTGTACTTCTTGTGCTTAGTCCCAACCTTGCAAGAAGTTTTTCATCCACAACACTTGCAAGTTTTAGCTGTTGCAATGTAATCAGCCTTTGTTGTTGATAAAGAATGTGCACTTGTACAATCTTGATTGCTAGAACACTGCTCCTCTTGCAAATGTCACCGGTTATCCCAATATAAACTTTTTGGAGTCCTACAATATAGAATCACCATTTCGAAAACACAAACGCACATGTTGGAACTATAGCCCAATGTGATTCTCCTACTCCCTCGGGATGGTATTAGAAGTCGTTTAAGACAGCGACACGGTCTCCAAAACACAACTTTGACCTCTTATTATTATAAAAATATTTATGGAGATGTGATATATGTATACTTTTATTAAAGTATTTTTAAAGACAAATCTACTCATATAATTTTTATATTTACAAACTCAACAACTTAAAAGTTATTGATGATTTATATTCCCGATGTTTGACCAAAACCTTGTCCAAAAACGACTTCTAATACCAGCCCGGAGGAGTAAGTTGCACATGAATCGGCTGACAACTCCAGCTCCATAGGCTATGTCAAGCCTACTGCACACCACGTCATACATCAAACTGCTCACCACAGATTGGTAAGGTACTTTCTTCGTTGCTTCTTTTTCCTTTTTGCTTGCAGTACACTGGTAAACACTCCATTTGTGATGAACGTCACTTAAATACAAACTTTATGGGCCATAAATGAATTCAAATCGAAAAGTCTCCAACCGCAAAGGTGAAAACCTCTTCCAATACTAAAGCTTTGACATAAAATGTGTCTTCATCAAACTTGATTTGGAAAAATGTCAATGTTATTAGGCTGCAAATATTTTTAGAGGTCGGAAAAAATTGCCAGCCACCTCTAAAACTATATTTGTTCTAACCATCTCTAGAAAATCCTCGATTCAAAAGTTCTAATTTTATAGGTAGTTCAATTTGCTAGCGGTCTCTGAAATTAGAGGGCATTTTTTTGACGCCTCTAGAAAACCCATCCACCTTTAAAAAAAATTAGAGGCGGGATGGCTCCAAATCTTTTTTTAGAAAAGGATTCTGATAGAGCCACCCTATCCAGAAAGGAAACCGGACTGAGAGAAGCTGAGGTGAAAATTATTTCATTTTTTTCACTTATTCATATGGAGTCGACACAGCATAAGATTTGCGAAATAAGCCTTGACGAGGTGTTCTCCTCTTACATATGCATCTCCAAGATCCATTACTGTATAGGCTTGTTTATTCTAGTAGTACTCATGCTGATTATACATTATACATACATATAGTTCGTATGCTTGCGATGATCTCTAGCTTTTCAAGTTGATGACCGCATTCTGAATCATATACGTCATGTTCCAGACTGGATTGACGTTCTGAAGGGTCCAGTAGGCCCATCCAAAGGTAGCATTCCCGTAAACATCTTGTTGAACTTTGGCAAACCTCTGGAAGTCCGTGATATTTGCAGATTGTGGAGGCACGGCCCACGCGGCCGACCATTCTCCTATAAAAACACAATAAATTAATTAGTTAAAAATGTTAAAAACGAAAACACAAATATTTATTTATTTGTACAGTTTATTAGTAATTCGAAAAATGCATTGTTTTTACTGTAATGACATTACTACTTAAGTTTAATAAAGTCTCTCTTTTCGCAAAAAGAAAGAAAGAAAAATGCATTGTTTTGCAGAAATGACTAGTGACTGCATGCTTACCCACAAAAGTGAGGGGGCGACCATTCGGATTTGTGATGGCTTTGAGCTCAGAGGAGCGGTTGTTCCTTACAAAGTCGATGTTCTGCTCTACTGTGAGGTTGGCAAACCTGTCCTCGTACAGGTTGTAGTAGTGTACGTCCAGAACGGCGCCATCAAAGGCACCCGCGAACTGGAGGAGCTCCGTCTGGTTTTCTATGTTTAACCTGTTAGACATGATCACGTAGGATGCCGACGAGTACTGACGCACTGTTTTATAGCCGTCCTCGTAGTATTTCTTCGGTCTAGACAAGTCTACGCCTGGTGCCAGGGGGCTCATTGAGCAGCTCGATGGCCAAGAGGGCTGTGCTGTTCACGTACCTGTTGATTTACATATAGAGCACCTCAGCTGGTTAGTATGTTGTTGGTTCAACCATTAAGTGAATTTGAGTTTAATAACCTTTTTGCAAGGAAGTCGATGACTTGCACGGTCTGGTTGATGTTATCATCGGTATTGCCCCAGTCCTGCGACCCATCTCTAGTTCCACTATATATGGTCACGAATGAGTTATGAGCACGAATCACAATGCGTATCCAGTGGTTCACAATGTGGGAGCATATGCTCCTAGGTGTAAAAAAACCACTTCCTTCTGTGACCCTGGCGCAGCATGCAATGTGACAATAACGCTAATGTTGTATTCCCTGTGAAAACAAATCGGAATCATATCCGTCGTCTCCGTCATTCCTTAATGGACATGATACTACAAATGAGTTAGATCGACAGTGCTTCTTGTTGAATGGAGATCTGAAGACACACTTACTGCCCCCAGCTGAATGCCTTGTCCAAGAATTGTACAGAACCTCCAACGAAAGGTGAAGGAGGGTATCGCCGCTGGCAATCCACCATCCAACCGGGACCCTTACCGCGTTCAGTCCACTTGACGCCATGAATTTGAAGTCACTCTCTGTTATGAATGTGCTCCAGTGGTTCTAGAAATAATTGCAAAGAACTTTCAGAACTGAACTCAGAGAACGCGATTTGAACTTAGCCTTTGCAGCGTAACTGCTAATCTTTCTGCTTATATCAAGAAAAAGGTCTTTTACTTTACTGATTTTTGTTTACAATAAGCACATGAGAAAGATTGCTAAGGGGAAAATTATATTAATTAATGGATACATGAAGCCTGTGCAGTCCACATATGATGATTAAATACAAAGTACATAAATAACTAAATCACTACTACGATAGCCTACTTTAGGGGCGGTTCACCATGGCTTCTAGGGGCGGTTTTCGTAACCGCCCCTAACTCTCCGTTCCTACAGTATTTTGTAAGGGCGGTTTTTGCAGCCGCCTCTGCTAATTACTAACACTATAGGGACGGCTCAATATTCAGCCGCCCTACTAAATAAAAAAAATAAAAATAAAAACCCGTGGATGGGCCCGGGGAGCCCATACATCGGGCTACCCCGCCGCCGCCCGCCGGCCTCCAAAGCGCGCGTGGCTACTCGCCGGAGCACGCTGTAGCCTCACCTAAGCGCGCCACCTCGGCGAGCACGTCACCACCGCCGCCCCAGCGTTGTCGCCTCGCGGAGCTTGTCAAGGCAGCTGCAGACCGCCCGCCCGAGCCCGTGCTCCGCCGCCACAGCGCGATAAGTCGCCGACGCCCGATCGTGCTCCACCGCGCCGAGCGAGCCGCCGCCGCCGGGCGTGTCGGAACCCGTGCTCCGCCCGCTTCTGCCGCACCGAGCGCTTCGCGTCCTCTCCTTGCCGCCCGCGGACGAAGCGATGAGAGAGAAGAGAGTTTGAGAGGATCAACGATGAGAGAGAGAAGAGAGAGGTCCGGCTGTTTGCAAATTGAGACGAGTGGACAGGGAGAGAGACCGAGTGGACATGGAAAGAGTCACATGGGCAAGATTGACCTATTTTCAAAAGGAATCCACTATGCCTTTGGTTGTGCTTCTTTTGTGCCCATGACAAATGGACAAATGGACCCCTGAACGCATGGCGAGCTATGAGTGGCCACCAGCTCATCCGGATCGATGATGTGGAGGGTCACGTGGATCGCCTCCTGCTCCCAACACATTTTGTGCTTCTTCACACCCACCGCCACATGGGCCCGCCCACATCCCAATCCCACCCACACTCTGCACAAGGACATGCAACAGCAGGAGGACCACGCCACCACCACACGCTGCATGTACACTGCTATTCCTGGTGCGCGGTGGCCCCACAATCACTGTAGGGGCGGTTTTATGCGGAACCGCCCCTACGGTGGGGTCATATTTGGAGACGGCTGAATATCGAACCGCCCTCAATAATAGTAGGGCGACTCGTAAATACCAGCCCGGCCCTTCAAGAGGGACGGCTAGTCTCCACCAAGCCATGGCGGCCACCGTAGGGGCGGCTGAAAAAGTGAACCGCCCCTACTCAAAAATGTGTGGCGTTCCCATAGTAGACTATTATAGTAATAGATGTAAATATAAATCATAATTCAAAAATATTCTATCCATGTGTTCCTATAGTAAAATATTTAGTTTCATCATTTTCCAAGCACCATAAAAATTTTAAGTTGGAATATATAATTAATTAAAATTTGTAGTTGGAATATAGCGGCAATAGCGCTTTAACAGGCTGACGCTAAATTTCATATATATTTTGCTATTTGAAACGTGCTTGCGTAGGTATATATCTTATCTTACCATGAGCACTTGTTTTGCCTGTGCAATGCCATAACCATTACATAATAACTGGTACTCCCCATGTAAAGGGCTATCAATGTTGGCCACAAAAAACTGAAGGGTCGTTGTCACCCAGTCTGTAGATTGCTGTGCATAGTCCGCCGTTATTGATGTCATTGTCTTCACCTAAGATGGGAAGAAATAATATTGTGAAGAGCATAAACACATGTTAGAAAACTAAACTAATAATTAATAAGGTCACTGGGATAATATTTCCGTAGACCAGCTAACAGATGATGCCCATTCTCGGTCAATAACCCTAAGTATTCTACAAGCAGTGGTAGTGCGGGGCTGGTCTGATCGTGGGCTCGTTTGCAATCGATCCGGTGCGCGCTCGAGATTTAGTTGTTCCGGTGGCTACTAGATGATAAAAAGTGCTTTCAGCACTTCCAATCCAAGTTGCAGAATGTTAGGCCTCTATGCACCAGGACCGCGGGTCGCCATCATCCCCACGCAAATTCCACGAATGTACCTACCGTTGCCAAATCTAAATTAGTAGTATCATATCGATATATGGAGGTACCTGCAAAAAGAGCCCGTTTGGTGCCCTGATGCGCACTCTGCTCCTGTCTTTATCGCGCACTAGCTGGAACGTCTCATATTGCCCTGGTGTACCGGTGGCCGTTGCCACAAGGGCACCGGTGCTGTTGACGCCCCAGAACTGACCGCCATTCACCCTCAGGTTGAAGGTCGTCTCGTTGATCCTCCACAGCTGCACGCAAGGGCAACAAAAAGTAGAGATGGGTTTTTAGTGTAGGAAAGTTTGCACAGTAGAGTAAGCTAGACATGCATTGGGCGAAAATCTACCCTGAAGGTCTCCCAGGCAGACGCAGCCGGTCGGTCGGCGAGGATGGCGGCGCCCCCTCCGTTGTCAGCGACAAGGTACTTTTTCTGGGTGACCGACATGAACTGGATCCGGGTTCCATCCTACAGTACATGACATCAACAGAGAACTACATGTATATACTACAGTGCTTGACCATAGTACAACAACTTTCATATATACAGTTACAGTACCAGCGTGTCGTTACTCGGAATGCCGTAGAAGAGGGAAGGCTTTATCCAGCCCTCCGTCACGAGCCAGCCGCCGAGGTTCACCGCCCGAACAGGCAGCTTCGGTGCTGTAGCCGCCGCATCAGAGTTGGAGAGAAGCAGCCACGACGTACTGCAGGCGACAAGAAGAAGCGCGATGCTGCAGCCCATGGTCGGTGAAGGATATATGATGCCTAGATGGTTGCCGTTCGACAGCTAATTAACTTAGACCCGATATATATAGAGATGCATGCATGCTCCTGAAGAAGCTATACCATATGCTATTGCTTTGCCGTGCAAGCGATCGACGCTGTCGCTCCTTGTCTACGCACGGTTCCATGTTGACGACGTACGTACGTACGTACACAGTCATGTTCCGGACAGTGCTCATATATATTTCCAACTTCAGGAAACAGATGTCACACACATTTCTTCCAAATAGTAGGACGTTGATTTGCATTTCGACGACTCCATGCCTGCCAAATAAAAAGAGATCACATGTCCTAATGTCCTTATAAGAATTAAGATAACATGCACCCTTGACCACAATACATAATGTTTCGTTTCAAAAGTGTATGTTTCAACATGTAAATATTAATATATTTATTGATTTATTGAAACTTTGTTATAGTTAGAAAAAGTTTGATTTTGGACAAAGATAAATAAATTGACCTCAACTTTTAAAGTAACAAAGTCAGGCCGTACAAGTCACTTTCCTGTATCTATATTATATATATACCTATGTGTCGGTGTTTTTTAGATCCGCAAATACTTAGTCCTCGGCGGAGATCGATCGATGTGAGTCATGCCCTAGTCGAAGCCTAAAGCGCAATCTTTAGATATCTGTCCTTTAGTAATCCATTCGTGATCTCTGGGGCGTCCTGCGGCATGGTTCTGGTAGTTAGCGAATCGGGTAGATGGGATACCCTGGGTATATGGCATCGACACTATATATGCGCTAAAAAGAATAGGGGTTGGCCTCTAGTCTACTGCTATGGGATACATTCTCTCCTTCCTCCTACCTGATCGACACGCAAGTGGCAGTTGTAAACTGGGTTTAACGTGATGCCTTCTCAGGGGCTCACGGCACCGTGTTAATATAGCCTAGGAAACACCCCTAGCGTGGTTTACAAGATAGATACAATCTTAGATACAATCAGTTAGGATCTAGCTAACTTATACATCAAGTAACAACAAGATTACAATAACCAGGAATATCCTAGAGCCTATCCTATGGAGCCGTGTACAACATTTATTACGTCATGGTTGGGTACATATTCCAACACCCCCCGTCAATCACAACTTACTCACTTAAGTTGAGATGGCTTCTAAACTTGATCATTGATCTTTCAGGGAGTGCTTTAGTAAAACCATCAGCTACTTGATCTGCCGTGCTTATAAACCGAATGTCAAGAAGCTTTGCTGCAACTCGTTCTCGCACAAAATGATAATCTCTCAATATGCTTAGTACGTGCATGAAACACAGGGTTGGCTGACAAGTACTTGGCACCGATGTTATCACACCATAAACAGGCAGCTCGAGGATGTGGAATACCTAACTCGTCCAACAATTTTTGTATCCACATAACTTCAGCTGTAGTGTTGGCCAAAGATTTGTACTCAGCTTCAGTACTAGATCTTGAGACAGTAGCTTGCTTCCTAGCACACCAAGAGATCAAGTTGCAACCGAAGAACACGGCAAAAACCTCCTGTAGACCGACGGTCATCAGGACACCCAGCCCAATCTGCATCTGAGAAAGCGTTCACCAATAGAGAGTTAGATTTTCTAACTTTTATACCCAAACTGATAGTACCTTGTACATATCGCAAAATTCGTTTTACTGCCTCCCAATGACTGGTGGTAGGAGAATGGAGAAACTGACACACTTTGTTGACAGCAAATGACAAATCCGGACGCGTAAGTGTGAGGTATTGGAGTGCACCAACAATACTCCTATACCTTGTAGAGTCTTTGGTCCCCAATCTGGTTCCACTAGTAATAGACAGCTTCTCGGTTGTACATAGTGGTGTTTTGACCGGTTTACAAAGCTGCATGTTTACTCTTTTCAGAATGTCAGCAGCATACCGTTCTTGTTTCATCAGGAGCTCACCACTTTTCCTTTCAACTTGAATGCCCAAGAATTAATGTAAATTACCGAGATCTTTAATGGCAAAATCTTTTTCTAGATCCCGAAGTAGAGCATCAATAGCTTCTGCGGAAGAACTAGCCACTATTATGTCATCAACCTACACAAGCATGTAAATCACATACCTTCCCTTTCTATAGAAGAAGAGTGACGTATCAGCTTTAGAAGGAACAAAACCAAGCTGTTTGAGTTTGTTGCACAATTGAGAATACCAGGCCCGAGGTGCTTGCTTCAACCCATAAAGCGCCTTATCAAGTTTTACACCAATAATGTGGCTTGCTTTTATCTTCATAACACGGTGGCTGTTTCATATATATACTTCTTCATCAAGGTAACCGTGCAAGAAGCCATTAGTAACATCTAATTGTCTCAAGCACCAATTCTTTGAAAACAGCAAGTGAAAGTAAGCGAATTATAGCTGCTTTTACGACGGGACTGAAGGTATCTTCATAATCTATACCATACCTTTGCTTGAAGCCTTTAGCTACCAATCGAGCCTTGTATCTTTCAATCTTACCATCTGATCTTCGTTTTATTTTTATACACCCACTTGCAGTCTATCAGATTTTTCCCATTGGAAGGTGGAACCAAATGCCAAGTTCTATTTTTGTGCAAAGCATCAAATTCAACATCCATAGCATGTTTCCAATTCTTATCGGACAAAGCCGACTTCAAGGTGGGTGACTCTTCTAACGATGAGATCAAATTGCCATAATGAATTGTGCCATCGGTATAAGTTTTTGGTTTACGAATACCTTGCTGAAGACGAAGTTACCGGCCGGGAAGGAGCTTGAGCTGTTGCCGACGGAGAGGAGACCATAGGATCCAAAGGCAGGCGATCCGTGGCCGGGCGCTGATAGATCCGATCGGTGCAGCGGCGAAGTAGAAGGAGCTGCGAAGATCCCGCCACGGAGCTCGAGGATGATGGCGCCGCTGTAGACTCCCCGCCCGGGCTGTCTCGACCGAGACACGCGTGGAGACGAATGGCATGCCCCGAGAGGATGGTGGCAAAGAGCGTTGAGCAGCGCTGATCCGAGGGCGATCCGCCCGGCAGGGTCGACTTCGGTGACGGCGAATCCGCCGGGAGTCAGCCGCGGACTTGCCAAAGAGGAAGGCGCCGAGGAGCATAAAATGACCCCGGTTTTCAGCGGTTTCTACACCATTTGAAGCCAAATTTTCACCAGTATGCGCTGCGCTCACAAGAGGGATTAGTCTTGCGAGGAACCATTACCAGTAAAGTCACTAGAATTGTCATCCCCAAATGCAGAGGTGTTATGAAGAGGCAACAGAAGGATTTCCGATCTCAAACGTGCACCATCATTTGGATGAAGCGACACAAAGGGATAAACATTCTCGTCAAAAATGACATCTCGAGAGATATACACTCGACCTTCAGACACATCTAGGCACTTGAACCCTTTATGCATATTGCTATACCCCAGAAACACACATTGCTTGGACCGAAATTGAAGCTTGCGAGTATTAAAGGGAAGAAGATTGGGCCAGCATGCACACCCAAACGTCCTAAGCATGCTGTAATCTGGTTTCTGCTGAAAAAGAAGCTCAATAGGGGTTTGACCTTAGATGACCTTGCTAGGGAGGCGATTAATGAGATATGTGGCGGCTAAGAAAGCTTCATCCCAAAACTTTAAGGGCATAGATGCATGTGCTAAAAGCGACATCCCGACTTCTATATGGCGATGTTTCCTTTCGTGAGACCCATTCTGTTGATGAGCATGAGGGACAGGAGACATGGTGAGCTGTGCCTACATGTTGCAAGAAGGAATTTAGCTTTTGGTATTCGCCTCCCCAATCAGTTTGAATAGCAAGGACCTTTTGTTGAATTGGCATTCTACCATGGATTGGAACTCATGAAACTTCGAAAAACTTGATTTATGCCGTAACAAGTAAATCTGGTAAATTTGCTAAAATCATCAATGAAACTAACATAATAATCATTCTTGCCAACCGAAGTAGGTGTTGGCCACCATACATCACGAGAAAACAAGTTCAAGAGGACTTAATGACACGCTTGTCGATCTAGGATATGGCGGAGTTGATGGCTTTTGCCCTTTTGACATGCATCACGGATGGTATCTCTTCTAGACTCAAAAACAAACTTTATTTGACTCTTGCTAAGGACTTGACGAACGACTTCATAAGATGGATGACCAAGGCGACTATGCCACCTAGGCGCCGAGATCTTGACGGCGCAAACATGCGTCACTTTATTCAAGACAGTAGCTGGACTATGTGACGACTTCAGATACGATCCGCCCTCGCACTCCCCTCTAAGCAGCGTTTTCTTCGTTGCCTGATCCTTAATCAAAAAATGGGTAGGATGATATGCAATAAAGGCACGATTATTAGAGGTGAGGCGATGAACAGAGGCAAGATTTTTGTTTACTTCTGGAACATAGAGGACATTATTAAGAACTAGATTGCGATTTGGGGTATGAAAAAAACTCTGACCTACTTGGTTGATTCTCATACCTGCACCGTTGGTGGTGTGCACCTGATCATTGACATGGTACTTGTCCCTCACAGTGAGCTTATCAAGCTTCGCCGTGATCTGATGCACGTAGGGCGCGGTGTCGGTCTACCAATTGGTGTCGGCGTCGTAGGAGTTGGAGTTGGTGGCGACCGAGACCATGCCCTGCTCCGCCTTTGTGGAAGGAGGAGTCGAAACGCTTGTGGCAGCGAATAACAGTGTGTCCCTCCTTTCCACACAATTGGTAGATGCGATCTCCATCATTGGGGGACTTACCACCATTGTTGCGTTACGCAGACCATTACCGCGCCCGCGACCGCGACCGCGTCCACCTCCCCCGCGTTGCCACCGCGTCCTCCACGGGTGGCGTGTTGACGGAGAACGGACCACTGCCATGCGGGCAGATCCATCTTGTTCCCGGCCCACCTGGCTGGGTGTAGAGCTCCCAAAGGGAGAAGCGGGCGATCGAACCAGGCGCCGGACAAGATCAGTCATACTCCGCGGGAGCCCCCGCAAGGATGTAGGAGATGATTTCTTCATCATCAAGGCGCTTCACGGCTGATGCCATGTCATCCGCGAGGGATTTCATCTTGCTGAAGTAGTCGGCGATGGTGGGACGATCCCTTCTACATTGCGGCCAACGCCATGCGGCGTATTGATGATTCGACCGCGAGATTGCGGCGTGGTCATGTCTTGGATAACCTTCCACATCTCAGCCGATGTGGTGCGGGAGGAGACTTGGACCATGATCTCCTTGGTGATCGACGTTAGGAGATAGTTGACGATCTCTTCTTGTTCCCATCAAATCACCACGAAGTCGGCAAAGCCAAATGCCTTGACAGGTTCTTTCTTTGCTCCATAGCGTACTACTCGCCGCGATGACAATGCCACAATTTTTCTGTTTCTAAAGAGGACCATGTGACCAAGCTCTTACCGAGAAAGTAAGCCACCAATGTAGTGCTCTTCGTCTTACGCATCCCCCCGGCGAAGTCACTATCAGCGAAGCCTAGTAAGAAAGGGTTTGAGATTAGTGCCTCGATCGTACTTGCACCCATACCTAATAGTCCCCTTGAGATATATAAGTATATATATGTGCTTCACAACAAACCAATGATCCTTCTTAGGAGCTTCCATGTACCTGATGACAACCCCAACCGAATATGCTATGTCAGGTCTAGTATTAAGAAGGTACCTCAGACTCCCAATTATACTTCGATATGTCCTTGCATCCACAACCTCTTCTTCTTTCTTTTTGGTGAGCTTGAGTCGAACCTCCATGGGTGTTGCACATGGATTGCAACCAGTCATGCCCATAGACTCTAATATCTTGGCTGTATAGCCACTCTGACAAAGAGTGATCCCTTCTTCACTTGTTTCACTTCTATGCCCAGATAATAGCTCAATAGCCCAAGGTCGCTCATGCTGAACCTCCTCTTCATCTCTTGCTTGAACTGATTTATGTCAGCATTACTCGGCCTAGAGATTATGAGATCATCAACATACACTCCTACAAGCAAGAAAGACCATTTGCTGCTCCTTCTGTAAACGGCATGCTCGAGCTTGCTCTTCTGAAAACCGAGGGCAATCAATTCCTTGTCAAGCTTAGTGTTCCAGGCCCTTGGTGCCTGCTTCAAACCATAGAGAGCTTCCTTCAATCTCAGACTTTCCCTCCGTTCCCGACACTGAAACCTGGCAGTTGTTGGACAAAGACAATTTTAGTTAAGTCACCATTGAGGAATGCCAACTTGACATCCATATGGTGCACTTCTCATCCACTTTGTGCAGCTAAGGCCATCAACACCCTTACTGTCTCAATTCGAGCAATTGGAGCGAATACTTCATCAAAGTCAAATCCATGTCTTTGAGCATACCCTTTTGCCACTAAACGCGCCTTATGCTTGACAATGTTTCCCACGAGATCCTTCTTGATTTTAAATACCCATTTGAGCCCGATTGCTTTTTGATTCTTTGGCAGATCATTGTCATCCTCTATCGCCTACAGCTCGGACCTCATGGCTTGCCTCCAACAGTCCTCTACCATGGCTTCTTCGATAGTAGCTGGTTCACCAATCGCTAATAGATAGACACCAAAATATTCAAAGTTCTCAACTGCATCAGTGGCATCAAGTAGGTCTGGAATCATTCTGAACCTCAACGGGGCTCCTTCTGAATCGACCTCCTGACTAGTCGGTGGTGTGGCCCACTGTATGTTGGGTCCCACAATGGAGCTGACTAGAGTATGAGGTGGCGTGTCTCCATTTGAAGCACCCCCTCCTGATGGAATTACCGCAGCAGTCGGACCCGGGCTATCAGGCAAAGCCGACTCTATTGTCGGATTTGGAACTGGCATCCGACACATCATCTTCAGGCCAGACAACTAAAAAATCTGAAGAACTATCAGCTCCCGCTCCCTTTCCTGCTGCCGTCTCCTCCCAATTCCATCCTCGAGACTCATTGAATATCACATCCCATGAGACTATCCACTTCTTGTTAACGGGATCGAACACCCGATAACCCTTGATGCCAGGCCTACTGATCTGTCTACCAACTTGCTTATATTCAGCGCTGTGCATTTTGCAAACGCCTTACACCCGAAAGTACGCAGGTGCTGAACACTTGGCTTCCTCCCAAACCAAGCTTCAAATGGTGTTTTTCCATGTAGACTCTTTGTTGGTGATTGGTTAAGTAGATAAACAGCTGTCCTCACTACTTCACCCCAGAACTAGCTCAACACACCCATAGTCTTCATCAAACAACGAGTCATCTCAATGACTGACTGGTTTCGCTGTTCGACCACTCCATTCTATTGTGGAGTGTATGGTGTTGTAGTGTGTTCCGTTTAATTCCCTGCTCTCTGCAAAAAGCAGCAAAAACCTCTAAATTAAACTCACCACCATGGTCAGTTCTAAACACCTTCAGATGCAAGCCTGTTTCCACCTCAGTGGCTACTTTGATCTTCTTAAAACAGTAGAAAGCCTCATCCTTGGTTGCCAGCAAATCAAGGCACATGTACCGACTATGATCATCAATGATCAACAAAAAATATGACTTCCCACTTGGAGTGGGTGGAGATATCTGACCACACAAGTCACCGTGGACAAGCTCAAGTCCCTTTTCCGCGCGATATGCAGACACCTAAGGCAACAGTGTACAGTGATGTTTGCTAAGAGCACACCCGTCACACACATGTTCTAGCCGACTGTTGGCAAGCTTTAGCATTACCACTAAAGCCTGATACACCTAAGGATGGCAAATGGTAAACCGCAAGTGCACGGCTGTTAGTGTAGCTTTTTCCCTAGAGTATTCCAAGTATCGATTTCCATGAGGAACATTAAGTGAACTAATAGAGAATCTAGGTTCGTCCTATGATGACACAAGGTGTGTATCTAGTAGTTGAGATGAGAGGCTTTCTATAGCTAAGATATCTGGATAGGCTAGATAGCTTAACGCGGCTTTATCAGCCCTCGGACACGGAGGCAGTAGGTGAGAAATGGTGAATAAAACCATCGCTAATCAAGCTACTATTTTACTGGAGCCTTACCTTTTAAGAACTTGCCTATAAACACGTGGTGATCTATACATAGACCAGAAGGGCTGTCACCACCTTACGGCTATCACAAACAATCCGTGCAGCAAGCAGCATACACTGATAAGAATAACCTAGACACCACGTCTACGCTACGCTTATTACTCTAACTCTAGCTAAAAGTTAGAGCACTCTATTAGAAGTAAATAAATACTTAGAGCAAAGCAATGTACCAATGAAGAATGACTAAATAGCTACTATACTAAACCAGATATGCAAACTATAAAAGAACTACACCCGCAGAGGTACACCTTGGAGGAGATTCCCGACAGACTCGGAGCTTCCTCCAAAAGACTTCCCCCTCTCTCTCTCTACTGATACACTAAAGGAGCAGGACTTCACCTACTACATGGGAGTGGAATTCTTCCTTGTGGTCATGACTTGAGAGTGGGGGAGTAGGGGGTATTTATAGCCCCAAGGTGGAGTAGGGGCTACTCCAGCACCATGTCATCGATCCACGTGACCTCCATCACCCTCCATTGGATCAAACCGACTTAGAAAGGATGAAGGAGATAGAGCACATGTTTCTTATGCTTGCATGATGGCATGCAAGGTCGGTGGATGGATTTGGGCCACTTGGCCTAGTTCGGCCGAAACCTTTATTGGACTTTGGCCCACTCCAACCCTTCTAAAAGGTGTCCCCACATGTCATAGAAGAGGTGGGAAGAGTTTGGGCCAATTGGGGTACTTCGGCCGAAGTGGGTCCATGACGTGTGGGCCTTCTCCTAGTGCTAGAGATGTTGTCCCATTGTCGGTTTCTGCGTCCTGTGTTAGGAACTTGTCGTGATGAATATTTTGTATATTCTAGATCCATGTGGCGTCTTGATGGACCAATCAGGATGCTCCCCTTGTTCTCCCACGGATTGGTGACATGGCACACGTTGGCCTTGTTTGGCCGAAGTGGGTCAATTTGCCAGAACTGTGTTATTTTTGTCCTATTTGTAAAGTCCTGCAGAGAAATACTCCAAGTACAACTGGAACTAGTTATTGGGTAAAATAGTTCCTTAAATGTTGTTCTTACTCTTAAATTGAGAATGTTGACAGTGTTTTGATGATATAAAATAGGGGTGTTTTTACCGTCAACACCGACGTACCACCGACCCCTCAACCATCTTCTTTGATCCCAAAGAATTCAAGGACCTGAAGTTCAGATGCCCATATCGTGCGTGCCATAACCAGGCTTCCTCCTCCATATTTGACAGTAAACAAACGGGCAAGGTAAGAGTCACTTCAAGATGTACAGGTGATTTCTTCTCTCGGCCTTGAGTAGCACTCTTCGCTTCTCCTCCTTAGCTTGTTGTCGCTCGAACACTTCTAGGATGCCTTTGTCGATCTCAACTCTGCACCCCTCTTCCTCGAGTTGACCAAGACTAACAAGGTTACATTTTAGAGATGGTATAAAGTATACATCGGTGAGAACCTTGTGATCATTGTTTCTTCTGGCGATCGTGACTATGCCTATGCCGTGAATATTCACGGTTGATCCATCTCCAAATCTCACTACTACCTGAACTGATTCATCTAGAGTCACCAAGGCTTCCCTACAACCTATCGTATGGTTAGTTGCCCCGGTGTCAAGCACCCATGCACGCTCACCATAATCAGCTGGGAAGACTCGATCTTGATTTAGAAATACATGCTCCACCCCGACATTGTAGTCTGCACGAGATTGCAAACTTGAGCCACACCATGAGTGTTGGAACTACATCTGCGTTAGCATGATGAGCCGCCTCCTGTCGCTCCTCCTTTGGTAGTTTTGCACTCCTTCTTGTAGTGACCGTCGATTCCGCACTTGTTGCATCTACCCCTTCATCGTGGGGTGCCCATTGACGTGAGATGCCAACCACCAGAGTCACACGCTTCACCACCTCCATGTGCCTCGGACTCAGTGCGCTCCTTCTTGAGATACTTCCTGCCACCTTTGCCTCCATTGAACGAGGTTGAGTCTAACGAGCGTTGCTTTTGTTTGGCAGACCACTCCTCTTCTGTTAGAAGTAGTTTGCCGACCTTTTAATCACTGGTCCCGAGGGTTCAAACTGTCTTGAGTTGCTTGCAAAAGATCAACTAGCTCCTCAATTGACAACTTCTTTTAGATCTTTGAACATCTCAATCAAAACGACAATTTGAATGTACCTCGGCGACACCACGCGAAGGAATTTTTTGCACTATCCTTTCGTCAGTGATACTCTCCTCCCCAAGCCCTCGCAAATCTATGACAAGCTTCGTGATGCGTTTAGCAAAATCATCAATAGCCTCATCTGAGTTGAAGTTGATAGATTCAAACTCCACTAGTAACTTTTAGGTGTTGACCTCCTTCACCCGATCCGCTCCCGCTGGCGTGGTCTTTACTACCTCCCAAGCCTCCTTCACTATTTTCTTGTTCAGGAGCATTGAGTGCATCTCTTGTGGCACACCTCGCAGCATGGCCCCTAGAGCGAGGCGATCTCGGCGACGTTCCACCTTTCTTTGGATCGGTAGCTTCAGCGACATCCCAAAGATACATCCCCTCCATATTACACTAGATATGTGACGACCACTCTTGATAATTTGTACGAGCCAACATTGGCCATACCAAATTTCCTTCCGCTTGATTGAAAGCTCTCTCTGTGGAGTCTTTATCCGAAGGACCTGATCCCATCACGTCGATGCTGCTGACCACGCTTCTCTCCCTTCTTCATTCTGGCAGCTAAGCTTTACCGGTGTCCTCACCACTAGTTCACCGCCTCCACGCTCCTCCTCCTCCTTGACCCCGAACGACTTTGATAGCACTTGATAGACCCAGGCGTTGCCCTTGACGGACGTGCCCAGGACTCGACGGCGGCGCGTTCACTGGCATGGTGACCGAGGCGGGCGAGATTAGATTGGAACGAACAAAAGCTACTTGCGTGAGCAATAGAGGATGTTTGTGGTGCCTAACAACGCATCTCTCCCGAACCGGGAGTTTGTTATTTATATTGATCACTTGAGATCACAGAACATGCCTCCGCATATCTCCCGCGCCACGCTATCTACCGAGTGTCCCACCATTCTACGCGATGATCACCACGTGCAGCAGCATACGTCCGTGGCGCGGACTTATTGACTCATCCATGTTACAACGTGTGCCAAGAACGCCTCCAGACACGTACAACCTGTAAACTCTACTCTCTTAGCTAATGACTCCAATGATGAGATCCTAACCGAAGTTCTGTAACAGTTTTAACTAACAAAGCTAATGTTAGTGTGAAGGAAGGAGAGAGAGAGAGAGAGAGAGAGAGAGAAGAGCAATAAGCAGGGGTATAGAAACATATGTATTAGTGGTCCCAGGTAGCTAGTGTTGTGTCTTGTGAGAAGGATAGGAAAATAGAAACTCCTTTTAAGAACACTTATTATATAACTTGGCCTTCTAACATGACTTCTAGGCAATCTACAAGTGAGATAGGTGATTACGGGTGCGTCGTCCTTCACCGGGGGAGCCGGTGGTCTTCCTTGCCTCTGTTGGCCTTCGGGCCAGCGTGAGGGGTTGAAGAACGTGGGTCTCTCCCCAATAGGAGGTTCTAGTCCTTCTAGATGTAGGTTAGGTTTCCTGGCGGTGGCATCTAGGCGGTGGGGGCGATGGCGCCACCATGGAATAAAGTCCTCTCGAGCTCGTCCCCTTCTCGATGGTGCTCCACTCCGGTGCTATCGACGAGCTCGTGGAGGTGGAGTTTGGTTTAACTGGCTCACGTACAGGGAGTCTAGTTCGAGTTTGCCTGTTCTTCGTCAAATTCGTGTGGCGGCTTATGTCTAGGATACGGCGACGGTTGTGGGTCTTTGTGGCATGATGGAGTGCGGATCGGGATTGATTTTCTAGCGGCAAGCGTCGTCGGTGAGCTCCGGTCCAGGATTGGAGGTGCTCGAGGTGTACCCCTGGTCGATATCCTTCCATGGCGAATCAATCCCGACATCCGCGTCGGGTGACTATCTGCGGCTACTAAAAGCCTTTGTGCGATAGGGATCCTCGGTTCTTCGGTGGCGATGGAGTCTTCTTCCACGACGATGACTGGCGACGGCTTCACGACGGCAGACAAAGGCGAATTCTGGTGATTCGGGAAGCATGGGGTCTAGGGACCTAATTGTATTTTCTTTTTTAGAGGCCTTTGTGCAATATGGGTAGGACAGCTGTCCATGTGTCCTCCTCTTATGTACTTGTATGCGTATGTGTATGTGTATGTTTGTTTTCAAAAAAACATGACTTCTAGGCAAGCACTTAACTCTATTACTGACCTTACTCTTAGGGCATGTTCAACCCATAGATAGGGGTCATCCACGGAAGCCTCAAATCAAATAAAACAAACGGAAAACTAAAAATACAAGTTGTACGACCCACAAACAAATGGTCGTCTATGAACTATGGATTTGAGTAGCATGGAGTTTAAGCAAAATATGGAAAGTTTTAAAATAGATGGCTACTTAGGGCCTTCTGCAGTGTGTTTCTAGAATGAGGCTACAAAGGAAGAGAATTTAGGCACCATTCCAAACACTATAACAGGTGGTGCCAACTTTTAGCCATGCCATGAAAAATAAGAGTGATGAAAGTAGATGCACCGGTGCTTGTATAATAGAAAATTGTTTTGTTGGTACAAATGCCGTCAGTTATTGTCACTACAATCTGCTTTACTTCTGCGAGTTAGGGAGAGAGAGAGAGGAGGACGTAGTGATTATTTTATTTCAAGGTCACAACTGGCTCACACTGCAACTGTACTAAAGTCATGCCCAGTGCTCAACGTGCCTGCTGGCTTTTTTCTGGAAGACCTGAACAAAGAAGTAGGAAGTATATTTAAGAAGTAGGAGGTGTGTTTTAGAGGCCCTGTTTGCTTCCTATGCACCAACCCAAAAAAGTGTTACAGTTCTCTGTCACATCAAATCTCTTAACGCATGCATAGAGCATTAAATATAGATAAATAAAAAAATTAATTGCATAGTTTGGTTAAAAAGTACGAGACGAATCTGTCATGGCCAGAAAAGGCCGGCCAAAAGGGGGCCTAGGGGCGGCGCGACGCCCCGTGCTGCCCAGGCCCGCCGCCTTTTGCTTGTCGTCGTCATCCAATCTTTATTAAAATAATAGGGAATAAATATTTAGGTAATAAATAGATTTCTTTGTCAAGAGATATTCGATCTATAAGGAAACCTCCTAGGGATTTCTTTAGATGCAAGTCTTCCTCGGGCTATAAATACAAGGGAGCTGTGTCGGTTGAATCTTAATCGAGAAAAATTAAAGGGGTAACACCCAAAAACTATCCAACTCTCTAGCTCTCTCTCTCTCCCTCTCCACTGCGCCGCCCTAACACCATCACGCCGCCCGCCGCCGTCCGCCAGCGCCGCCGCCCGCCCGGCCGGGCGCCACCGCCTCCTCTCTCCCATCTCTCCGTCCGGACGACCGACAAACACGTGTCAATTCCAGCCCAATCTAGCCGGGTTCGGCGGTGGTATCCGGAGACCGGGGCGATTCCCACCACCGACGGCTTCCGACCACCACCAACGCTAAGATCCGATGGACAGCCACAAGATCGCCGAGCTCCAGATGGGGATTTGCGAGTTTGCTGATTTCGTGAAGGAAATCCAGGCCAACTTCACCGCCCCCCTGGAGAAATTCGATGAAGAGCCTGCCCGACGACGCCCAACGACGACACGGCCATGGGCGCCGCCACCGCTGCCATGGCGCTTCCGACATCAACAACGCTCCCACGGGCATCGACGACGTCCTCATCGACATCCACGATGACCGGGTGGCCCACGGCGGCGGCAACACTACAGCCACGCGGCCTTGTTGTCCGACGAGCGCCTCCGGCGTCATCTACGCCATCGACGGCGCCCCTTCCATGGGCACCACCGGCGGCAACGCCGCTCCCACAGCGCCGCCTACGTAACCCCTCAAGATCGGTGATGCTACAAGTAACGATGCGTCTACACCAAGGACGCACCCGCCGTCGCGGCTTCGGTTTAGATCAGATCGGGAGGCTACCACCGGCGTCCACCACCTTTCGACGAAAAGCCTACCCAACTAGGCCAACGTCTCGTGGCTACTACAATGGCGCGGATAAGTTCCCGGTCACTAGCAACATCATCTTTGACATTGGGAACATCCGGAGTGCCAACAAGGACGACTCAACGACGTCGCCCGACGTCGACGCCGGCGTCACCAATCTCAACCTCGGCGTCCCCGGCATCATCCCGGACAACAACGGCGACATGACCAACAACGACATCACCTTCACCAACGGGACGTCTTCAACAATGGTACCGTCGGCGACATCGCCAACAACATCGCGACAATGGCGCTATCATGGGCGCCACGAGCGGCACCGGCGCTCAGAGGGCGCCCGGCGCCATTGGCGACCCCCGGCGACGCCGGCCTTTCGTCCACTCGCCGGAGCCGACCGCGACAACAATACGCTACACCTCTTTGGGCGCCCCTCGGGCTTCCAGCACGATGGAGAACGTCAACAAGCGAACTTTGGATCTCATCACTACTTCGACACCGGCAAGCGCTTACGCAACCACCCCACTCCCGGCGATCGACTTCTGATGAGACCGGCGCCCGACTCGGCCGGCGACGCCCCCATCGGCAAAGACGTCAAGCGGAACATCGGCAAGAACAAAGATATGAGGTATGCCGCTATCCACGATAATAGCGGTACTTCTTTGGTTCATCAGAATGCCAAGCCAGGCGCCACAGGAGCACTAGGACACATCCACACGGTGTCTCCCTTGCGGCTTCAAGCCGCCCATCTACGGCGACCTCTTCAGCAACCTAGCGCCAATGGGACGGGACGAGGACCCGTACGACTACATCGGCACCCCCAAGTTCGGCAACAGCCTCTACGCCTCATTAGGAGGGGCCCTACAGCGGGGCGCCCGATCAAAGGACACGCCCGATCCGCCTCGCTCGTCTCCTCAACCCCCCTCCGCCACGTCCATCGCACAACTCGGCAACAGGCAATGGACACGATGACATCAACAGCGACATCACCAACGACAACTCGGCTATGGCAACGGGATGACTCGAGGTTTAGCCGACGAGTGGACGCGTCGCCTCGTCGAACGGTGGGGAGATGTCATACCCCAGGATTGGGCCTTAAGAGGCCGTCCACCCAGCCCAAGGGGCACCGTGCGTGACCACCAAGAAGAGGGCAGCAGCCCCACCAATGCCGACATGAGGTACATGCCACATGCACCAGTCTTTTACCACATCTACCTTGTCACCACTACGGAGGCCCTCATCCTAAATCAACCCGCTACATCGACCAACAACAAGCTACATGGCATCGCGGAACCATCAAGCCCCAAGCAGGAGCAATAGCTTGGGAGCCCTCACGAGCTTCTTGCCATCGGTGCCAATCTTCTTCCTCAACAACCACCGCCGCTCACGCCACAATATTAGCAAAGGTGCTACGGGATGTTCTCCAACCGGGTGGGATCCTTACGCATACTCTTGTGGTTGTCTTTTACCCCTCGGCATACTCGCCACCAATGCAAACCTCTCCTGGAGAGCACTGGGACTCCATCCATTGGACCAAAGATCGGCAAAGGTCGGCGTCTTCATCTTCGCCCAGCTCATTTCCTCGACACAAGTGGATGCAACAATCTTACGGACATGCATCGATCGCCCGGTCAACAAAGACGGCCGTCGAGAACCACGGCGCGAGGACCTTTGTCCGGGGAAAGGGGGGAGTGATGTCATGGCCCGAAAAAGGCCGCCCAAAAGGGGGTCTAGGGCGTGCGCACGCACGGCCCGTGCTGCGCCGGCCGCCGCGGCTACTGTCGCCTGCTGTCGTCGTCACCCAATCTTTATTAAAATAATAGGGAATAAATATTTAGGGAATAAATAGATTTCTTTGTCAAGATGTATTCCGATCTATAAGGAAACCTCCTAGGGATTTCTTTAGATGCAAGTCTTCCTCGGGCTATAAGTACAAGGAGCTGTAATCAGTTGAATCTTAATCGAGAAAAATTAAAGGGGTAACACCCAAAAACTATCTAGCTCTCTCTCTCTCTCCTCGCGCACTGCGCGCCGCCGCTAACACCATCACGCCGCCCCTGCTAATTACCAAATACAAATAAAAAATACTACAAGTATCCGAATCTAAAATATTTCACCAACTAAACGCGCCCCCATATTATGGTTGAGCTCGGCCTTTGCTTATGGGGGCACCGGTGGCAATTTCGCCCATCTGCTTGCAGCCGGCAGCTCCAAAACGTTACAGCAAATGAAACAACACAAAGTATGTCTTCAAATACTTTGTTAACGTTGTCAGCATATTCTAAGTACATTTGTTGTCGTGTTACCATTCCTGATCCAAACGAGTATAATTTTAACCCACGGGAGGTCTCCTCTTGATTTCGCATTTTGTGCTCCCCGGCAGCTGCGAAGCTCCGCGCCATTTACTCCGCCCTCTTTGGCACAGCTCCGCTTCGGCTCCGGCTCCTCTTCTTCTGCTACTGTAGCTGCACTGTTCATCGGAGCTCTTTTTCTCTCACCTCTCCTCCTCTCTCACTGACACATCCGGGTGAAGCTCCGCAGGTGAAGCTCGTTTTTGGCAGCTTCGCCGCTCCGGCTTCTACGTAGCTACAGTGACGCTACAGTGCCAGAGCCGGAGCCGGCCGGAGCTCAGCCAAAGAGGGCGGCACATTATCTGAGGGCTTCTTCCTTCCTCGTTGGCGATGAGGCGGCACGGGTGGCAGCTACCCTACCATCCTCTCCAGGTCCGCTTCTTGCGTCGTGCTTCTCCGTGGCCTTCTCGCTGCTGCTGCCCAGTTTCTGATGTGGGCAAGTGTTGCAGGTGGTAGCGATAGCTGTCTTCCTGGCGCTGGGCTTCGCTTTCTACGTCTTCTTCGTGCCCTTCGTTGGGGGAGACAGGCTGCAGTATTTGCTTATGGGCCTCTACACCCCACTGGTGAACAGCTGCCATCGTTGTGGTGTCCCCCTTTTGTTTCAAACAGCCCTCTTGTGTGTGTGTCCCTACTTAGATCTAGCTTTCCCTTTTGTGATCTTCACCTCCGTGTCTTTCTTTACCTCTTCAGTATGTGCAGTGAGGAGTATGCTATGTTTGGTAGTTAATAAAAATATCAATGTGACATATCAACAAACATAGAAAACACAAGCACAACTAACAGTAACAGAGTCCTTTCGCCTACAGTGTATGCTGACTAATGAAGCCAAATCTATCATTTCAGGTTGGTGTAGGTCACTATAATATGTGTGTGCATGTGCTGATTGTAACATTGTGCAATCAGTGGCAAAACTTGATCACATTAGAATTGGGGAAAGATCCAGTTATTTCACACTAAGCAATGTCAACTTCGTGTCAAGGTTGACTACTTGTCATGGTTAAAGTTGAACATTTTTTAATTAACAGAACAGTGGTATTGATGTTTCCTGTTAGTATGGAGCAATCAGTGCTTATAATATATTGCCTCTATCCTTAAATTATTGCGGCTAGAAGTGTCATTAATCAAACATCTGAGCAATGAATCAGACGAAAGTTTTCTATATTTGCTTCTGCAAATTTGATTAATAACCGTTGTAAGACATTTTGCAGATCACCTGTGTTATCCTGTTATATATATGGTGCACTGCAACAGATCCTGGTGATCCAGGCATTTTCTTAAAATCAAAAAGACCACCTGAAAGAGAGTCATTCAGCAATGGTTGCAGTGCTGTTAATAACAGTGAGAAGTTGAGCAATATTTTTGAAGCAAAGGATTCATCTTCATACCTGAAATTTACCAGGGTTCTTTGCTTGATGTGCTTCCCATTTTCTTGCTTATGCAAAAGATGGTTCCACTCAGATGATCAATCTTCAGAACAGAACGCAAGTGAAGAAGGCATGTTTTTCTGCAGCTTGTGTGAAGCAGAGGTATGTCAGCAGATTTATGTCTCTTTCAAAATTGAGTCAGTGCTGCAACTTGATCATTCAAATATTTCTCTTCAGCCCCTCATATGTACAGTTTCTCTTTAGTCCATTGTTAAATGAATCTCTCAATAAACAGATGATATACCTTTCCAAAGCCACAAAATAGTCACAGCTCCACATCATTTTGAGTAGTGATTTGCTAGGACTTGCTGCAGTTACAAATAAGTGATGTTTTATTGTTATCAGAAATCAACTATTCCGTCCTTTTAAAAATTGTAAGATGTTTGCAGTCAACTTTCTCTAGCTTTGACTAAGTTAAAGAAAAATGCACCAATATCTATAACATCAATTAGTTTCATATCCACCATAAAACTGAAAATGCATTTAGTCGGTAATGTAAATGTTAATATGTATTTTCTATAACATCAGCTAAAGTTACAGAAGTCTGACTAAGGACAAAACTGAAACATCTTACGCTTTGAAGCTGATGGAATGTTCCAAACTTTGAATTTTTATCATAATATAACTATAAAATATAGACAAATCTACATTATGAAACTGCCTTTCAAGAGCAATCTACTTGTGTAACTTCCAAAGACTCGAACTCAATGTGTTTGTAATCAAAGTTTGGAACAGTTGTCACTTATTTAAAACTGAGTTAGTATAAAGCTATTGCTATTTTACGTAGGTGTTGCAGCACAGTAAGCATTGTAGGGTTTGTGACAAGTGTGTTGATGGCTTTGACCACCACTGTAGGGTAAGATTTCTTCCATAATTTTGTTTTTTAAACATTGTGTTTCCTTTAAAGAAATGTTATTTTAACTAATATTCTGTAGTTGTGTCATGTAGTGGCTCAACAATTGCATAGGAAAAAGAAACTACAAAAATTCTTCATCCTAATGGCTTCGGCAGTAATCTTGGTAAGTACAATGATCAAAAGCTTTGACAAGGATGTAAACAGTTACTCCATGAGTATTAATTATGTATTTTCCTTTATTACTAACAATGCAACAGTCAAATCCCAGAATCAAGTAGGCACCATGTAATCAGCATTGCTGTTCCATGTCCTTATTATTCTAGTTGATCATTGACTGGCCTGCATGGTTTGTGCACGAACAGCTTATAATGAAGTGGTTAGTGGGTTCTCTCGTGTTGATTCTTTTCTTTATGAAGCGGGGAGAATTCTCTGGGCAGATCATTTCAAAACTTGGAAGCAGCTTCTCAACTGTGGCTTTTGTAATTGTCGTGGTGAGTTTATTTAATAAAGAAACTATCACATATTTTTTTGTCATTTGTAGGCAGTATCATAGATAGACATTTTTTTTTTTATATCTAAATTGCAGTAGCTGATGTTCCCATTATTCTCTCCATGTACTATTGAAACCTAGCCAGGTTATATATCGGCTGCACACAAACTGTTGTTTTCATTTGTTTTGTTAAAATATGATGAATAAAAAAATGAAAGTTTAATTGTGAAAAATATCTGCTATGCTATTAATTAGCTGAGAATAAATTTTTACTGCATTAACAGAAAATTACTTTTGCAGGTGACATGTACGTTACTAGCAATGGTTGCAACAATACCACTCTCACAACTTCTATGCTTCCACATTCTTCTTATCAAGAAAGTGAGTCCCTCAGTAGCCATCCAACTAAACAGTCAATTTATATTTGAGGAACTAGAATGACTTTTTGTTTAATATTCTACATTTCCTTTATTTTATATATAACTATCTGTAATATATTATTGAAGTATAAGTGAATTACCCACTTTTTCCTATCAATTTAAGTGGTTGGGTTCTAGTGGTCGGTGCATGCAACTCAATATGGTATGAGCGCCGGAGGTCTCAAAATCCGAATCCTAGCGGGCACAATTAAATAAAATAATACAGCTGACTCCTATTTCCACATTGCAGACCTGAGAGCCTTGCCCACCTATTCCTATTAGCTTGCTTTTAAGTTGAACCTATCTCCTGGAGTTTTTAATCTTCCATCTTATTTGAAAGTTCATAACTATTGTTTCAAACTGCAAGAATTATAAAAATCCAATCCAATTGGCTCCTCTCTCCATTTACGTTGCCTCTATTGATAAATAGGTAGAGTTTTCATATCTTAACCACAGTTTTTTTATTTATGTATAAGAGATCCAACTAAAATAATATATTTAACTTGCTGGAAATTATAACCAGTTTTAAATTAAATTCTTGGGGAGAGCATGTTTGAACTTCTTAGTTCCTTGTAACTTGTAAGCATGACTCTTTTGTTACAACCTAAATTTCTTACTTTTCCTTTATCTTTCTGGCTGAATTCAAGTATAATTCTAATTATCACATTTCCCTTGACAACATGAATGCAGGGAATCAGTACATATGATTACATTGTAGCTTTGAGAGAGCAAGAACAACAAGAACATTCTGAGCACCAGAGCCCACAGATGTCCATCATTAGCTCTGTCACAGGACTTAGTACTACTAGCTCTTTAGGTCCGCTTCATCGCGGTTCATGGTGTACTCCACCAAGACTACTAGTTGAAGATCAGGTACAGCACTACCACATCAATCTATCAAGACTAGTTTGTTGATTTATTCATTTTTCTTTGTGAACTGACCAGTATGCAGAGGCAGCAATTTAAATTCCTATACTATGCTTCATGTGGCTTTCGTTTGGCTATATGTAGGGTATACCCACACTTGATTGTGACTAAAAGCCTTTGTTGTCTTTTTATACTTCATGTGATCTAATTGTGACTGTAAGTTGGATTATGATTAACGAATAGTAGACTGATTGTGGAGGATACGAAGGTACACACATATAGGCAAGGATGACCAAGGTTTATAGCAATTAGTGGTGGACCTAGAATTTTTGTATGGGGTATGCCGGGCCAAAATTTTTACAATGTGATTCGGTAAATTCAATTAGCAATTTGTTAAAGAATTGCAATTTTGCCCCATTATATGATATACAAGTACTAAAGTGCACAATAAATTTCAAATTTAACTAATTTGCTATATCTTAGTAAGAGCCAGTCCTGTAATTTAGGGCCCCGGGGCAAACAATTATATGTCCTCTTTCACCTCATACTTAATCTACACCCTGGGTGTAGCGAAAATTCTACACCCAGTAGAAATTAACAAATTTCAAGTTATTACTACTGCGTGCAATTACTCAACACCCTACCAGTGACCGTGGTTCAGTAATCCCACGATTTGGTTCAGGATAAGTAATTTCTACTTTGCGCGATTACTGAACACCCTACCAGTGAGCGTGGTTCAGTAATCCTGCGATTTGGTTCAGTTAATTTTTGATCGGTTTGGTCAGTAATTGACTATTGGGTGTAGAATGGATTCTACACCTAGGGTGTAGAAACACTGTCATATAATAATATTAAATATTTTACAGCCATTTTCATATATACAAAATAGTAATGATCGAAGTACATGGGCATGTTGAAAATTTTGTGTTTTTAATAGTAACAAGCAAACATGCCCACGTACGATTTGTGTTGTGCTCATGCCAATGCTAAGGAGCTAGCTATTTTTGTTGGATTTCACTGCTCTTGGTCCAGCCTTAAATCAAATAAATTTTGAAACCCACAATAAATGTTAGTGTAATACATGATTTATGTTGTATGGAAAATTGATAGAAGGTTGGTTCCACTAAAGTAGGTGGCTATTGTATGCACTTGCTGTGAGTTTAAGAAAGTTAGAAGGTTGCCACCCGCACCCATGCTATGACGAAAAGGGGCTCAGGCAGCTAGACCATAATGTGAGTGGTGTGGTGCCAACTAAGGTTTTGGAGCTCCAAATGTAATATCGTTTATCTTCTTTCTTTGTGTTTTTGCTTCTTTAGCTGTTGTATGTTTGTACTCTTTGTTTTAACAAATTTTCAGTAGGGGGCAAACCCTCCTGTTCCCTTAAAAAAAATAAGTGAGAAGGGTGAGACTGAGGATCGAGCGACGAAAGAACAGTGAGGGATGGGCGGAGAAGAAAGTGAGAGATAGGCAGCTAGAAATTTTCAGTTTTTGCTCTTCAGTATATCTCACATACTCAATGCTCATCCCATTTTTCTGCAGGATGTCTCTCATCCAGACATGCCACAGAATTCCACTGGTAAGAAGGCCAGGAAAGACAAAGGAACCAGAAGGAAACCTCCAGGAGCTATAAAAATCAGCCCATGGTCACTGGCTCGCCTCAATGCAGAGGAAGCCTCAAAGGCAGCTGTAGAGGCCAAGAAGAAATCTAAGGTACTCCAGCCGATCACAAGGCGGGGGAATATTCTTAAGCCTGACGATTTGCTAGTGCACAATAGACAAGAGCAGGGTGTTACTAGTTGTACCTGAACAATCTCTGGATCCTATGGCAAGGACATCTGCTAGTGGAACTGACTGCGACTTCACCCACATGGTCATGGAAACACCTAGCAGCTTAGCCCCATTGCAGCACGAGGCCAGGAGTGCCTTCCAACCTAGTGCTGCATTGTCCTTCAGGAACCTCAACTTTACTTCATCACCGGAGAGTAGCTTGGAGTCACCTGATCTCCTCCCCTTCCGTGTCTCCATGTCAGGAGCAGATGAACTCCAAAGCTTCATGTCACTTGCAGCCTCAGAGTCGACTGCTCAGAGGAGTATTGCGCTTTCGAGGTCGACAAGTGGTGGTTATGAAGCCTCAGGAGGCGAGGACGGCGACCGAATACCCTCTAGAATTGTGCACCGGTCGTCCAATTGGACAAATGTCATTCTTAATTCAGGTAGGCAGGAAACAATGTTCAATCTGAGCTTGCCTACATCTGTAGGGTTCATTACTGACGCCAGGCTGACCTAGGTCAAATTTTTTTTGCTAAGAGTTGTTGACTTCTTAATTAGTTATGTATTGTTGGCCTGTGACCATGCAATGGTCAGAACCAGTGTTGGAAACCTAATTTTTCGTTTGAGTCCGGTGCAGTGCTACTACTATATTCTTCTTACTCCTAGTGTTTTGCAATCAATGGATATATAATGTGCCTCTTCAAGCTGTCTATTCTTATTCTTACCATTGTTTACGGTTACTTGATCTGAATTTGCTCCACGGCTATGGAAGATCTGGGCATTCTTGAACAACTTATTGACCTTCCATGATAGCCGCTAAGGCGTGTTGTATTGAACATTTTCTCTATCTTAATACAAAGATATGTAAACTTTTTTGTGTGATCGAGAAAAGAAACTCCATGGCTAGGTTTGCTTGACCATTGTTTTCTGTTCTGGCACACATTTGAGCCTTATAAATAAAATTCTTCCGTTATGTTAAGGGTTTATATTAATTTAGCATATAATCTTATAGTTCATTTCGTTCAAGTAAATGTAGAATAATATATGACATTTAAGCCTTCAACAAAATTCTTTTGGTTTGTTGCCTTGATCAGATCTGACAATTTGTCAGGAAGAACAAGTATAATATGAAAGAGATCACAATGTTCTATTATAATCTAATAGGGCTCTTGTATTCATTTTTTTAGATAATGGAAATTATATTCGGCTTCAGTCATCCGAGGATGCATCAGGCCAACAAAATTACAACTGGAAAACAGTGTTACAGGTAAGACGTAAGTCACCCGAAAACACGGTGCACTTTTTTAAAAAAATAAAACAACTAAAAACTCGCCCACCAATGGAGACTCCGGATCCGAACCCGCAACAGCATAAGACCCCATAAGCGTGTGCGATGAGCGCCACCTTGATGCCGGCGTCCACCGACATCCAAGGGATCTTCCACCACCGACGTCTCCAACGAGAAAAATGCCATCCAAAGACGCCATCGCCGCCCACCCAACCGGGTGTAGGTTTTCACCGTAGAGATCCGCTTGAAAAGACGGCGCCTCCGGCGAGGAAAGTGGCGCCCTCAGCGCCACCGCCGTCGTAGTAGTGAGCGGCCAATGCCATGTCTCCCCGGGGCCACGCCGTTCGCCAACCGCCGGCGGCGTGCACCATCGCCGAAATACTGATCCCGGAAAACAAAAAGCCGACGCCCGCCGCCATCATCGCCGTCCCTTTCCACGACTCCTCCACCTTGACGGCCGCCGAAGCCACCATGGTCGCCACCGGGTTCTCCGTCTGAGTCGAACCAAATGCTTCACCATCGCCGCCGCCCGAGAACCGCCTCCATGGTCGACGTATCGCGATGCCCATCGGCCCCGGGTCGCCGGATCGCCCCACACCGGGTTCTCCGGCGCCCGGATATGGCACTACAAGAAATCGACATTCCAAGACGGATGAATTTTGTCATGTATAGCCCAAAAGCGTCACAAAAAGTGCACTTATGACGGAATCCGTCCGTCATGGCGTCCGCGTCATATAATCGGCGTCACAAAATGTCTCGTGGACGGATTTTGGTGTTGTCACAAAACATCAACACATTTAGTGACGCTTTTTGTCATATAATACTACATTTTGTGACACGGGTCAACGCGTCTTGTAATACAATCTTGTGTCATATATAGTGTTTTAACCATGGTTAAGAGGTCGGTTATGCTAGTTTTGTGACGATAAGAACCCGTCATGTATAGATAGTTAACCATGGTTAAAGCGTCACATATTGTGAGGCCCTCGCATCTAGGGTCCAGGCCCATATTAGGGGGCTCAACCAAATTGAAACAATAATAATAGGGATAATAATAAACCACAAAACCAATTATATTACCATAATGACCATACAAAAGTGCTTGTTCGAACACATGTTTCATACAAACATACAACAAAACTTAAAAAGAAAATGACTCGACCAACTAAATAAATTCCAACATCTAGGGCCAAGTTGTAGCCAACCGCAAGCACCAAGTTCCGCACCATACGAGGTTCCAACCCACCCGGCAGACCATTGCAAGTTCAAGCCGGCGGCCATTGCAAGTTCTAGCCAGCTGACTGTCAAACAAAAAAAACAAAATAATGAAGTCACCCGGGGAAAATGTACTATGCAAATAGTAACTAATGGAATCACACTTTTCATTTGATGGCATGAACTCATGTAACTCTAAAGCAATTTTTCAAAGTAATAAAAATCAATAGTATATTTTAATCATGTCAAAAAGAATGCGGTTTCGATTCCTAGTGCTACGACCCAACATATCTATCATCTATGAATGTACTCACCTTGCAAATGAATGTGCCGACTTGTAGCCACCATGTACTCCATATGTCATCACCATCACCTCGATACGTAATGGATTACACCAACAAAAAAAATATAAAATCAGATAACTAACCAAATAATAGTGACAATTAGACAAGAAACGACCCGGATAGAGTAGATCAACAAGATTACGGATGATAGGATTAGGAAAAAAGGTAGGATTAGATATTGATAGGATTAGGTATGCTAGCCTCGGCTTGAATAGCCATAACATTCGTGCTCACATCCATCCCCGCCATCACTTAGATCAACTCTAGTGTTGCATGAGTGGGCGTTAACCACGGGTTCAATGGCAAATAAGTTCGCATCATAGGTCTAGTAATTTCACTCAATATTGTTGAGGCCTCAAGATATGAATAACACCCATAAGTCAACACATGTCGCAAATCGTATGTTGAGAATCATCCACTTTGCTTGCCGTCGACTTGAGTTTGACACAACACAATTGTTGCATAAGCTGCGGATGATGCTAGAACATTCGACATCGACCACGTGAAGACGTGCAACAAAGGTGCTCTGTGCATCATTGGCCATAATTGCAAATACGACATCATTTAGGGCATGAAATCATCGAAAAGCTTTTCGACCTCGGGCATCAAGAAAGCTCACAGTTCCTCACAAGTCCATTCTCGCCGAGGCATGTAAGTTTCTCGATGATTCGATGAACTAAATGAGAACAAACCACATTTGTACCTCACCTTTCCGTCCCTCACAAGCCTCAAAGATAAAGTACCAACTCTCAAGCTCATAGTAGGCATGGAGCCATGGCTACATCCACTCCCCATACATCCGTAATGGCGGTGACCATTCGGTTGCTTGGGAATGGACGTGAGCCATGGCATTATGACTACCATGAATTCAACATAAAGGAACCCGGGCACCTCGGATTATGCATCATTGGCAATAACAGTCTACTCAATTAGATGGAATGTTATTAGTTTGAGAACGCGGCATCGGATTGATAGGATTTAGTAAGTTACTCACCAAGTGACCGAGCAGTCTTTGTATCACAGACTAGCTCTTTGTAAAATAATGTTTTTGAGAAAGCAACATCGAGTTTCATATGGGGAAAATAATGATTTGTTTGCCAAAAGAAACCTCTAATTCTACAAAGCAAGTTAAGACCTACAATGTAATTGAAATTAGGACCTATACTAAAGATCTATAGATAACCACCCTAATCTCGTATACCGACGGAGATTTCATACTGAATGGCCATTTGGAGCACGATGGCGAGCTGTGGTTGCCACGCGGCAAGATCTTGCGAGTTCGGGTCGCCTTCAAATCGATAGGGCTCGGGTGGCGCGGGGTCGCGAAAGCAACGGTGGCGGAGTTGCTTGCGAGGTCGATCTTTGCGGACGATTTAACGGGTCCCGCGCAGGGTGACTCAAGGTGTGACCGGCGGGCGCTCCCACCACGGAGGAGGAGGAGGAGGAGGAGGGTCCCTGTAGGTGGCGGGTTGGCGGCCCACTACCCCGTCACGGACGGGGTCCCGCACGTGGACCTTTCTCTCGTAACGACCATGGCGGCCCGGCGCCAAAGCCGGGGAGTGGGCTACGGCGCCGGGAGTGGGTGGCGGCGGAGGCGTCGAAGGAAACCCTAGGAGAGGAAGAGAGGAGCGGGTGAATGAATCGAGAGGAGGAGGGGCTGGGTAGGTGGGATGATAGGATAAGGTTACGAATTTTTAGCTGCCCGCTCGTGAGCCCGTTCGCGCCGCTCGTTTTGCTAAAAGAGAGGGAGACGGAGAGGGCGGGGAGGGAGGGTTCCACTTTCATTTGAACCCTTGATCTCATCCATCCAATGGTGTAGATAGAGCTAGAGATCAAAATTTGAAATGGGGCTTTCGGGCCAGTTTTCGAAGCTCTAGATGGATCCAAATCGAAAAGTCATGAACACGTGTTTTGTAGGTCTTCAAGACCTACGTTCGTATTAGAGTCAAATTTTCAGTTTCGAACTTCGCGGCTCAATTTGAATTTTCAAATTTTTGCGGCTCGGGACGAGTTTTCGGGGCCCTAGGCGGCCTCCGTTTGAAAAGTCATGAACACGGAAAGTTCATAACTCATCGAGATCTACATTCCGTATTTAGATGACTTTTGCATCCGAGCAAGCGTTCGGAAGCGTAGTTCAAAACCACTAGTCGTCCCGAGTTGCATAAACTCTTTGTGAGATACGTGGATTTGCGACTAGGGTTCACCAAGCACTTCCTCAAATGCAAAAAGTACCTATATATGGAATGTAGATCCCGACGAGTTCTATCAACTTCGTGTTCAAAAGTTTTTCATCCGAGGCCGTTTAGTGCTCCGTTTGGCCGAGGTTTGACCAAGTCAAACGTTGGTCAATTTGAAATCGGGGCCTTCGGGCCGGTTTTCAAGCTCTAGATGGATCCAAATCGAAAAGTCATGAACACGTGTTTTGTAGGTCTCTTCAAGACCTACGTTCAGTATTAGAGTCAAATTTTTCGTTTCGAACTTCCGCGGCTCGAATTTCGAATTTTTAAATTTTTGCGCTCGGGGATTTAATTTTCGGGGCCCTAGACAGCCCCGTTTGAAAAGTCATGAACACGGAAAGTTCATAACTCATCGAGATCTACATTCCGTATTTAGGTGACTTTTGCATCCGAGCAAGCGTTCGGGAAAAGCGTAGTTCAAAAACCACTAATCGCCCACTGAGTTGCATAAACTCTGTGGAGAAACGTGGATTTGCGACTAGGGTTCACCAGCACTTCCTCAAATGCAAAAAAAGTACCTATATATGGAATGTAAATCCTGGCGAAGTTCTATCAACTTCGTGTTCAAAAGTTTTTCATCCGAGGCCGTTTAGAGCTCCGTTTGGTGAGGTTTGACCAAGTCAAACGTTGGTCAATTTGAAATCGGGGCCTTCGGGCCAGTTTTCGAAGCTCTAGATGGATCCAAATCGAAAAGTCATGAACACGTGTTTTGTAGGTCTCTTCAAGACCTACGTTCGGTATTAGAGTCAAATTTTTCAGTTTTCGAACTTCCGGGCGGCTCGAATTTCGAATTTTCAAATTTTTTGCGGCTCGGGACGAGTTTTTCGGGGCCCTAGACGGCCTCCGTTTGAAAAGTCATGAACACGGAAAGTTCATAACTCATCAAGATCTACATTCCGTATTTAGGTGACTTTTGCATCCGAAAGCAAGCGTTCGAAAGCGTAGTTCAAAACCACTAGTCGTCATTTTTTTTTTTTTTGCCGTTTTCTTCCTAGTCAAATGAGCAATGCATCCTTAATTTTGTGAGAGTTTTCTTCCTGTTCAACGAGGATCCAAATCGAAAAAATTAAAATTAACACAATAGTGTTTTGCCTTGGAATCTAAATTAAATGAGCAATTGACTATGAACTTAGAAACTCCAAATGCAAAAGAAAAGGGGAAGATCAATCACAACAGCAATAATAATATACCAAAGTGAGCTAAAGACCGAATATATATATACGTACTAATACATATTAGTTGTTCTCCATCCCTACACTAGCACTAATATTAGTTGTTCTTCATCCATCCCTACATATATAATAATAAATAGGTGTTTTGCATCCATCCATGCAGCCACATACATTTACTAAGTTACTAACTAATCTAAAGATCGGTCCCCGCATCCATCCATCCATCCATCCGGCAATACATACACATTGTTCACAAAATAATAAGCCCACTAAACGATTGGGCTACCAAAAGGTCACGCAGGGGTCATGCGGGGGGTCTTGCGGGGAGGGGCTCCGGGGGACGCCATCACTTCTTGCCCAGCGGGCGCCATCCAAGGCCTCGGGCTGGAGGTGGCCAACCTTGGACTTGACGCCTCCGGGTCCTGCCGGCGCCCACCTTCTTCTCCGGGTCGGGTCCTTCGGACCGGTTCGATGAGCTCGGCCACCTTCGAGGACAAATAACGGCGAGCCTCCGGTTCAACGCTCGGTGGATCGAGGCGGTGATGGCGCTCATGAGTGCGGTCTTGGAGATCGGAAAGTCTAAACAAAAGCAAAGTGTTATTAGTTTGAGAAAGCAGGATCAGTTTTGATAGGATGTAGTAGGTTACTCACCAAACACAATGCTATATCATATGATAAATACATAAAGAGACAGATATTATACCAAAAACACATTTCTATATATCATAGGATAATCTAATGACTACATCTTTGTAAAATAATGAATTTGAGAAAGGAACATAAGTTTCATAGGGGAAAATAATGATTTGTTTGCTGTAAAAAACCCGAGTCCTCATTGGGCTAACAACACCGTAGCCCCATTCCATCCTATGCCATCACTTAGATTAGATCTAGTGTTGCATTGGATTGGATGGTCCCCAACGGTCTTTGTAAAATCCAGGATGAGGAATGCTTTTCCCAATTTGTACCTAGGGGCGCTTCAAAATTGAAGCAAATCAATTATGTGAATACTGATCAAACACATGCCTCTTAATTTGGTGTCCGCCTTTTTCTTATATCTAATGACTGCCTTTTAATTGAAGATGAGAAACAAAAAAACTGAATGGACAAACATGGAATATGCCTATTCTTCCACCGATCGACCATCGGCTTGAGTTAGGGGTTGATTGATTCCTAGCCACCATAATCCTTACACCCTTGGCATGTTGGCATTGGCATGTATATAATCATTAAACCGTTGCATGCATATAATCCTTGCACCCTTGCATGCATATATTCCTTACACCCTTCCATGCATATATTCCTTACACCCTTACATGCCAAACCTTGGTGGGGCACCAAACAACCATCCTAACACAATTGTTCTTGAACAATGGTTGATACAAGCATATTGGATTCTTGACATGAATAGAGAGATAGGTAGAAGAACTAGTGTTCACATAAAGGCAGCCATCTCATTATTGCATTCACTAAATTATGCACATGGCCAATAACAGTCTACTCAAATTAGAAACTACCAAATTATTAGCCATCTACTGAAATCATTATCCATCATTGGCCAATAACAGTCTACTAAAATTAGAAACTACCAAATTAGTAGCCATCTACTGAAATCATTATGCATCATTGGCCAAATCATTAGCTATCTACCTAATCATACCTCTGATTTTACAAACGAACTACCAAATCAAGTAGCCATCTACTGAAATCATTATGCATCATTGGCCAAATCTCTACCACACTCCGATTCTACAAATGAACTAATCTAGATTCTACAAATCAAGTTGGGTGAACACTTACCTCCTCTGGCGCCAGGGAGGGGCGGCTGTTGCTCCATGATGGCAAGTTGGAGCTGGGAACCGGGCCCGGGAGCTGACGACACATGGAGTGCCGCTGGCGCGCCGGCCGTCGTGTAGCCCTCGAAGCACTCCCCGCAAATCTCCATCGCCGGAGGCGACGAGTGCGATGCTCGCGGCGCCTTGGCCTTACCGGCGGAGCGTGGCCTTGCCCTTGGCCATGGCCTTGCCCTTGCTCGTGGAAGCCCCGGCCTTGCCCCGACCTTGCGTGGTTGCCCTTGCCCCCCGCCCTTGCTCGTGGAAGCACCGCCCTTGCTCGCCCGACGCCGCAGCCGTCTTCTTGGTCGAAGACGGTGGGGCGTTTTACCCCGGCCCCAGGGATCTTCCTCCTAGGCACGCCCGCCGCCCATAGCACGGCAACGGCCTCATGACGCTTTGCAGTTTGCCCGCACCGCCGACACCTTCTTGGAGGCCGACGGCTTCTTGGAGGTGGAGGCCATGGTCGGCGGAGGACCCCGTAGGCGGCGGGGTCCGCCTGGCACTCCATCCCCATCGCGGGGGTCCCGCGTGCTCTGCTTTCTCTGGGGGACGGACCATGGCGGTCGGCGGCGGAGCCGGGAGTGGGCTGCGGCAGCGGGGCGGCGACGGCGAAACCCTAGGAGAGGGGAGCGGGTGAATCTGAATCGAGAGGAGAGGAGGGGGAGTGAATGTGACGGTGTGACGGTGGGGGGTGAAAACGCCGTTATTGTGACGCGGTGAATAAGGATAGAGTGATCGACGAGATGGGCCCACGGGCCAACCCGACTCGATCTCAAATTTTAACACTCTATACTACACTCGGGACGAATGTTCCCACGTATCGCAATGGTCAAAGGCGCGAAACCTCCATCCCGCTCGCCCTGGGTTCGAGACTCCCCGCTGTTTTTGCATTTTTTTGCTATTTATTTTACGTGGATGCGAATTCGTGTCACAAAACACCCAAACCGGCGTCATAAAAAGCCCCCCGCCGCATGGGTGCCCTACGCCCACAATTTATGACGAAACGGGGTAGTATAATGTGACGACCATTTTTCAAGGCGTCACAAATAGTCATGGTGTTTGCATTTTGTGACGATAACGTGTTTTCCGTCATATTATGACACATTATATGACGATTTTAGGCCCCGTCATGAGGTCGTTTTGTCATAAAAATCGGTATTCTTGTAGTGTGGGTGGTCGACTGCGCCACCATGGGTCGGACCTTCGCCTGCTCCGCCCAAAGCCCCTACGCTCCACTTGCCACCGCCACGACGTCCGCATCGCTTCCAAATCGCTCCGAAGACCCCGCCGCCGACACCTCCACCACCGCGGCCTGGTGGCCCGAGGAGAGGAGCCTCACCACTCCATCGGTGGCGCTCGGGTACGCCACACGCGCCCTCGAGGCGCGGATCCGGCACGAGCCCCGGCTGCGGCGGCGGCGGCGGCGAGCCGGCCGAATCCGAGGCGAGGGACGGTCGGGAGGCGGGCGGATCCCGTCGAAGCGCCTCCGCCGCCCGGCCGCCGATGAGCACGAGGGCGGCCTCCAACCGCGTCGCCTCCGCCGTGCGAGCCGAGACAGGCCGAGGTGCAGCCCCCGCCGCCACCATCCTTGAGGCGCCGGGCTTCCGGTGGCGCTCTCCGGCAGCGGCAAGGGGAGGGGAGGGGAGGGGGAGCAGCGGCGGCGGCTAGGGGTTCGCCCGACAGGACGACGGCGAGGGCGACGCGAGGCTCTTTGGAAAGTTGGAGGGGATTAAAGAGAAAAGGTAAGATACGGCCCGGGCTCTTGTATTCATAACGATGTTTTCAAGTCTAATTGTGATTTTGTCATTCATACACCTTTGAGAGACTTGAGAGTACCATTGGAGGAACATAAGCATGTTTCTTTATAAAAAAATCAAAAACATCGGGAAGTTGTATCAAACCAAAGGAGGAGAAGGAGCCTCTCCATCCAAGTTGGTTTGTATTGCGATCTCTCACATAACAAGGTGAAAGCCACAAGCCCCATATGAACAAGGTAAGATGGTTAAGTCTAAATACCAGCTTATTCAATTCAAAAGAGAGTGTTGGTTTGTATACAAGTTTTGCGTAACGTTAACATTGTAGCAATTCTTGATCACCAAATGTTAAAACCGCATCTTTGCTCGGGACAAGTAAAGGGATAGCTTGGGGCTTTGTTGACGGTCACTAAACCCCATGTTTGACCATCAACATTCCACCAAAGTGAAGGTAAATCACATCACAAGTAGCAAATCTTTTTTTTTTTATAAATGACCTAGTTCCATTAGTATTCGAGAGAATTTGTATACAACAAGCAAAATTCTCAAAATATTTAAAAAGAATAGCTTCTAGAAGGGACCCATATTGTGGGGTCAATCGACCCCACTAGGGCGTTAGGCGACGCCCCTACTCACCTTGCCACGTCACCGATCCACACGAAGTGTAAGGCACCGTTTGACACGACTCCACTTTACCCCGTGAATCCGTTTATGGTGCTTGACTCCATGAACGACTCTATCGGTGGGAGCTGAGCCATTTTGGTAAATCGTTTGGCAAAACAGCTCCTTCCTTAAAAACATGCTCTCACATAATGCCACATAGGATGAGGTGGAAAGGGAGAAGCTACTATTTTTGGCTCCTTCTCATCTTAAAGCTCGCGGAGAGCACGTTTTAGGGGCTTCATTGGTGGAGCTGTTTTATTTTACCCTGTTTGGCACAAAATGGCTCTAAACGACTCCTGAAGCTGTCGGAGAAGCTCTGCCAAACGGGGCCTAAGAAACACACTTTGGAGCCATTCTACACTCCGGTTTGATCCAAAGGTGTCGGATGGACCACACTTGGATTGGAGGGCCCATTGTCAACCACTTGGGTACGCCATCGACCTCCAAACACCTTAGGACAACATGTAACCACTGCCTCGCACTCCCTCTTCCTTGAGCTCTAGTGTAGTAGCTAGGGTCAAAGCCCGTACATTAGCATGTGCAAGTGGGCGCGATTGTTTGAGCCTCCAAAATTACAAGGCCTCCAAATTTACACTAAGTAGTAGGAGTATTGTAATTAGCAATTAATCCTTGAATAAAAAAAAAAAGGTATAGCCATCATGCAACCATGAGTTTGTTAACTGGAGTATTAGCCCAACGTAACTCCCATAACCATCCACCATGGCTACCAAGCCTACCCGGATGCTTGGCTCCACTTGTCTTTTTATTTTGTTATCCTCAATTAATTGTCTATTGTCATATCTTGGATAACATATTAGTCTATTAGATAATCTAAAATTTTATATATAATTAGGGAATTGGAGAAAAGATTTTTGGTAATAGTGGGAGTAGAGAAGGTATGCTTGGAGACCGTAAGTAAGCGATGGATTTAGGATGCATGGCTGATCTAGAACCCGGGATCCAATTAGTAGACATTAGTGGTAGATCTAACCTGGGATCGTCAAGAACCGAGAGCAAATGACCCTAGCACTCTCTCTCATATGTTGTCTAAATGCTATGATTTTTTTCTAATAATTTCTAAAATGATAATCAATTAGTGTGTGGTAGAACTTTGATATTATTGACGTTATTACTTGTAACCATTTATTGTGCTACATGCATTTATATATCCGACTAGCTAACTAGTCCATTGATGTATTTTCTTTTATTGTTGTACTAAAGGATGAAGTATAGGAATGCCTGAATGTATGACACGTTAAGGTGGAAAGCAGATTTTCGTGAAGAGATGGATAAATTTATTGAAGCCGCTAAGAATCATGCGAAGACATTGCCACAGTAGGGGCGGCTCAAATAACCGCCCCTGCAGTGCTTGCACTGTAGGGACGGAGAGTTAGAGGCGGCTGGGGAAACCGTCCCCTTGGCCATCCTCACGAAGATCTCTAGTTTGGTTTTGGCTAATTAGTGACACCTAAGGACTAATCTCTCGATGCTAAGTGTTTGACTAGATTGGAGATTGGTCGTGTCAAGTTGGAGCATGGTGATCATGGATGATGGATCGGTGATCCAATTGATGATCAAGTGTCCAACTTGGTGGTTTTGGAGATCAAAGAGCTCAAGGCAAAGGTATAACCATAGGGCTTTTGATTTCACACTCAAGACACCATAGAGGGTGTGAGTGATTATAGGATCGATAAGCCGTACTATTAAGAGGGGAAACTTATCATACATATCGGTCCTCTAGTGCCTTTAGGTTCAAAATTCATATGCATGCATTCTAACCTAAAGAGCTAACTCTGCACTTGACGAAAATGGTTTCGAAAATGCTAACACATGGTGTCGAGGTGTTCTTCGACGTGTCGGCTACAAGAATCAAGTGACGGAAGTCGGTTTGGAGCAAAGGCGAAGAAACGGCAACACACAACGACGGATTTTTCGCGGCTCGAGGCGACGGACTCAGGCCGGACGGACGCGACCGGAAGCAAGCGCTTTGACCGGGACGCACCGGTGAGTGGTTACGGTCGAAGAAACAGAGAGCATGTTTTTGGGTGTTTCGGCCGAGGTTGACCGGGACGCACTCACGGAAGCAATCGACCGGACTCTCGACTTTGTGACCGGACTCACTCGCCAGGTGTCGAACAGCTTGTCGGTTCTGACCGGACCCATCGACCGGACTCATGGACGGGTCCGGTCGGCGCGTCCGGTCAGGCTGCAGAAACTATGTTTTGCCCCCCCCCCCAACGTTTGGATTTCGTGATGGGGGCTATATATACATGGTTGGCTGCCTCATTGAAGATCTCTTGTTTGGTTTTGGCTAATTAGTGACACCTAAGGACTAATCTCTCGATGCTAAGTGTTTGACTAGATTGGAGATTGGTCATGCGGAGTTGGTGCATGGTGATCATGGAGGATGGATCGAGGTGATCCAAAAGATGATCAAGCATCCAACTCGGTGTGGTTTGGAGATCAAAGGTCCCAAGGCAAAGGTATAACCATAGGGCTTTTGACTTCACACCCAAGACACCATAGAGGGTGTGGGTGATTATAGGATCGATAAGCCGTACTATAAAGAGGGGAAACTTATCATACATATAGGTCCTCATGTGCCTTTAGGTTCAAAATTCATATGCATGCATTCTAACCTAAAGAGCTAACTCCGCGCTTGTCGAAAATGGTTTCGAAAATGCTACCACATGGTGTCGAGGTGTTCTTCGACGTGTCGGCAACAAGAAACAAGTGACGGAAGTCGGTTTGGAGCAAAGGCGAAGGAACGACGACAAAACGACGGATTTTCGCAGCTCAGACGTGACCGGACGCACCGACCGGAAGCTGGCAGAATTCGACCGGACGCACCGGTCAGTGAGTCCGGTCGAGAATTCCGGTAAGGGTGAATTTCGGGGTTTCGGCCGGGGCCGACCGGACGCATCGACCGGATGCTTCGGTCTTGGCCCGAAGCACATGGCCGGACGCTACCGCGACCGGGCCCGGTCTGGCGGGGTTCCAGACCATGCTAGGTCGTGTCGGTTGTGACCAGACCATGCCGGCCGGACTCACCGGTGAGTCCGGTCGGCTAAGGTCGCCGCCGGGGAAAAGCGTGGCTTTCTCCCCAACGGCCACATTTCATGATGTGGCCTATTTATACCCCCTTGGCTGCCTCTTGCTCTCTCTCTTGGTCATTTGAATCATTCCTAACAAGCTAGAGCAAGCAAGCAAGCCTCCTCCTCTCTCATTCTTGATTTGAGCTTCATTCCCGAGAGAAGAGTTGATCCAAGTGCATTGCATCGAGTTCTTGCATCTAGAGGCACTTGGGGATCGTTAGAGCCGATGAGTTTCTTGTTTCTCTTGGAGACACCGCTCCTAGCCGGCTTGGTGATTTGGTGGAGTTATTGGCAAGAAGAGGAGATTGTTTCTTGGCCACCTCGGGCAAAATTGTGAGAGGATCACGCACTCCTCGTCGGGAAGACAAAGTGCAAGGAATACATTGCTCGTGTCTTGGGTACCTCACTTGTGAGTGGTGTGTTGAGGCTAGCAAGGGCACCGCCTAGCTCAAACACCATCCTTGTGTTGGTCGGCACAACCTGAGACTAGCTTATCGATTGTACAAGTGAACTCCGGGTGAACAAATCGACTTGTTCATTGTCTCATTATGTGGATCATCACCTTCGTGTGATTGATAGCTTTTTTTCTTCCCGGTGATTGGTTGACATCCTCTACACGTCGGTATAACAAGCTTCTCACTCAAGCATTACTTTCCTAGTTTACTTTGAGTAGAGAGCTAGCACTTGCTTGTGTAGGTTGTTCTTACTAGCATAAGGACCATATTAGGATTGCTCACTAGTTAGAGCAGTGACATAGCTCTTGTGTGGCATAGAGATCATAGAATATATCTAGAATTGTCACTAGAGGCTTGCAAGACAATAGAGCTAGTGCAAACCGCTTTACGCCGTGTTTTATACTAATCAATTTGTTTAGTTGAGATTGTAGGAAAATTTTATAGGCTATTCACCCCCCCTCTAGCCATCTAGGACCTTACAGGTGGTATCAGAGCCGTGGTCACCGTTTTAGAAGGCTTAACAACCTCCGGTGTGAAGCATGGCTAGTATTGTGTTCAACAATGTTGGGGGAAAACCTCCGTTCTTTGATGGAGTCAAGAATTTTGACTATTGGAAGAGATGCATGAGAATGTACTTGGGATCAATCAATGACCAAGTATGGGAAGTGACCGAGAAGGATTTTGTCATCCTTGATCCTACCAACCTCACACCCACCGACAAGATCCACAAGCAATGCAACACAATGGCATTGAGCACTCTCTAGTCTCTACAAGGGAATGGATGTCAAAGTGTTTGAAGGTATCAAGGATCTTGAGAAGGCAAGTGAAGTGTGAAAGAAACTATGTGAGACCTATGAGGGCACCAAGGTGGTGAAAAGTGCCAAGTTGTATGTTCTCAAAAGTGAATTTGAGAATTTCAAGATGAAGAAAGATGAGAGCATACCGGATACATTTCATAGGCTCCAAGTGATTGTCAATGACCTCAAGGCATTAGGAGTGAAGACATTGGATAGAGACTTTGGGCACAAATTCTTGATGTGCTTGCCCAAGAGATTTGCCGTGTTGAGGAAGATTCTTTTTAGAGGTGCATTGGACACCATGACACCTAGTGACTTGCTTGGTGAAGTGCTAACCGATGAGCAAGTTGATGGCATGGAAGATGAGGAAGAGAAGGACGATGACAAGAACAAGAAGGTTGTGGCATTCAAGGCCGCCACCACCTCATCCAAGGCTAAGAGCAAGTCCAAGGTTCAAGAAGAAGATGATGAGGAAGTTAATCTTGATGAGATTGATTAAGAGTTTGCTATGTTTGTGAGGAAATTTAGCAAGGTCTTGAAGAGCAAGAAGTTTGGGCAAGGCTCTAGAAGAAGAAATGATTCATCCAAGAGCAATGAAGAGCCAAGAAAGTGCTTTGAGTGTGATAGCCCTTATCACATCCTTGCCGATTGCCCAATCAAGAAAGAAAAAGAGAAGATGAAGGCATACAAGGGTGGCAAGCAAACAAGAAAAGCAAGACCACGACATTCAAGAAGACAAATGATGGTGCTTTTGTTTGTTCTTGGGATAGTGATGGCTCCTCCGATGAAGAGGAAGAGAAGCCCAAGGCCATGAGTGCAATTGGCCAACACAAGAAGTCATCTTTCTTCGGCTCATCACCTTCATGGTTCATGGCTAAGGCCACTAAGGTATCATTGCATGAGCATGATAAACTAAGTGATAATGAAGTAAAATATGATGATAGTGATGATGAAGATGATGAATGTGAACCCACTAAAGATGATCTTCTTGAGATGCTTAAGCAAACTCATATCATGCTTAAGAGTAAGGACAAGGAATGCAAAGCTTTGCAAAAGAGTGTAAAAACTCTTGAGCAAAACTTTAGTGAGCTAGAGGCCACCCATGAGGGTCTAAAGGAAGACCATGGGGAATTGGAGCTAGCTCATACAAGGCTCCAAAAAGCCCATGCCTTGCTCTTAGAGAAGAATGATAGAGCTTGCTCAATCATCAAGAAGGATGTTAGTTTAACATGTAACATCATAGATGAACCATTCTTGGTTGATGTTGAAGAACCATCTATTCCTTCCACATCCACATCAACCCACTCAAGCTCTACTAGTAGTGATGGAGTAATTTTAGATTCATCACTAAAGGTTGAGAATGAGACTCTCAAAAGAGAGGTGGATGAGCTCACCCACTCCTTGAGGAAGACATATGGTGGGGATGCCCGCTTGCTAAAGTGCTTGGGTAGCCAAAGGTTTTCCCTTAACAAGGAATGCTTAGGCTATGTCCCCAAGAAAGGCAAGAAGGCCTTTGCTACTCCAAAGCCCAGCTTTGTGAAGAGCAATGGGTCCTATTGCAATAGATGCAAGCAAGTGGGGCATCAAGAGCAAAAATGTGCTAAAATCAACATGAACAAGAAATCAAGAAAAGTGCATTCCATACATTTTGATTCTTGTTATTTGCTTACCAAGGGTGAGAAGGGTGTCAAGCAAAAGTTTGTTGGTACACCCATTGTTGGCCCAAAGAAGAAGGCAATTTAGGTACCAAAGGCTTTGGTTGCTAACCTCCAAGGACCCAAAGGCAAATGGGTACCTAAATCTTATTGATTTCCTTGTAAGTGAATTACAAGATTGGGGGGAACCATTGGATTCTTGATAGTGGGTGCACTCAACATATGACCGGTGATGCAAGGAAGTTCAACATTATTGATTCAACTCAAGAGAATGGCAAGCCTATTATATTTGGTGATAGCAAAAGTGGCAAGATACAAGGCATAGGCAAGATAGCAATAACCAATGACTTGACCTTATCAAATGTGGCACTAGTGGACATATTGAAGTACAATTTGCTTTTCGGTGGCACAAATTGTGATCTTGGTTACAAGTGCATCTTTGGTGAAGATAGTGTTGAGATAGTGAATACAAAAGATTCAAGCTTGATCTTCAAGGGAATAAGATTTGACAATCTCTACCTTGTGGATTTTGGTGCTAGTGAGACTCAAATTAGTACATGCTTGATATCTCAATCTAGCATGGGTTGGCTATGGCATAGAAGGCTTGGTCATGTTGGCATGAAGCAACTCAACAAGTTAGTGACTCATGATCTAGTGAGAGGCTTGAAGGATGTTCACTTTGACAAGGACAAACTATGTAGTGCATGTCAAGGCGGCAAGCAAGTTGCCAATACTCATCCAAAGAAGAGCTTCATGAGTACTTGCAAGGCATTTGACTTGATCCATATTGACTTGTTTGGCCCAACCGCATATACAAGTATTGGTGGCAATAAGTATGGATTTGTGATTGTGGATGACTATACAAGATTCACTTGGGTGTTCTTTCTCAATGACAAAAGTGATGTGTATTCATTGTTCAAGACATTTCTCAAGAGGGTGCACAATGAGTTTGACATCATAGTGAAGAAAGTGAGAAGTGACAATGGAAGTGAGTTCAAGAACACAAGAGTTGATGAGCTATGTGATGACTATGGAATCATGCATCAACTTTCAGCCAAGTACACACCACAATCCAATGGCCTAGTTGAGAGGAAGAATAGGACTCTCATTGAGATGGCAAGATCAATGCTTAGTGAGTATAATGTGAGTCAATCATTTTGGGCCGAAGCAATCAACACCGCATGTCACTACATCAATAGATTGTATTGCCATCCCATGATGAACAAGACACCTTATGAGCTATTGAATGGAAGAAAGCCAACCATTGCATGCTTTAGAGTATTTGGGTGCAAATGCTACATATTGAAGAAGGGTGCAAGACTTGGCAAGTTTGACAAGAGGTGTGATGAGGGATTCCTACTTGGTTATTCCACCACAAGCAAAGCATATAGAGTGTGGAACAACTCAAGTGGTGTATTGGAAGAAGTCCATGATGTTGAATTTGATGAAACCAATAGGTCCCAAGATGAAGATGAGAACCTCAATGATGTTAGTGGAACTCAATTGGTAAATGCCATGAAGGGTATGGACATTGGTGATATTAGGCCAACTCAAGTTGATGATGACAAAGATGAAGTGCAAATAACTCAAACTAGTGGTGCTCAAGTTCAAGATCAACAACAAGCTAGTACATCATCTCAAGCTACAACAAGTGATCAATCAAGCTCAAGCAATCAAGTTCCAATACTCCAAAGCTCAAGCATAGCTAGAGATCAACCAATTGATCAAATTGTTGGTGACATTGCAAGTGGAGTACAAACAAGAGGAAGGCTAGCGGCATTTTGTGAACACTTTGCTTTTGTGTCACAAGAAGAGCCCGAAAAGGTTGATGATGCCTTGAAGGATGAAGAATGGGTCATTGCAATGCAAGAGGAGCTCAATAACTTTGATAGAAATAAGGTTTGAGAATTGGTAGAGAGACCAAAGGACTACAATGTCATTGGAACCAAATGGGTGTTCAAGAACAAGCAAGATGAAGATGTCATTGTTGTGAGAAACAAAGCAAGACTTGTTGCACAAGGTTACACTCAAGTAGAGGGTCTTGACTTTGGTGAGACTTATGCTCCGGTTGCAAGATTAGAGGCAATTAGAATCCTATTGGCCTATGCATGTGCACACAACATCAAGCTCTATCAAATGGATGTCAAAAGTGCTTTTCTCAATGGATTCATCAATGAGCTAGTGTATGTTGAGCAACCACCCGGTTTTGAAGATTACCATCATCCCAACCATGTGTACAAGTTGAACAAGGCATTGTATGGGTTGAAGCAAGCACCTAGAGCATGGTATGAGAGGTTGAGAGACTTCTTACTCAAGAAAGGCTTTAAGATGGGTAAAGTTGACACTACTCTATTCACCAAGAAGATTGGCAATGATTTGTTTGTCATGCAAATATATGTTGATGATATCATCTTTGGATCAACAAATCAAGAGTATTGTGAAGAGTTTGTCAAGATGATGGCAAAAAGAGTTTGAGATGTCTATGCTTCGAGAGCTCACATATTTCCTTGGTCTTCAAATCAAGCAAATGAAGAATGGCACCTTCATTAGTCAAGGGAAATACATTAGAGACATGATCAAGAAGTTTAGCATGCAAGATGCAAAGGGCATCAATACACCAATGGGTACCAATGGATCATTGGACAATGATGAGAGTGGCAATATGGTTGATCAAAGGTACTATAGGTCATTGATTGGAAGCTTACTCTATGTGACCGCTTCTAGGCCCGATGTGATGTTTAGTGTTGGCAAGTGTGCAAGGTTTCAATCCTCACCTAGAGAGAGTCATCTCACCGCATCAAAAAAGAATATTGAGGTACTTGAAGCACACTCAAAATGTTGGGCTATGGTATCCCAAGGGGTCAAATTTTGAGCTTATTGGATATTCGGACTCGACTATGGAGGATGCAAGGTTGATAGAAGAAGCATAAGTGGCACTTGTCAATTCCTTGGAAGATCTCTAGTATCATGGTCATCAAAGAAGCAAACCGGTGTGACACTTTCAACCGCCGAGGCCGAATACATTAGTGCCGGTAGTTGTTGCGCACAATTGCTATGGATGATATCAACATTGAAGGATTATGGTTTTGATTTCCATCATGTGCCATTATATTGTGATAATGAAAGTGCTTGCAAGATGACACAAAACCCGGTACAACACATAAGAACCAAGTACATTGACATAAGGCATCACTTCATAAGGGATCATCAACAAAAGGGTGACATTGCAATCCAACCTATTGGCACCGAAGATCAACTAGCCGATATCTTTACAAAGCCACTAGATGAGAAGAGGTTTTGCAAGCTACGAAATGAGTTGAATATCCTTGACTTCTCCAACATGAGTTGAATGCACCCCACTACCATGACATTCCCTCCATCAAGCAAAGCAAAGGTGAAATTGTTTGACATGGCATTCATGATATCTAAGGACTTGTTAGAACATATAGACATATAACTTGTGCCTTAGGAAGCATTCATGGAAAATAAAAGGATTTCAATGTATGTATGCCATCACTATTGCTCTTTTTGCTTGATTGGTCTAGTGATGACATATGACATGTTTATGGGCTTGCAATCTCAAGTGTTGAATTTGGCTATCTTTTCACACATATACTTCAACATAGATAAGATAACCCTTGTCATGAGGTGTGAAGAAGCTTGTCTTTGGTTCAAACCGAAATATATGTTTGACAAGTGATCCAAATTTGACCAAATTTGAGCACAATTCTCTCTTCCATAACACAACATGGTCATACCTTTTGTGGAAATTGTCGACAAAGGGGAGAGATTAGTGCATGAAAGGTTTTTGAAAATTAAAAGTGGTTCACACAAGTAGGGGGAGCAAGCTCATAGACAATTTGTTGTATTTGATTGTGCACTAACATATGACTTGCTCATTGCACATGTATTTAGTTTCAATATACATGCTTGTGTGGTGTATGCTAGTTTTCTCAAGTTGTTTTTCAAGTGGTTGAATAACTAGCATGCATAGGAGCTAGCTAGATTTTCTAAATTCTGCTCTTAATTCAAGTACCTTGCCTATAATGTGATCTCATATGGTACTTTGAGTTTTGATGAAAATCTAGTTACCTTGATGCTTGTATGATGAAAATGGCGCAACTCCGATTGGTATCACGCTTCAAAGGTCCATTTCTTTCACCTAAGCATCATTTTGGTAACATGGCTCACCCTCAATTTCAATATTCATACATGTATGCAATGCTTCGTTCCAAACTCGTGGCATACATGTAGGGGGAGCTCATGCTACCATAACCAGAACTATGATGATTGTCCAATCCTATGATTGTAAGCAAAATGCTTGGACAACCATGATATGTTCAAAAACATTAATCATAAAACCTTTATGCGGGTTGTCACCAATTACCAAAAAGGGGAGATTGAAGATCTCTTGTTTGGTTTTGGCTAATTAGTGACACCTAAGGACTAATCTCTCGATGCTAAGTGTTTGACTAGATTGGAGATTGGTCGTGCCGGAGTTGGTGCATGGTGATCATGGAGGATGGATCGAGGTGATCCAAAAGATGATCAAGCATCCAACTCGGTGTGGTTTGGAGATCAAAGGTCCCAAGGCAAAGGTATAACCATAGGGCTTTTGACTTCACACCCAAGACACCATAGAGGGTGTGGGTGATTATAGGATCGATAAAGCCGTACTATAAAGAGGGGAAACTTATCGTACATATAGGTCCTCATGTGCCTTTAGGTTCAAAATTCATATGCATGCATTCTAACCTAAAGAACTAACTCCGCGCTTGTCGAAAATGGTTTCGAAAATGCTAACACATGGTGTCGAGGTGTTCTTCGATGTGTCGGCAACAAGAAACAAGTGACGGAAGTCGGTTTGGAGCAAAGGCGAAGGAACGACGATGAACCGACGGATTTTCGCAGCTTCGGAGGACGTGGCCGGACGCACCGGCCGAAGTGGCGAGCATTCGGCCGGACGCTTGCCGGTCGGTGAGTCCGGTCGAGAATTCCAAAGAAGGGTGTATTTCGGGGTTTCGCCGAGGGCCGACCGGATGCTTTCGGTGCTGACCGAAGCACGAGCGACGCTACGACCGACCCGTCCGCGGGGGGTTCCAGGCACTATTGGGTCATGTCGGTTGTGGCCGGACCAGCCGACCGGACTCACCGGTGAGTCCGGGTCGATCGTCGGCACTATGTAAAAAGGCCTCTACTATCGCGCGTTGAGGGCTTCTACGATCGCGCTGGCGTCTCGCCCATTAGGGTCTCTAAATGTCGACTTTGAGCACTGTCCATAGCGGCGTCTGCAACGGGTTTTTAATACTGACGGGATTTCGTGCGTCTCAAACTTCCGTCCGTAGTGAGCCCTTGTTACACACGCCGTGGAACGTCATCGTGTCTGGGGATTTGCTCGACCGCGGGTCTACAGTATTTGCGGACATGATTTCCTAAGATGCGCGCACCCTGGAAACGTCACGGACCCGCGGCATCGCTGAATCGACCGTACCGCGTTCAAAAGTAGTGACGCCCGATTAGCAAAGATACTGATCGTAGAAGCCGATTCGCACGAGACCCATTTTACAAAACTGCAGACCAGAATAATGACGCCGCATGTCGACGCGTCGCGTGTACCACGCGCCAGAATCGGGTACACCGCACGACGCCGGCCCGGTGAACCGCCTCGTAAAGCATTAGTAAAATACGCACGTGCGGGACGATAACCGACGGTAATACGGGCGAGATTCTGCGGATATACGCCAAACCCGTGTCGTGGTTTCGCTTCATTTATAGACGCGTCGTAGATTGCCTCGTCTCAGTAGTTCCGTAACCCTTTACAGACGTTCATTTTGTCCGCTACGTCTGTAGCTTTCGCTTAGTTTGAGACGCGGTTTTTTTTTCGATCGTAATCGTTCCGCATTTTCGGGCGCTTGTAGCGGATGCTCGACCGTAGCTACGGGAAATTACGGATCGTGTTCCTTTCGCGTGTGCGCATCGAGGTTTCTATTTCGCACGCAGCGTTTACCCGGTGCTCGGCGTAAACCGACGCCGAGACTACGAGGCGGTGGTTCACGGACGCATCGGAAACACCCGTCGTTAATAATTTAGATATTACGACGGATTCACGCGGCGAAACTATTCCGAAACCCACGGGCGGCTCGTTAGCCGCGGTGTGGTCCGTACTTATTCAGTTATTACGCACGGGTTAAGATGGGTGCATCTTGTCGAGACTAGAGACGCATACGTGTCCGATCACAAACAAATGGCAAACGCCTACAAAGATGGAAAATTCATGTGTATTTCTTAAAATTCATGTGTATCTCACGAAAATTCATGTGTATCTCGAATGTTCTTCACACTGAGACATACCCGAGTTGTTCAGGGCACGCCACACGCATTGTTCACAACACAAATAACACAGTTCAAATGCATGTATCCACCGATCGTCATGCGGCAAAGGGAAACGAAGGAACTCACGGTTCCTTAAAGCGAATACTCGCCTTCGGGCTGATGATCTCTTCCATAACAAACTTGGCGATCTCCTCTCTAATATCCTCCAAATTAATCGAATTTGGAGACAAATCGAAATCCTAATACAAAGAAAGGTAGGCAAAAGTGTTCGTTGTACACATGGTCTTTATTGCCAAACAAAGGTAGGCACATGATGGAGCTGCACTTCGAGTTACCTCGTGACGGTCTAGATGAACTTGTTTCATCGCAGCCCGAAGTTTGTGGGCGTGTAGAACCCACATGTCTTTTTATCAATTTGCGGCCGGGTAATCAAAAACATATGAAACACGGTGGTTATTTCGAATGGAAACACGTCACGAGTGCGTAACTCCAAGTGAAGCACTACTTACTATACATTCTTGTTTGGACCTCCATGCTTCTTGCCCGAAACATGCTTGTTTGGACCTTGCCGCCCTCTTTGTTGAGCCACGCTTTAGATTCTCGGTTTGCACTCGAGAGGCACTCGGACATTCTTGTCATGCGAGCCACTCCCGCATTCTCGACCCTGCGGCTGCGAGGCAATCTGGTCATCCTTGCCTTGCGAGCCGGTTTCCACATCGTTAGCCGATGCACTCGCAAGGCACTCGACCGAATCATTGGCATGCGGGCGAAGTCGTTGCATTCCCATCCATTGCGACTGAGAGGGACTCGATCATTCTTTGTCATTCCCATTTAAGCTGCGTGTCATACGAGTCCTTTAGATTGACTTTCATTGAGGCGGCGTAAGTAGGCACGGGGAGGTTTTGGGGCGGTAAAAGAAGAGAGCTTTAGGAATGCTACAAGAAGACGGGATTCGCTCCCTTTGGATCATCTTACACATAGCCTTTGTCCAAGAGCCTTAATCTCGCCTTTGTCGGCGGATCCGGTAGTGTAGCCTCAAAACCGGGAGTTACATGATCAATAAAAACAATAGAATGTCCTTCCGGTATTGGTTGACCTTTAAGATGTAGTTGATTCGGGTATACCATTCCCTTGCTACCTCAACCGGATAACCTCGAGTCTTCACTGCAAGGGTACATGGTCTTTGACGTGGAAAGTATCTCAAGCTGCAGCATCCGCCGAATCGGCTTCTCGCGACGCGCATTTTGCTCTTCACACCACCTACACGGCTAGGGGTGTTGGCGTGCGATGAACCATGTCCTCCCCGATTCCAAAGCCGCCACCTTAGCTGTGAGCTCATCTAGTTGAGGTCCAAACTCTTTCTATATATGCTTCGACCAACGCACCTAGAGACTTCCTCTTTACGTACATGTCGGCGCAAGCCGGCCAAAACTTCCAACCGGTCATACTAGACATACCACGCACACGCATGCGCTGCAGGGTGCCTGGGACCCTCGTGAGCATATCTCTTTCCCTTACACCGGTGCCCCTCGGAAGAAGCACGGGCGGTCTTCTCTAAAACCTTCTTAGATAAAGACCGAGACTCTTCACCCGACCAAACAATTGCAGCCTTATTACCCGACACAGCCCGGGACCGCACCGTGCACGCAAAAAAAATGCCGGCGCGGTTCATTGGAAATTCATGCCAAGGATTCTTGATGCTATTGTGGAGTAAGTAAGTGTCCTCCTTCTCCCACACTTCGAACTTTGCCTCAACCTCCCGTACCCAAGGCGGTGGTCATGCTTGTTCTTCTCCCTAAGCCGCTTGTATCTCTCACTTGTTGCCGTGCCTCTTTCTTTGCTCTTCGCTTCAACGAAAGCTGCCCAATCGATCCTTGGTGATGTATGGGTGCTTCACCGTGGCATCCAACCCCTTCATATATGCTATGCGCCTTAAGTTGCCAACAAACTCCAATGAATTCGGACACAGTTCTCAAATAACAATTCCTTTGTTGCGCTTAAGGAAGAGATCGAATATGTGAGCAAGGGGACCTTTTGTCTAGCAATCGAGACCAACAAGTCTCTTCATTCTTAGCATGGCCACCTTCTCGTGGGAAACCTGTTCGGCTTGCGCCGCCGTGACAACTATCTTGCCTTACGGCCACCTTGTGTGTGTCCTCGACCCTCCGCCGCAGACCGGAAAGCGGATGGCTGCCCCTCTCCAATAAAAATCCCGAGCGCCCGGGTGGTGGTACCATCATCTCTCTCTTGCCCCCCGTGGTACCATCATCTATCTCTTGCTCGTCTCTTCATATGTAGCTCTCCGACCATCCTCTAGAGAATAAGTTGTTTCATTGCCGGATGATGTTGTAAATGTGCCAGCCAGACACCTACATCAAAGCGATTTAGGTTACACGAGAGAAGTCAACGGCTAGCACTAAGCAAAAAGCTAACAATAAGTAGGGTTTTGTATATCACATAGCTGCAGCTTACCATTTTCGGCGTCGTCAGCGGTCGGCCGCCGCGACAAAGCTTCACCGGCCAGTTCTAGGGCGAGGAAAAGGTGCGGTCATTGTTCTATCTTGAGCACGTATATTCATCTCTATAAATAAAATAAGCGGCGAGTAGTTGTAGTTTCCTATGACAAAACCACACGGATAACAACATTATAGTAACACTCGGGTGTCAAGTTCAAGTATCTACAACCTGAAAATATCCATGTGAGGATAAAATTATACAGTTCAATTGCAGTAATAGGCTTTCTTATGAGGACTAAACAAACCACCGAGGCGAGAGAACAAATAAAATGTCGAAAAACTGGAAAGGAAGCCGGAAATGTGTTGGTTGTAATATGAATCGGACCATCCAACACCTATTCCTAGATTGTCCGATTCAAAACGGTATGGAGGATCATCTTTTATGCTCTTGGCCTAAAACGGCCCTAGATCTACATAAGCCATATGTTTGGTACATGGCTTACTAATCAGAATAAAAGGATTAGAAACTTGATTTGGGTTGGCGTCACGGCTATATCTTTGGGCCATTTGGTATTTGTCGAAAACGATATTATCTTTAACAAAATGAAAGTTTTTCGTTGTCGAAGGTAATTTTAGGATGAGCCTATTGGCTGCGATGCTTGAGCCCGATTGCGGCGTGATGAACAAGACAAGAACACACTCGCTAATTAGCGTAAAAACTAGAAGTGAAAAGTGATTACTTTGGAGTTTCCCTATAGAGGGTGGAAGCACATTTATCATTTGCTTTAGTTCTCTTTATCTATTTTAGAGACTTGTTTTGCTCTACCTTTTTATCCACTACTTGTAATAATCGGGTACGTGTACATCCTCGGATGTAGAGGCCGGATGTTTTTCTCATCCATTATTTAAAAAAAGCTTCGTCGCTCGAGCAGTTTTTAAAATTTCAGTCACACTGAAATTAGCAAGGCCCTTGTTGACGTTTCTTAATGTATGCGAGAAGAATCCGCAAGCGTCACGGAATTGTCGTTATAGCATTTCACCGAAAAGTATTCAGTGGTATCGTATTTCCACGAGGAACGGTTGTGTGATTACTCTCTAAAAAAGAGTCACCCTAGGATAACTATGGGTGGTGAGGTATCTTTATGGGCTCAAACTCTCTAGCAGGGATCACTTGGCTGTTATGTCCTCACTTCGGGCACCGGCCCACGCCCAAAGGACAGTGTCCGGCAATTGCACTGCGCCACACCCGAACGTGGGGGATTACAGGGGACGGAACAAGGTTGTCACAACCCGGCCGCCTACCCCTCAACCGTGGGATGCGCCACAAAAGATAGAAAACCCTTAGCCTAGACACCATGTCTACACTAGTGGTTATTACTCTAGCGTGTCGACAAGGCTTACCCGTCCCCGGGGTCCTTCTTCTAGAGCACCGCCCCGAAGGAACGACTATCAATCCCGCAAGTCTATAACAGCAAGATAATATGCTTAGGTGTAATAAGCCGAAAGAGGGACACAACCATTCTTACCCAAATGATTAGAAGGTTGTAGAGGTACAAGCGTGGCGGGTGCCGACAAGTCCGGCACTCCGGCCACCCGAGATCCGCGATGCACCGGGGGTACACCGGGACTCCATGGAGAAGAGGCCAAGCCCTCTTCTAGCCTTCCCTCTCTCACTCTCCATTTGAACTAAGAGGAAGAAGAAGAAGATAGGGGTGGAGTAGGAGCTTCTTCCTCTCTTCTACATTGTGGCTCCTCCTTGTGTTGTGTGGAATTGGTGTGTTGAGTAGAGGAGGAGAGCCATCTATTTATACACATGAGAGAGGAGGCAAAAGGACTAAACTACCCCTAAACCGACCTCAAGGACACGTCTAGGTACGTTGAACCAGGGCGCTCCACCATCGCACCGCCCTCCGGGACACTTAATGCACCGCCACGTCCAACACGGGCTCGAACCGCCCTAAGGGTGGGTGCGGGCGCACCTTGGGGTGCGGCCGCACCCTCCTAGGCTCGGCCCGGCCCGGTCTTGGCATGGTGTCGTGTGCGGGCTTGAAAAGTGTGTGGGTGGCGTTTGCTCGGCCCGTCTTTGGTATTTTGGTCCATTTCCACCCTGGGCTTGTGATCTTCGAAATGCGCTTTCGTGGTCGCGCCTTTTGGTCAGTATTTCCACTTGTTTTTATTATAAATACTACAAAATACATTTTGGACACTATAAGTGGAAATATATTAGTAATAAATGTATATGAGTATAAAAGGTATAGTTTTACTCCCTTTGTGGTAGTAAGTTGATGGGAAAAATATGTCGTTAGTGACCGGAGTCAACAAACTCCCCAAGCTTACCCTTTTGCGCGTCCTCGAGCAAAAGATAAGTACTTGGTTGTTGATCGGGAGTTTCTTCTATGCCGATTATGTTTCACAAGTGCGGGGGTTATAATAAGATTTTCTACTATAGTTTGAATAAAATGGCACATCTTTTTCTCACCCTTTATTACCTTTCATCGAAGCGGGGCTTTTTAGCTTTTCTCAAAGCCTTGGGCGGTTGCCGGATAGAACGGTTATAATGAAGTACTTTTCATTCATCCTTTTGATCAACTTTTTATTCGGGATTTATTTATTTAGATTATATATGTTTTTCGAGAAAGTATGGGCTTATTACTTTTTTTTTTTTTTTTTTTTTTGGAGAGGTGGGCTCTACTCGCCCTAGACTTTTGTCTTTTATTTCCTCTCTTTCTTTTTCTATATTTTTTTGTGGAGATGTGGGCTCTTCTCGCCCTCGGACACATGTCCATTTTTCATCTCTCTCTCTCTCTTTTTTAACATAGCCCATATCTTTTCTCTTTTCTTTCAAATTAAGCTCCCGGATGTCAAGTATCTCATTTGAACGAAGTCATAGTAAATCTGTTTTGTACCATATCATACTTGGCAATAACTTAGACTAGATAGAGCTTATGCAACCCACATGAATCGGGTTTTTTTCGGGATGAGTTTTTTTAGACTTAGCCACTAAACCCAAACTTTAGAGAAATTCGAATTATAAACTAGGCATAGGCAAAACATAAGACGAGCAACTATTCATCATTTCAACAAGGGTTTAAAACTAAACATTTCCATAGCTCATATGTATAGGCATGAAAATTCATTGAGCATATCTCATCATTTTATAAGATAGAGAGTATAATCAAAATGTGAGATTCACATTACCTTTCTTGGAGTCCTCCCCAAGCTAGCTTTTTACTTACCTTTCATGGTTGTGCTAGCTTGTGCGCGCAATGATCCGAGTTGTGATTGGTCGCGTGGTTGGAGGCTCCCCCAAGCTTGTCTTTTGATGTCATCACAAGAACAGGACAAAGAACTTGGGGTTGAAAGGTTTATTTCTCTCTCTCTTGTCTTCTTTTTTTCAAATCTCTCTTTCTTCTTCTCCCTTTTTTCAAGCAAGGTAGGGTGACATCATCTTTTATTCACCATCTTCTTTTTTTTTTTTTTTTTTTTTTTTTTTTTATGACGCCATGGTGTGTGGAACTTGAGGTTTTCACCATCTTCCCCATACTAAGACTTTTGTGCAAAGTCAAGTGTGCGTGGTCCGGGTCTCCTTGTGAGTGTGTTCTATCACCCGATGAGCATCAAAGTTTTCTATTTTTTTTATGTCGCCCTCATGTTTTCAAGCATCGCGTGCCTCTTTTGATCTTCTTAATCGATCTCCACCTGAAATGGTTAGCGACAAGAATACCCGAAGGTGCATACTAACCTGATAACATGTTCTTGCTTTTATTAATAAGAAGAGAGAAAGACTTTTTTTTTTGATAGTCGAGGTATCTCCCGGCAGTGCTTTCTTTATGGTCGTAAAGCTTGACCATGGAAAAACATCCTGCGGTGATGGTGATGAAGTTCCCAGTTTCACCACTAAGAATTTAGCATTATGCTCAAGCTGCAAGGTTAGCGTCATCATGCTACTACGAGATTTGCAACCATTCTCTTAAAAAGGTTTACAAAGAGAACCAAGAGATGGTTGTGATCTTCGTCGAAGCACTTGGCTAGAAGCAAGACAAACTCAAGAAGACCCAAAGGTGAGCATGTAGGAAGTCTCAATTGACAACTTATAATGCTCAACAACAAATTTCTTCTTGGTCTCAAGAGTTGTCGCTTCATGCATGTCCATGGCACATGAGGTTTTTCTCCTCAACAGATGTGTCATGAAGGGCGAATTGTTGAATCTTGACTATTGTCAAGAACAACATTTTATCGGCCAGAGGGACATGACTTGTGTTCGTGTGAGGGCGACAGGTGCTTTGTTTCACTAAGATGCGAGAAGCAACTTGGGTGAAGCGAATAGCGTTATGAACTTTGCCTCCTCGAGCGGGTTTTGGTTGGGAAGATGCTTTGCCTTTGGGATGTCCGTGTGTGAGGCGGAAGCAATCTTTCTTTCCCAACTTCTCATGATGGCTTCCCTCTATAGGTTTTTCGTGAAAAAGTTTTTTTTTTGAGGGTAGCCTATGAGAGGATTGAAGTCAAGGATGGGGTAGATATGGAAGTCTAAAGCGCACCTCGGCTTTCGAGGTTCTACGACCATCCTTGAATTCAATCGCGAACTCCGAAGGACGAAGCATTCCTTCCTTCGGTGTTCGTGGTTCGGGGAGAGGGCTCAATAGTCGGTTCTAACGATGGTATGAGGAATGGCTCGACCGATGAGGGCTCCTCAAAGCTTGACATGCCCTTGTTGTGGAGGGGGATAAGTTCTATAACGGGGAAGCATGCTTCTCTAGGATATAATCAAGTATTCTCCTATGCTCCGTTGTAGGTTTTCGTGTAAAGCGACCCTCCGGCGGTCATGTCAAGGCATAGGGCAGCGTCCTATGTCAAGACCCGAACAAAAGATATGCAAAAGCACACTATCGGGTAATGACAAGTCTAGGCCAACATGTATAAACATTATAAACCTGGCCTAGGCTGCACCTATGTACTCCTTCTCATCCTACTTGAGATCGAGAATTGTCCTTGGTAGGCATTGATGGGGAAGAATGCTAGACAAAAATTGTCTTTGAGTTCTTCTCGGTCCCCATTCAAACTTCCTATGACAATAGTGTACTATTGTTTTGCTTTCCCTATGAGGGAGAGCGTAAAACAAATTCCACATGTGAATTTCTTGGATCATGCCGGGAATGCCGAGGCATGATCATAATTCCTCAAAATCTCGTAGGTGGCAACATAGATTTTCAAAATGGTCACCGAGAGATGGAGTGCCCGAACCAAAAGTTTTTTAAAAAAAATTTGGGTGAGTTCATAGCCAAATAAAAATTTTGGTTTTAGAAAAAGATTGTGGCTCTTGTGAACTCCCCATTGAAGCGAGAAGGTTTTTGAAATGGAGTAGGCTTCATTTTGAAAAAGAAAAAAATAAATAACTTTTTTTTTTTGGATACAACACATTGGGTGCTCTAGGCTCGAGAGAGAATTATGACTACCATTCCCGACAACGGCGCCGTAAATGCTTGTTGACGTTTCTTAACGTATGCGTAAGAAGAATCATAAGCGTCATGTAATTGTCGTTATAGCATTTCACCCGGAAGTATTCGAGGGTATCGTATTTCCACGAGGAACGGTTGTGTGATTACTCTAAAAAAAGAGTCACCCTAGGATAACTATGGGTGGTGAGGTATCTTTATGGGCTCAAACTCTCTAGCGAGGGATCACTTGGTCGTTATGTCCTCACTTCGGGCACCGCCCACGCCCAAAGGACGAGTGTCCGCAATTGCACCGCGCCACACCCGAATGTGGGGGATTACAAGGGACGACAAGACTGTCACAACCCGGCCCGCCCTACACCCTCAACCGTGGGATGCGCCACAAAAGATAGAAAACCCTTAGCCTAGACACCATGTCTACACTAGTGGTTATTACTCTAGCGTGTCGACAAGGCTTACCCGTCCCCGGGGTCCTTCTTCTAGAGCACCGCCCGAAGGAACGACTATCAATCCCGCAAGTCTATAACAAACAAGATAATATGCTTAGGTGTAATAAGCGAAAGAGGGACACAACCATTCTTACCCAAATGATTAGAAGGTTGTAGAGGTACAAAGCGTGGCGGGTGCCGACAAGTCCCAAGCACTCGGCCACCCGAGATCCGCGATGCACCGGGGGTACACAGGGACTCCATGGAGAAGAGGCCAAGCCCTCTTCTAGCCTTCCCTCTCTCACTCTCCATTTGAACTAAGAGGAAGAAGAAGAAGATAGGAGTGGAGTAGGAGCTTCTTCCTCTCTTCTACATTGTGGCTCCTCCTTGTGTTGTGTGGAATTGGTGTGTTGAGTGGAGGAGGAGAGCCATCTATTTATACACATGAGAGAGGAGGCAAAAGGACTAAACTACCCCTAAACCGACCTCAAGGACACGTCTAGGTACGTTGAACAGGGCGCTCCACCTTCGCACCGCCCTCCAGGGACACTTAATGCACCGCCACGTCCAACCCGGGCTCGAACAGCCTCGGGGGTCGGTGCGGGCGGGCGCAACTGGGGGTGCGGCCGCACCCTCTCCTAGGCTCGGCCGGCCGGGTCTCGGCATGGTGTCGGTAATGCGGGCTGAAAAGTGTGTGGGTGACATTTGCTCGGCCCATCTTTGGCATTTTGGTCCATTTCCACCCCGGGCTTGTGATCTTACTCAAATGCGCTTTCCGAGTGGTCGCGCCTTTTGGTCGTATATCCCACTGTTTTTATTATAAATACTACAAAATACATTATGGACACTACAAGTGGAAATATATTAGTAATAAATGTATATGAGTATAAAAGGTATAGTTTTACTCCATTTGTGGTAGTAAGTTGACGGGGAAAAATATGTCGTTAGTGACCGTCAACAGCCCTAATATTATCTGAGTTCAATTCTCGTAATAGGCGTCTGTGAGGACTGCACAATCCACAGAGGCACGAGATCACAAAAATTGCACTCTCTCCATTCCAAATTGTAAGTCGCTTTGACTTTTTTGGTTCGATCCATTTTGCTATATATCCGGGCATATTATTGTATCTAGATACATTGCTAAATGGATGTACCAAAAAAAGTCAAAAGCGATTTTACAAACTGAAATGGAAGAAGTAGTTCAGGAATAGATGAATATAAACCAACCTGTAGTTTAGCAACAGTTCGTTTAGTAGGAAATTTTTGTAAGACAAGATAGTAGTAGTACTAGACAGAGCTGTCAGTGTTCTTGAGCTTGTGTATTCATCTATGAAGAAAATAAGCAGCAAGAATTATCGCCTTTCCTCACTAGAAAAACTGGAAAGGAAGCAGAAATGTGTTGGTTGTAATATGAATGAGACCATCCAACACATTTTCCTAGATTGTCCGTATTCTAAAAACGGTATGGAGGATCATCTTTTATGCTCTTGGCCTAAACCAGCCTAGATCTACATAAGCCATATGTTTGGTACATGGCTTACTAATCAGAATAAAAGGATTAGAAACTTGATTTGGGTTGGCGTCACAGCTATATGCTGGGCCATTTGGCGCTATCGAAACGATATTATCTTTAACAAAATGAAAGTTTTCTCGTTGTCGAAGGTTATTTTCAGAAGAGCCTATTGGCTGCGGTACTGAGCCTAGTTGCAACGTGATGAACAAGACAAGAACACACTCTCGCTAATTAGCAGAAAACTAGAAGTGATTACTTTGGAGTTTCCCTATAGAGGGTGTAAGCACATTTATCATTTGCTTTAGTTCTCTTTATCTGTTTTAGAGACTTGTTTTGCTCTACCTTTTTATCCACTACTTGTAATAATTGGCTGTGTACATCCTCGGATGTAGAGGCCGGATGTTTTTCTCATCCATTATCTAAAAAAAAGCTTCATCGCCTGAAAAGATTTGAAAATTTCAGTCACCTGGAAATTAGCAAGGCCCTAATATTATACAGTTCAATTCTGTAATAGGCAGTCTGTGAGGACTACACAATCCACAGAGGCACGAGATCACAAAAATTGCACTCCCTCTCGTTTCCAAATTGTAAAGTAAACTTTGACTTTTTTTGGTTCGTCCATTTTGCTATGTATCCAGGCATATTATTGTATCTAGATACATAGCTAAATGGATGTACCAAAAAAGTCAAAACGACTTACAAACTGAAACGGAAGAAGTAGTTCAGGAATAGAGGAATATAAACAACCTGTAGTTTAGCAACAGTTCGTTTAGTGGGAAAATTTTTGTAAGACAAGATAGTAGTAGTACTTGACAGAGCAGTTAGTGTTCTCAAGCTTTTGTATTCATCTATGAAGAAAATAAGCAGCAGAATTATCACCTTTCCTCACTTCCTGGCGACTGAAAAATTCAGGCGACACGGATGATGCGTTGATGTTTGTTGGATGGAAATCACCGAAGTAGCCGTCACCGAGCGAGAGGTCCCAAACCCGGGTAAAGGAGGAGGGTTGCGTTAAGTTTGGCGAACCAGCGTAAAAAATAGCCACTCTAATGGAGAGAGGCACAGATCACAAAAAAATTGCACTCCCTCCGTTCCAAATTGTAAGTCGCTTTGGCTTTTTTGGTTCGTCCATTTTGCTATGTATCCAGGCATATTATTGTATCTAGATACATAGCTAAATGGATGTATCAAAAAAGTCAAAACGAATTTACAAACAAGCGATGGAGGAAGTAGTTCAGAATAGAAGAATATAAACAAACTGTAGTTTAGCAATAGTTCGTTTAGCAAAAAAAATTTTTGTAAGACAAGATAGTAGTAGTACTCGGCGAAGCGGTTAGTGTTCTCGATCTTGTGTATTCATCTATGAAGAAAATAAGCAGCAGAATTATCACCTTTCCTCACTTCGTGGCGACTGAAAAATTCAGGCGACACCGGATGGCGCGTTGATGCCTGCTGTTGGATGGAAATCACTAAAGTATCCATGTGAGGCTAATATTATACACGGTGCAATGGCAAAGTCCATTGGTTGGGGGCTCCCACCCAGGGTTCAAATGGCGGATTTTCCGGCGTAATGCATTAAGTGGTAGGCGGCGCCCCCCGTCGATAGCGAGGCGCCCGAGTGGTGACTTCGGAACTTAGGAGGTGCTCATAGGGGTAGGGTTTGCGTACGTGTGTTCATAGGGGTGAGTGTGCGTGCGTGTTGAGCGTGCGTTGTACTATGTAATCTCAAAATAAGTCACGAACACAAAATAAAATGTAGTTCGGGAATAGAATAGTATAGACAAAGCTGCAGTTTAGTAACATTTCATTTAATAGGAGCAATCATTGTTCTTGAGCATGTATATTTATCTATAAAGAAAATAGCAATAGTAGTTGCAGTCTCCTAAAACAAAAACACAAAGGTAACAACATTAATGTAGTAGCCAGTGTCAAGTTCAGTATGTACAACTCAATACATCCATCCGAGGATCTGAGTTATACAGTTCAATTTTGTAATAGGCAAAGTGTATGAGGAGTAGACGAGAGCCTGTTTCGCTTGTTCTTGCAATCTTGCTTCATCTTGTTTCAGCTTATTCTCTCACGGGATACTATTAAACAAGCGAACAGGCTCTCGAGGGCCTGAGATCACAAAAAAAAAAAAGGTAGTTCAGGGAATAGTGGAGTATAAAGAAACTATAGTTTCGTGGCGGTTCATTTAATATGCACATTTTTGTATGACAAGATACCGTAGTACTCTACAGGGCAGTCGTGTTTACTTGAGCACGCATATTCATCTATAAAGAAAATAAGCAAAGATGGATAACAACAACATTGTAGTTATATATAGTAGCGGTCGGGCACTGGTAGTAGTGAGGTGTCAAGTTCAAGTATGTACAACTCAATTATATCCATATTATGAGGATAAAATTATAGTTCAATTCTTACGTAATAGGCGGTATGTGAGGACTAGTCGACTGTTCGCTTGTGCTTGCTTCATCTTGTTTCAGCTTATTCTCTCTCAATGCAGAATACTATATATTAAACACAAGCGAACAAGGCTTGAGAGAGGCCTGAGATCACGGAAAAACAAAAAAAGGTAGTTCGGGAATAGTGGAATCTAACAAAGCGAAGTTCAAGAATGCGTGAGGCATAGACAAGATTGATGGGCTAGATATCAAACCATAGAATGGCCGGCCGGCTTTGGTGGAGGAAGAAGCCGTCGGAGAAGGAGGTCGGGCGGAAGCGGCGTCGGCTTGAATGGCGCGGATGCGTCGGCGGTGGCGGCGGGGCGATGAGGGTTTGGAAACCCTAGAGTCGCCTATGAGGAGTGTGGCTAGGAACCAAACACCCCAATCGAAATGAATCGCCTACCTGTGACGAGGCGGGTAAATTTTTTTTGAGTTTTGTAAAGGCTCGGCGCGTAAAAATCGTAGCGAAAAAATGGGCGGGCCCAAGTAAGCTGTTCGGCTGATTTTGGCTGATTGAATAGTATTATTTACGTGAAAGAGAAGCCACTTCAGCTGTAGCTGGCGCGTGGTGGGGCCGTCCTGTCAGGGTCATAGTGCACACCCGTGGAGGGGCCGTCTGTCGGGATCTACTACTGCGTTTGCTCTCCTCTCGTATGCCGCTACGCCTCTCGCGATTCATTCCATCTCTTGCTCTCTTCCATCCCTTCTCCCGGTGAGCTCGAGCCCGATGTCTCGGTCTCCTTTGGCGGAGTCGTGCGGAGGTGGACGGGCGAGGAATAGGCTTCAATGGGATCCGGTTGGTGAGCTCGGCGGGTTCCGCTCATCGGATTGTCCGGACTGCGGTCTTGCTCGGGTGGTGGAGGCGCGGACCAAGAAGGATGGTGATAACCAGAGGCCGACTCTACTTCAAGTGTGCTAGGAAATGGGGTGAGTATTTCGTTACGTAGTGTTGACGTGTTGTCGGGCCTCCCCGCCCCTAGTTTTGCACTAATTTGTGTGCCTGTTTTTCAGTACCCTAATAGCGGCGGTGTCATTACTACCGATTTGAAAAGGAATACTTCTAGGTCTTGAAGGATCTTGGCATCATAGTTGTAAGCCCTTCGAATTGGAAAGAGGAGTTGGTCTTTGGATGAAGAAGAAGCTTCAATGGGCGGTCCAAGTGGTGACACCAAGAAGAAAAACTTGGAGCAGAATCTTTGGAGGACTTGATGAGGAAGACGAACATGTTTATTATTACGTCTCTTGTATGCGTGTTGTCATTGGATGTGTTACGATGTACTCCCTCCGTCCCTTTTTGTGTGTGTCGCCGGGAAACGTGTTTGTGAGAGAAACACGGTTTTCTAGAGACAAACATTTAGGGACGAGAGGGAGTATGTTGTAAACATGTAATGCCCGATGCAATGTTATTATTGTGGTAATTTGCGAATATCACAACACGTCGGTGCAATGCTTGGTGTCAAGATTTCGCACTTTTGTGAAAAGTCAAGCGAGTGGAGTGGATCCACACTCGTGCTTAATAGGGATGTCATCCGTTGACCCGCGTTGTGTAAAAGGCGTGAGTGATACTCCCTCCGTTCATCAAAAAAAAAACGTAATTTTTGACCTTTTCAAAATCTAATTTGACTATTCGTCTTGCTCAACATATTTGTGTAAATTCCAAAATAAATTAGCTATTGTTATAATATCTTTAATGATCTAATAAGTCATAACAAAATTGATAATATTTATATACATTATTCAAATAAAACGAATGGTCAAATTAGATTTTGAAAGGTCAAAGAATTTTTTTTTTTTTGGTTGGACGGAGGGAGTACTCCACGTTTGCCGACTGCGTGGGTTCGCAACTACACTCTACAGACACGCGATACTAAAAAGCGCGTGAGTAATAAAGCGACTGCCTGTGCTGAGTCTACTACTCTACTCTAGGACGTCGTCGCCACCGCCACCTCTACGCTTTGCGCAATTGGGCGCGAACTCACTTCGCGCGCCCGGCTACATCATCTATCTCGTCGCCGCCGCCGCCGTCACGCCGTCGCCGCTATAAGTTTAGCTTCAAGCGTCGCCTTCCACGTACCACCACCCGCCGCCGCCGCGTCGTCCTCGCCGCCGCGCACCATGCAGCGGCTTCCGTCGGAGATGCTTGCATTGGTTGCCATCCGCGTCGCCAAGGAGGCGAGAGGATCCCATGGGCGACCTCACCATTCTCGCGCCGCACCTGTAAGCGGATGGCGAGAGGTGTGCGGCGGCGCCATGGTGGGACGGAGCATCCGCTGGAGCGGGTTTTCCAACGAACGAGGGGAATGGCGTACCCCCTCGTCACCAATCTCGCCATCGTCGGCAACCCGGGCGTGCTTTAGAGCAGGCACATGCGCCTGTTCGTCGATGGCCGCGGCACCGTCGCGCCCGCTTCGACATCTTTGCGTGGCGCCGCCGATGCGGGGCATGAACTCGCTTCGTGCGTACACGCCCTTGCTCTCACTGGGGATGAACACCGGCGCCGATGGCGGCGACTTCGCACGCGAAAGGTGTTGCGGGGATCGAAGGCGACGCGGTGATGGCGGCGGCGTGGGGCACCCGATAGCGTGCGCGCCTCCGCGCCACGAGGCAATAGCGGTGTTGAGCGGCGAGCTGATGGTGGCGCCGTATATCAGCGGTTTTCGGTTTCTCCGTCGTCTCCTCGCTCGGCCCAACCGCCGGTGCCTCGCCAACACGGGCATCTTCGATGCGGCGTGCGGGCTGTGGCGACATTGCGGATGGTCGGAGTCGGAGCGTGGAAGTCAACCGTGGGGAGTGTCTTTGCGGCGGCGGTGCAGGATCGGCGACGAGTCTACTTTTTGTTCTTCGTTGATGGCTTGTGGGCATGAGTGTACTGCCGTTCTTCCAATGCGGGGAGTTGGCTCATAGTTGCGGTGACGCCTAGCTAGATATAACAACTTTTGGTAGCTTTTGGAAGTGTGCACGCGTCGTAGGTGATGCATATATGGTGTGCATATGTTCGATCCTTACCTAGCGGTGATGTTCAAGAAACGTAGATGCGGATGGAGCGAAGACCGAGATGTTTTAATTAGTTGTAATATAATCCGTGTGTTATAATGCTCACTTTTGTTTTTGCGGTGTCTACCATTAATTCTCGCCGCGCGCGGCGCAGCCATGGCCGCCGCGAGCACCCCGGCCGGCATGGCTATAGTTAGCCGCCTCTCGGGCTGAACTCTCTCCCTTCTTTCTTACCTTGCCACCTCGAGGCTCGTCGGCTTGAAGGCGCGCTATTCCTGTGCCGTTGAGGTCACCTTTGGAACATTTGCCGTGTCCGCCGGTTCCGCGCCGGCCGGCCGCGCGTTCGAGCTAGCGTTCACCACGACGGCAACAACCCCTCTGCGACCCGTCCCCGCCTCGACCGAGTTTTGAAAACCGTTTACGCCGCACTCCTGATGCCTCCATCCCGTCCATGTAACCTCGGCCTGTCCTCAGTCGCCGGAGAGTGTCGCTCCCCGCTCCGCCGCGCGCCCTGCCCGCCAACGTCGGCGTCGAGCTCGCGGTAGGCGGAGCCCATTCAAACCCGCTCATCCGATAGCATAGATAGGAACTCTAGGTTCTGGGGATCACGGTGTTCGTCCTCCCGTCGCTAGAGACATCATCTCCCGTGTGCCGCGCCATGATGGACTTCTCCTCGAAGGGGTGATTCACCGTTGGCGCGGTTTCTAAGACGAGGGAACAGTAGAACGCAAATGATAGAAAAAGATTGACACGCATCATATTAATTAAACCGATACAAGGAAACAGCTATAGCGGAGCTAATAGCGGGCTATAGCGGAGCGGCTAAATTGTACTTACATGAACAGAAATAGCGGCACCCTGCCTCGAAAGGCTATAGCGGGCTATTTAAAACAGGTAGTGTAATGGGCTCAAAAACTCTAATTTTCCTTTTTAATCTACGGTCAAAACTTGTAACTAGTCTTTCTCCCTCATAGTAACTCCAAAATTGATGGTTTTTCTTTCTAATTTTTTTTTAAAATCATGCTCTATCGGCGATTGTATTATTATTACTTGTATTACTACTAGCAAATATGCCCGTGCGTTGCAACGGGAGAAACAAAATCAAATATTTACGACTAACAATGTTATTTTTTATGAAATTTGAAATATAGAATTTATTTGTTTAGGATAATGATTTATATTTAATCTATACTCTTTCGGATCTGGCTTTGGAGTAGATTGTCTAAGGGTGTTACATGCCCTTAAACATGATTACACTCAGCGATTGAAAAGAACTTAACAAAATTTCAATTATCATTTTTTATTTGGTTTTGATTCTATATGGATTTTATAAGTCGTAGTCAATTTGTTCATTGTTTGATAAAAAGACAAGAAGCTAACAAAACACTTTGTATTGGGAAATCCTCATGTCTATATAAATCTTGATCAACTTTTACAATCATTTGTTTATATTTCTTTGCATCTTTGCTCATGAAACCCTCCATTTTTTCTCTTCTTGACATTAGGCCCATGCCCTGAATTAGATCACAAACTCTTGAAAGTTGGAAGTCTCTCCACCGATGACAAAGATGTATGCGTGCATGTGGGTATGCGTGCATGTGGCCTCTTCTTCGATCTTATGACGGCTACTTTTGCATCTTTGCTTATCAAACTTCGGTGCGATGGCTAGGCACTACTCTTATTAGACTTCGAAGTTTTAATGATTTGGTGGATCATATATACCCTTGTATCATCGCACGATTCACACGTAACAATAGATCGGTGTGTGAGGCTGCTGGGGACATAAAAAGAAATAGGCGCGAAAAAAAAGGGTGAAAAACGGATGGTAGAAATTTTGGCACTTTATCATGTATACTTGTATTCTTGTGCGTCACGACGTATTGTCAAATCACCGCCCGCCAGAGTTGCTTGCGAACAGACTCTAATACAATCCTATTTTATCACGTCTTGGCACACGGGGATCAAATACTTGGACCCACTTATTTTCGGTATTTTCATGGACTTTCTTAAAGTCCGGCATAGATACGGAAGAGAGGTGAAAGAAAACGATGGTGAAAAAAAGTGGCAGAAATTTTCGTGCTTTAATAGTAGGTATATAGATTTGTCATGTTTCATCAATAACATTTGAAATTTGAATTTCAAAATTACAACTTCAAACAACATTTTTTGGAGCATCTAATGATTTCAGTGAGAAGAAGTCATGAACATATAAAAGTTGTACAACTTCTTATGATGTACACCTTTTACACTGGTCATTTCTTCACCCGACGACGTCACGGTAACATTGTTCACAAGATTTACACATCCACATATAGTTTATATGAAACTACGAGAGACATCTCTAAGATTTGTGAACAATGTCTAACACTATGTCGGATGGGGAAACAACCAAATTAAAATAAGAATTAGTGAACGAGTCTTTGGAAAAAAAAAAGTTCTGAGACCGTCTTTGGGAACAAGGAGTCTGTAGTAGTGGGCGTCCGTCCTTCGTTCTCGTCGGCCCAGTCGGTGCCTCTATTTGGCCGGGTGCTGATTTGTTGTGTGAGAAAATTACTGCTGGCTGGCTGGCTTTTGTGAGAGAAAAGCACTCTTGGCTGGTGGCTGAACCAGCCAGCCGAACGATCAGTGCAGGTCACTGCAGATCACACTGCGCGGCCTGCAGCAAAGATGGATGGAACGACGGTGGCAGACGTGGCCCCCATTCTACAGCGAGGTGTGTAGGATACGCAAAGGATTCACATGCAAGGGTGTGTATAGACGCGCTTTGTGTAAGTATAGATGAGTCTGTAGGAAAAGGCGCCGCCCCAATTTTTCGCTGCAACGCGTCATGTCGCCATTGCGCCGGAGTGCACCGGCCGGCCCGATCATTAAGGGCGTGTTTGGTTGCCTGTGTGGCATCCCAGCCTGGCTCGCATGGCTCAGCCTGGCCAGGTTAATTTGGCCGCCAAATGCATGCAACAGGCCCCTCTGTTTGGTTGCCTGCATGAACCCAACCAGGCTAGCTAGAGCTGTTGTTTGGTACCGTGCATTTGCGTGAGATTTAAATTTGTGCATGCATGGTTGTTGTTTGGTTGCCTGCATACATGCTAGTTGCATCACATTCAAATTGTCACAAGCTACAAGCCGATCACAATAAAAGTAACTAGTCTTTTACCATAGCTTCCAAACTAAAAACCCTATGACTACAACAATAATTAGGACTACTACGAGCACTAGTAAACAAGTGCCACCGATCTCCAACAAGGTTGGTTTTTAGGTGTGGATTAACAAGTGGTAGTAGAAGGGGTGGATCCACTGGCTGTCCACGACCCATTTGCAAAAAGCTTGCTCGGCCTCCACTTTTGTGTTATATTTCCTGTAGCAATTTCCTTGGAACCTATATACTTGCTCGTGTGCTTCTTTCCAGGTTGAGTACACCCCAGGTTCCCTGCCATGATGAACCACATACCATGCCATTGCTGCAAAAGAAACAAATTGTAGGAAACATAACACAGCATGGCTTATGTGTGCTCAGAGTTCATGTAGAAACATCATTGGCTAGGTCATGTGCTCAGATTATAGGAACAATGATCACAGCCCTAAGGCATGTGCTTAAAGTATAGGAAAAACATCACAGGCATATAGGGCATGTGCTCAGATTTTATGAAAAAAAAACATCACAGGTAATAAGGCATATGTAATCCCAGGCTAGGGTTTCGAAGAACAAGGAGAGAGGAAAAAAAATCACCTGAGAGAGGAGAGGGCTCAGATCCACTGCTACAACACAAGAGAGAGAGAGAGAGGCCTCAGATCCACGATTCACAAAGAAAGAACAAATCGAGAGGGGAGAGAAAAACCGACCGGTGGCGAAGAACTTCGAGCGGCGGGAAAGAGCAGGAGGAGGGAGCGAGGGGGATATATAGGCAGAGATTGGCGCGAAGGGAGGAGGAAACCCTAGAGAGTTGTCATCTCCAGGTGGCCGAAATCGCCGAGCGCGCGCACGAGGGAGCACGGAGCGAGCCTGGCCGGGGAGGAACGCTCGATTCGGCCGTTCCTCTCGAGCCTGGCCGTGGAGCACTTTTTGCACGAAAGGGGAGCCTGGCTCGGGGACGAGCAGGTAACCAAACATGGGACACCGCACGACGGAGCCCGGGGCTGGGGGGCATATCCGGGGCACCAAACACGCCTTAAAATCCCCACGCCGTCTCGCATCTCGCAGCATGCACCTGACCGGGTTTAACTCACCCCATATATGGCTGGCTCGCTTGCAACCGAAAATGGACTGTTGAGCGCGGACTGCATATGGAGACATGCTTGCGGAGAGGCCTTTGGACTCAAGAATGGATTTGATTTTTTTTTTTTAATGCGGGTGGCCAAAACTTGTAACTAGTCTTTCTCCCTCATAGTAACTCCAAATGTGATAGTTTTTTTCTTTCTATTTTTTTAAAGAATAATCTTTGTATATATCAAGATATTGTATTCTTCTTTGCTATTACTTTTGTCATGTTTTATTGAGAACATTTGAAATTTGAATTTCAAAATTACAAAAATAGACAACATTTTTGGTTCATCCAATGATTTCAAGCAAAAGAAGTCAAGCACGTAAAAGTTGTATAACTTTCTAAGGCTATCGCACTCATGTTTCTCTATTTACTTCCTCTATGCATCCTAGTCATCAAGATTCCCTCCTTTTTGGGAAGCACTTCCTCCGCACTCATCTCTTCTTTACATCTCTACTCTATACCAATTACCATTAGTGGGACCCACTTATAATTTTATCCAAATATATCCTTGTGAGATTTTGTTTTGAAGGATTTATTTAAACGAATTTAAAAATTGCAATCGGATTTTAATTTGGATTTTTCATTTGCAAGTTATAGCATATTTTAAGTTAGATAAATGGTAGGGCCCACGGGTGCATGCTCTTCCCTCCCACCTCTCTCTGGAACTGGGACGCGCGACAAATGTGATAGATTTCGCTATCTATTTGCGACGGGCAAAGGCACCAAATATGGTATTCTTTCCCCGCTTCCCGTTTTGCCACCTAGCCAATAGCGAACATTGCCGGTGCAATTTCAAAATTATTTTTGTCTGTAAAATCCAACGTGGTGTGTACGGCCTATTTTTGTTTAAGAAGGTTTACCGGCGTAAAGTGTTGTATCGGTCTAAAGATGTAGTACACCTTTTATATTGGCCATTTCTTCATCCGACGATGTCGCGGTAACATTGTTCACAAGATTTACACATATCTCATATATAGTTGATGAAACTATGAGAGAGATTTCTAAGATTTGTGAACAATGTCACTAGCACTACTATGTCGGATGGGGAAGCGCCAACTTTTGTTCACCTCCCCGCCACGCCCAGAGCTTCCAACAAGAACCCTAATTTTTCTTTTTAATCTATGGTCAAAACTTGTATAACTTCTTAAGATGTACATCTTTTATGTAGGTCATTTATTCATATGATGATGTCGCGGTAACACTGTCCACGAGATTTACACATGTGTCATAGAGTTTATGAAAGTAGAAGACAAATTTCTAAGATTCGTGAACAATGTCACTAGCACTATGTCGCGGATGGGGAAACAACCAAAATAAGAATTGTAGGTCTTGCTAAGTTGTGAAACTCTCTAGTTGAAAACTTTTTGGTTTCACATTATCTTGTAAAGATAAACTATATATATATAGGTCTCAATTTCAAAAAATTGGAAATTGAAATTTAAATTTTTTAAGTGACGTCGGATAGACAAACCACCAACATAATGATTGTAGTTCTCAAATATCCATGAAACTTTATAGCTTACAACATTTTGATTTGAGATCATCTTGTCATGGGAAAACATGTAACAGTTTGAAAACATTTATCTTACTGGGCGCGACTTTGGGATAGTTCGTACGCCCATTTGGCTCGACACCTCCGCCGGACTGCACGGCCGCAGCGGCCCGCCCATAACCCCACCCCCGCACCAGTCTTCGCACCCGCATTATTGCTGCTGACCAACTCTTCGCCGCACAAAACGTAGCTAGAGCGCGCGCCCCACCAAAAAAGCTCCAGCCGCGCCGCCCGCGCCATGGAAAACCTTCCGCGTGACATGCTTGTAGAGATTGCGATTGGTGTCGCCAAGGTCTCAGCGAATCCCATGGAGGACCTCCACAATCTGCGGGCCACCTGTTCACAGATGAAAGCGGCGTGCGGCGACCCCCTGGTGGGACGGAGCATCCCGCTGGACCGGGTGCTGTACCGGCAGGCGGGGGGCTGGTGGCCGTACTACTCGCTCAAGTATCGCGAGAATCTTATCACCAAGCTCGCCGCCGTCGGCAACCCGGAGGCGTGCTTCAAAGCCGGCATGTATGCCGTCTTCGTCGAAGGCCGCTGCACCGTCACGCCGTCGCTCGAGAAGCTGCGGCGCGCCGCCGCGTCAGGGCATGAAACCGCCAAGTATGTTCTTGCTCTTGTGCTCTACAGGGCCAACACCGGTGCCGCGAACGACGACTATGCGCGGCGGGTGTTGCGTGAGATCGAAGGCGACCACCCGGCGACGGCTGGCCGGACGTACGCGAACTGCAGGAACTGGAACTCTGCTGAACGGCCCTGGCGACATGCATGGGATTTCTTGAGGAGCGACTTGATGACGGCACATATACCGCCAAATTGGAGTAGAGAATACCGTCCTCCAGCACCACCGGTGCCTCGCCATGACGGGCATCGGTGCAGAGGGCGAAACTGGTGCGCCGCCATTCACGGATGGACAGATTCATTTCAGACGTGGAGGATGTTCTGCAGCGAGGAGTGTAGGATCCGCAAGGAGTGTGAAAGTTTCTTCTGTGGTGTTGTGTGGGCACTATAAGCAAGTTTTAAATTGGGATTGATCGATCTATCGATCACATGCGTGATGAAAAGTTGGATGTTTTGTTAGTCGTAACCATGCATATTTTCCAAAAGTGACGAAAGGCCGGATTCCTAACAAATTTTTGTTTTGGGGCCAGATTCCCAAATTCAAAAAAAAAAAATGGTTCGCATTCCTAAGACAAACTTATTTCAGGGCCAAATTCCTAATTCTCCCATAGTCCTTCCTATTACTCCAAACAATGTTTGAAATTTTGAAATAGCACACAAGTTACAGCCCTTTTACATTAACCGTGGGACCATGGTGTCTGCATCGAACACTCTACAGTTGCCACCTCGGATTCCTTATAGTGCTATGGGCAGTTTTCTCTCGCAGTCTCTCGTCTCTTCCTTCTCCCATACTACACCTACTGTACTAGTAGTTAGTACTCTTCTCACCTCTTCTCCGTCCTGACTTTCCAAACTCATCTCAACCAAACCTGAGTACAGAGCGGTCCAGGCGGGGGAGTGCCTCGCCTTCGCCTTCGTCTCCATCCCGGGCAGGTGGTGCTCTTTATCACATCCTAGATATGGTTTTTCATGTGGTTTTTGAAACAGCAAATACAGAAGTTTTTTCTTTTTTTGGTGGTTGCAGATCTGGATCGAGTCCCGGCCGTTCAGATCTCGACTTCATGTGGTCTCTGAAGTCCCGGCCGCTCTGATCTCGTGTTTTAGCTAGTGTTGGGTTGGGAAGGAGGCCGAAGAAAATGTCGCAAAAGAAGCACATCTTCTTGGGTAAACACTGCTGAGATCTCTGAAATGCACTTCTTTTTTGAAGTTTTTTTAGTGGCTCTAAAAAGGTTTTGTTTTGTCTTGTATATTTGTGTGATTCATGCTATAGCTTGTACAACCACAAAGACCTACGCGGGAGATTATAAAAGTATGGGTCTTTGGAGGGCCGGGGCGGGGCCACTCCCTCTCTCCTCGCCGAGTCGAGCATTTTTTCGAGTCGCGCCGACTCCGGCTCAACAAGTTTGGCAAAAGAAGCTTTGGCTCCGGCTCCTCCTGCACCCCCATTGTAGCTAGGAGCCACTTTTTTTCTCTCTCCCTCCCTCTCAACATTGGGCCATGTCGCTAGGAGCCTGGGAAGCTCGATTTTGGGGCTCCCCGGCTCCGGCTCTTCTTGCGCTTCTGATGCCTTCGTAGCTTAGGTCTTGCTTCCTCTTTTTGACAATGTTCGCTTGCTCTTGCTTCATCTTGTTTCAGCTTGTTGTGTCTCACGGAATACTATTAAATCAGCCAAAATCAGGCGTTAGCAAAACAACCTGTTCTCCGTAATGTTGTTATATTATCAAAAAAAATTGTTAAAATTTGGAATGCTCGGCTCTCCAAGAATGCGCATCGAACTGTATTGCTAGTTTGTGCATTGTGGCTCAACAAACGAATTCAGCTTGATTTGTTCCGTAAAGAGGCAAATTTTGGCCTTGTGTTGAAACAAATTTGGCATCGAACACTCACCTCATCTCTCTCTCTCTCTCGATCGATCGAACAGGCATGTGAAATGACTCCATACGTGACCCACGATGTACAAGTACACCTCGTACACGGTGTTCGAGCATGTCAACATCATCATGATTACGATTCTACAAACCCGTCTTTGGATGAGCCGGGCGGCCGTGGCAACGTGAACGCTTCTGGTTCCTTGTCGCAGAAGCGTCGAATTATAGACGAGAGAGAGAGCATGGCCACCGGCGGGCCCCACAATTTAAACAACAACAACAGTCGTGGTTCAGGCACGTTGAGGGCCCCACAATTTAAAATACCTAAAAAATGTTTTAACTGACAAACCAAAAATCTAAATTAAATTCCGATTACACCGTAAATTTGTTTCAATTAATTCTTCAAAACAAGACTTCACATGTATTTAGATAAAATTAACGGTGGGCCCACACGATGGTAGTTGGGATAGAGTAGGACAAACTTTTTCGGGGCCAATTCCTAATTCTCCCTAGTCCTATTACTCCAAATAATGTTTGAAATTTTGAAATAGCACACAAATTCTGATCGCCCTTTTACATTAACCGTGGGACCATGGTGTCTGCATCGAACACTCTACAGTTGCCACCTCGGATTCCTTTATAGTTGCATCGAACACTCTACAGTTGCCACCTCGGATTCCTTTATAGTGCTACTATGGGCAGTTTTCTCTCGCAGTCTCTCGTCTCTTCCTTGTTCCTTCTCCCATACTACACCTACTAGTACTCTTATCACCTCTTCTCCGTCCTGACTTTCCAAATTCATCTCAACCAAACCTGAGTAGTACAGAGCTGTCCGACACAGGGGTGCCTCGCCTTCGCCTTCGTCTCCATCCTGGGCAGGTGGTGCTCTTTATCACATCCATGCAGCTAGATGTGGTTTTTTCATGTGGTTTTTGCGGCTAATACAAAAGTTTTTCTTTTTTTTTTGGTGGTTGCAGATCGGGGTCCGTCGCGGAAGCACATCTTCTTTTCTTTTTTTGGTGGTTGCAGATCTGGGGTCCGTCGCGGAAGCACATCTTCTTGGGTAAGCACCGAAATCTAGTAAAGTGCATTATCCTTCCTTTTTTTGAAGGGTTTTTTTGAATGGCTATAAAAAGGTTTTGTTTTGTCTTGCATATCTGTGTGACTCATGCTATCTACTAGCTTGTACAACATTGCTCAATTATTTTGCTGTCTTATACCTTTTCCCGATTCTTCCTAGGTACAAACACAAAGACCTACGCGGGAGATTATAAAAGGATGGGGAGGAGGCGAAGAAAATGTCGCAAGAAAAGCACATCTTCTTCGCTTGGAGATCCTTTTCCACCTCTCAACCTTCTTCTCGCATGCTATCGGCTGGCCTCGCCTTGCTTCACGTGGATTCCACTTCACGTATCATGCGCATGGCTAGAGCTTAAGGGGGTGTCAGGATCACGCCCCAACTCGCCTTCGTAAGATTAGGCATGCCACGGACCCAAGGCGAGTGTTTGGTTCAGCTTTCTGCGGTGGCCGCCACACCCTGCATGCTTCTGTCGTTTTTCTATTTTTGCTCGTCGTTTAGTGTGTGGCGAGTGTGGCAAGTGTGGCGGCCATTTTGCCCGCCACCAGATGTGTGGCCGCCACACCGCGCGTGGCTGTGGCGCATGTGGCAGGGCGCATGCTGGCTGGGAGACCTGCGCTGGAGATTATAATCCTGCCAAGGGCCGCAAGCGTCTCGACGGTGCTGTTGTCTCTACACGAGTCTGGACAGGAGGAGGCCGCCTTCTAAATAGATGCTCCCTACTCGAATCTGTATCGAACCTGTATTGCTAGTTTGTGCATTGTGGCTCAAAACAATTCAGCTTGATTTGTTCCGTAAAGAGGCAAATTTTGGCCTTGTGTTGAAACAAATTTGGCATCGAACACTCACCTCCTTCTCTCTCTCTCGATCGATCGAACAGGCATGTGAAATGACTCCATACGTGACCCCCGATGTACAAGTACACCCCATCGTACACGGTGTTCGAGCATGTCATCATCATGATTACGATTCTACAGACCCGTGCTGGTGCAGATGACACTGCGAGGATGGACGGAACGACGAGTTTTTATATTCCCAAAAAAGTTTTGACCCAAACCCTTTTCCAACAATACTACGGGGACTCGCGCTGCCGGCAGAGGCAGAGCCGGCCGGCCGTGCCAACGTGAACGCTTCTGGTTCCTTGTCGCAGAAGCGTCGGATTAATTATAGATGAGAGAGAGCATGGCCACCGGCGGGCCCCACAATTTAAAATACCTAAAAAATGTTTTAACTGACAAACCAAAAATCTAAATTAAATTCCGATTACACCATTAAATTTGTTTCAATTAATTCTTCAAAACAAGATGTCACATGGATATACGTATTTAGAAAATTACAAGTGGGCCCACACGATGAATGCAGAGAAACTGGGAATCTTGATGACTAGGACAGAATATTCCTTCTAAAGGAAGCAAATAGAGGAACGTGAGTCAATTTTTTTTTTCATTTTTGCAAAAATCCAAGGATGGTACTGTAGACTAGTTTAGCAAACTCTTGGAGACGCACTGTCATTTTACTTTTAATTGTGAGAAATTGTGAAATTTAATCCTGCCGCTGGAAATATGACACAGAATTCGCTTGCTTTACGAAATATGACCCATGTTGTGCGATTTGCTATGAAATCTAGACTTTTCGAATTTTTCAGATTTCAATAATTAGTGGGGCCATTTTTCCTTTGTTTAGGGCATCGGGGGCCGCCTACCAACGCGCCGCCGACTGTCGTGCAGCTTGCCACGCGCGGCCACCCTATGGATGTGGGCTGGGCAAATGAGGCGCTGGGAGGAGCAGTGGAGAGCGCGTGGCGTGTAGACTTGGGGCAGCGGACGGCGGTTCGGCGGCGACGGGCGCTTATCCACAGACGCCAGCGGACTCAAGACGAAGGTCGTGCTCGGTCTGACTCTCCGTGAGCCAGCGACGGGCTCAAGAGGAATTGAGGAAAGGGTAATGATGTCCTTTCCCATTCTCAAACAGTTAAAGAAATTTTCTAAATTTATAGAAAATACAAAAATCCCAAAAAAAATCCAGATTTCATAAGAACTCGCGCGACATGGGTCATATTTCATAAGGCATGCGAATTCCGGGTCATATTTCTAGCGGCACACGATAATGGGTTAAATTTCATAATTTCTCGTTAATTGTATAAATGAAGCTGCTAGGAAGCAATGGTTTAGCAGCTCCCTGTCGTAGTCATATCTTGTTGGCTACTCTACTAAGCAGCTCCCTTTCGTAGTCATATCTTGTTGGCTACTCTACTACAAGCAGCTCCCTGTCGTATTTTTTTAGGGCGAAAATCTAGATGAAAAACTCGATACTAACACTCCTGCCCACACCTAGGGTGGCCTTGTCATCTGTCTTACCAACCTCATGATCTTTGTGGATGCAGACCATGTGGACAACCTTGGAGGCAGATCCAGCACCGGATCTAGCGCAAACGCTAGGAACAGGTCTGTTGTGTCGTCTTACAAATCTACTCTGTATGTGACTCAATCTAACTTGTACAAAAATTGTGTTGTCTTAAATATCTTTTTTCGGGTTGATCCTGTACAACCACAAAGAACTAGTGGGCAGGAAATTATAAAAGGATTAAAGAGAAGATCATATCCATCTATCTATGGTGCTCGAGCAATTTGAAGATAATACTAGATCTTTGTGGTGCGGTCCAAGTGAATAGTAGTAGGAGTAGGTGTGCAGATCGATGGTGCCTTTGTGCAAATGAGGGTGTTTAGTTCCCATGCAACCCAAAAAGTGCTACAGTACCTGGCACATCAAATCTTTTAACGCATGCATGGAGTATTTAAATATAGAGAAACAAAAAAAACTAATTACACAGTTTAGCTGAAAAGAGCGAGATGAATCTTAAGCCTAATTACTCTATGGTAAGACAATAAATACCAAATACAAACGAAAAGTGCTACAGTCAGAATATTTCACCAACTAATTGTGTCAAAACAAATTTGGCAGCCCTATATCAAATGGAGATGCAGGAGCTTGGCCAAACTCTCTCTCTCTCCTTCTCCCAGTACTGCATCGAACAGGCCTGTCAAATGACTTCATATGTGACCCTACAGGCCGGTCATGGAAAAAAGGAGTCAGTGCAGGTGCAGATGACACTGAGCGACCTGCACCAAGGATGGACGGAACGACGATAGGCAGCGTGGGCCCTATTGTACTCAGAGGATTCGCATGCACGGTATACAGAGTACTACTCCCAGGGCCCCAGGCCCCTGTCCCGGCTCCTCGCTCGACTCTTCACAAAAAAAAAAAAAAAAAAAAAATGATTTCTATTTTTAATCTGGGAGTGCCGCCAAAAGCCTAACAGTCGAGGACCGAGCGTAGCTCGGTTGGTTAGCTCGCCAGGTGAGCGAGCAACCGGACGCTAGTTCGATTCCCAGGATAGTGTGTGTACTAGTTGTAGTTAGGTCTGGTTGTACACGGGTAGTGTGTGTCGTGTGCGTGTAGTGTGTGTGTGAGTGTGTATGAACAGATACTACAACTGTACCCAGAGTAAGAGGCAACTCAAAAAAAGCCTAAAACAGTCTTTCTCCCTCCTATTAATCCAAACTCTTTCAAATTCGAAATAGTACACAAGTTACAGTCGCCCTTAGCAAGATTTAAGAAGCAAAAATGTGTCGCCCTACATTAACCGGGTGCCCGTGGGGCCATGGTGTCAGCATCAAACACTCTACAGTACTACTACTACATATTGAATATGTTAAATTTGATTTTGGCTGATTGAATAGTATTATAAGCTGAAATAAGATAAGCCAGTTTTTTTTTTTCAGTTTTTGCATAAAATCCAAGGATGGCAAACTAGTTTAGCAAACTCTTGTAGATGCTATGTCATTTTACAGTTAAATGTATACATGAAGCTGCTAGGAAGCAATAGTTTAGCTCCCTGTAGTACTCATATATCTTGTTGGCTATTCTATTCTTTAGGGTGAAAAACTCAATGAAAGTGAAGAAAAGACATTTTCCTGACAACTTGTGGAGGTAACATATGTTACTGTTAATTATATACATGAAGAAGCAATGGTTTATTAGCTCCCTGTAGTACTCATATCTTGTTGGCTATTCTATTTTTCAAGGTGTAAACTGGATGCTAAGACTCTCCACAACGTTACACAGGTGCTCAAAAGGATCTAACCCCCGCGAATCGGTAGATTTGGTGTGCCTCCTTCCGCCCGGTCGGTCCAAGTGAATAGTAGTAGTAGCTGTAGTTGGTACTCATTGTCCCTGCTAACATCGACGAGAGGGGCTCGTGGCCGTAGGACTATAATAATTAATAATCTTCCATATAGGTCTCGAGCTCTGGTCATGGACATGGCTAGCGCTTAAGACCTGCGCTGGACATTATAATCCTGCCGAGGGCCGCAAGCGTCTCAACGGTGTTGTTGTCATCCCTATTCGAGTCTGGACCCGAGGGACGTCCATATTTGTCTTCGTAGCTTAGGTCTGTCCTCCTTTCTTTGGCAAATTTCCTGATTTGAATACATATTTGAAGTCCAACCCACACTCGCTACAAGTGTCCCCTGCTGGAAGTGAAATGAAACAAAACTACTCTTGCTTTCTCCACCCTTCTCCCACCCTCTGGCTCAAAATTGAAATTGGAGGAGCGTGGCTCCAAAAGCCTAAAACATTCTGTCTCCCTCCTCCAAACTCTGTTTAAATTCGAAATACTAGGTGTACGTGTATTACACAAGTTATAGTCGCTCTTAGCAAAGTTGCGTCTGAAAACCGGGTGCCCGTGGGGCCATGGTGTCCGCATCGAACACTCTACTAAAAGTTCTTGTCTTTCTCTCTCCCAGTCTCTCGTCACTCTCGTCGCTTCCTTCTCCTCCCATACTAGTACTAGTAGTACCACCACTCTTCTCGCCTGTTCTGCTGACTTCCAAACTCTTCTCACCAAATCTTTACCAAATAAAGAGTAGAGAGCGGTCCGACATAGGGATCTGCCTCGTCCTCGGCGCCTCGCGTCTCCATCCTTGGCAGGTGCACCTCTTTATCACACCCATGGATCTAGATATGATTTTTCATGTGGTTTTCGAAACAGCAAATACAGAAGTTTTTTTTGGGTGGTTGCAGATCTGGGATCCGTCGGGGGCCTCGTGTCCCTGGTAGCGGCTACGGTGAGGTCGCGTCATCGTCTTGACTTCCTGACCGGGGATCCCGGCCGGCGTGGGAGCGCGGCGGAGAACGAGGCGTTTATCGCGGCGTTCGACAGGATTGCCGACGCCGTCGTCTGCGAAGTCCCGGCCGCTCAGATCTCTGGTGTTTTACTTGTGGGTGGGGGGGCGGCCGAAGAAAAAAAGTCGCAAGAGAAGCACATCTTGTTGGGTAAACACCTAAATCTAAATTGTAAAGTGCATTACCCTTTTTTGAAGTTTTTTTTTTTGAATGGCTCTAAAAAGGTTTTGTTTTGTCTTGCATATCTGTGTGATTCATTTTATCTGTCTTAAATACCTTTTTCCGATTGATTCAGGTATAAACACAAAGATCTATGCGGGAGATTATAAAAGTGTGGGAGGAGGCCTAAGAAAACGTGAAAAAAAAACACATTTCTTCTTAGGTAAACCCCGAATCTAATCCCAAAGTGCATTTCATTTTTCACTAACCAACCAATCCCAGATCTATAAACTTCCCACTTTAGCAAACTTGCGTCTGGGAACCCCGAGAGTGAAACTAAATTATATTTCCACCCTTCTTTTACCTCTTCTCGTCTGTTTTTTTTTTTTTTTGAGGTGTTCCCATGTACGATAGATGGGCCGTCCACTAGGCTATAACTTTGCTAAGAGCGACTGTAACTTGTGTAGTACAGTACACGTGCTACTAGTATTTCCACCCTTCGTTTACCTCTTCTCGTCTGTTCTGTTCCCATGTACGATAGATGGGCCGTCCACTAGGCACTAAACTACCTCTTCTGGTTGGAGCCAAGTTTTTTTTTTTTTTTTGCAAAAATCCAAGGATGGCAAACTAGTTTAGCAAACTCTAGGAGATGACTCCGCCCGCAAAATTAGAGGCGCAACCAAACACACGGCAGGAGATGCTGTCATTTTATTGTTAATTGTAGTACATGAAGTTGCTACGAAGCAATGGTTTAGCAACTCTCTATCATACTCATATCTTGTTGACTATATTTTTTCAGGGCAAAAAACTCGATGAAAAGCTGGAGGAAGGTGAAGAAAATAATTCTTCCATGTTCAGCTGATAATATTAACACTCCTGCTCACACCTAAGTACTACTGCCCCATAATGGGGGAGGGAGAGGCCTTGTCAAGGAGATGTCACCCTCATCGTCTTTGTTGATGCGGACCATGAGGACGACCTTGGAGGCAAGATCTAGCATCGGATCCCCGCGCGAACGCAAGAAAGGTATCTTCTTGTGTTACAAATTTATGTGACTCCCGCCATCTAACTTGTATAAAAATTGTGTTGTCTTAAATACCTTTTTTCGGGTTGATCCTGTGTACAACCACAAAGAAGATTTTAAAAAGGATCAAAGAGAAGATCATATACACATCTATCTATCCTCCTGGAGCAATTTGAAGATAATAGATCTTGTGTTGTGGGCACAAGTTGTGGTGCGGTCCAAGTGAATATACAGCAGCAAAGTAGCTCTCTATCGTCCCTTTTAACATCTAAGAGAGGGGCTCGTGGTCGTAGGGACTATAATCTCCCGTGTAGGTCTCGAGCCCCGGTCATGGCCATGGCTAGCGCTTAAGACCTACGTTGGAGATTATAATCCTGTTGAGGGTCACAAGCGCCTCGATGGTGTTCGAAGTCCGGACCCGAGGGATGTCCATATTTGTCTTCATAGCTTAGGTCTTTCAAAAAAATATGTAGTGCAAACCACCATCTTCGTGTAAACCTCCGTGTAAACCATAAAAAAAAAAAATTATGTAAATTCATCAAAAAAATCACACATGTTGAGGGTCACAAGCGTCTCGACAATGTTCTTGCTTCATCTTGTTTCATCTTATATTGTCTCATAGGGTACTATTAAATCAGCCGAAATCAGCCCTTTTAGCGTAACAACCCGTTTTCTGTAATGTTATTATTATCAAAATTTTGTTCAAATTTGGAATGCTCTAGCTCTCCAAGAATCTTGAAATAAATAACTTAAGATCGAGAGAGTATTTATCTATACAAAGTTTGGCAAATTTCCTAATTTGAATATATTTTGAAGTCCAACCCACGCTCACTACAAAAACTCATTCGGTGTGGTGTCCCCCCCTTGGAAGTGAAACGAAACAAAACAACTCTCGCTTTCTCCACTCTCCTCCCGCCCGCCTCCGCTCAAAATTGAAATTGAGGCGAGCACGGCGCCAATGTCCTTGGCTCCTCGCTTGACCCCTCACAAAAAAAAAAAACCCCCGATTTCTATTTTTAATGGGAGTGTGCCGCCAAAAGCCTATGTAGTCTTTCTCCCTAAAAGCCTAGTCTTTCTCCCTCCTAACTCCAAACATCTCGTCTTATTCAAATTCCAAATACTAGTAGTCACAGATATTGTTGACGTTTTTGTTTGCCCATAAAAAATTTGAATACTAGCAAACTTGCTTAAGCCTAGAAAACCAAGGGTGCCCTAGCAAACTTGGGGCCATGGTGTCCATGGTGTGACCGAACAAACAATACTACGCTAGTAGTAGTATTGTCTGCCTCTCGCATCTCTCGTCACTTCCTTCTCCCCGCATCTTGTACTTACTAGTACTAGTAGTGCCCCTCTTCTCGCCACTTCGCTGACTTCCAAACTCTTCTCACCAAACAAAGAGAGTAGAGAGCGGTCCGACACGGGTGGCTTCGCCCTCGGCGCCTCGCTTCTACATCCTTGGCAGGTGCACCTCTTTATCACACCCATGGATCTAGATATGATTTTTGATGTCGTTTTTTGAAACAGCAAATACGAAGTTCTTGGGTGGTTGCAGATCTGGGGTCCGTCGTGGGGCCTCCGTGGCGGCTACGGCGAGATCGCGCCATCGTCTTGACTTCCTCACCGGTGATCCCGGCCGGCGTGGGAGCGCGGCGGAGAACGAGGCGTTTATCGCGGCGTTCGACAGGATTGCCGACGCCATCGTCTGCGAAGTCCCGGCCGCTCAGATCTCTGGTGTTTTACTTGTGGGTTGGGGCGGCGGCCGAAGAAAAAGTCGCAAGAGAAGCACATCTTGTTGGGTAAACACCTAAATCTAAATTGTAAAGTGCATTACCCTTTTTTGAAGTTTTTTTTGAATGGCTCTAAAAAGGTTTTGTTTTGTCTTGCATATCTGCGGTGATTCATTTTATCTGTCTTAAATACCTTTTTTCCGATTGATTCAGGTATAAACACAAAGATCTATGTGGGAGATTATAAAAGTGCTCAACCCTATTATATTTGAGGAGGAGGCCTAAGAAAACGAAAAAAAAAACACATTTCTTCCTAGGTCTTCTTAGGAATCTAATCCCAAAGTGCATTTCATTTTTCACTAACCAACCAATCTCAGATCTATAAACTTCCCACTTTAGCAAACTTGCATCGGGAACCTTGAGAGTGAAACTAAATTATATTTCCACCCTTAGTTTTACCTCTTTCTCGTTTTTTTTTTTTTTTTTTTTGAGGTGTTCCCATGTACGATAGAAATAAACGCCCAATAGGCTATAACTTTGCTAAACGATAACTTGTGTTTCACCGTACATGTGCTTAAAAAAATTTTTTCACCCTTCCCATGACTTACTTTTTTCGTTAGAGATATTTTCAAAATTATTTATTTATTTTATTATTTCCACTAAAAACTAACTAAAAATAAGACGTTGGAGCCAAGTTTTTTCTTTTTTACAAAAATCCAAGGATGGCAAACTAGTTTAGCAAACTCTAGGAGATGACGCCCGCAAAATTAGAGGCGCAACCAAACACACGGGAGATTGGCTCTAAAAATTTTATTTTTAATTGTAGTACATGAAGTGATTCATTTTAAGCAATGGTTAAATACCTTTTTCTATGATACTCATATAAACTTGTTGACTATATTTTTTAGGGCAAAAAGTGTGGGAGCTGGCTCCAGGTGAACCCTATTATATTTGACCTCCATGAAGGAGAAGGAGATGGACAAAAAGATTGTTCAATGTCCCACGCCCCATCATGGGGGAGGGAGGCCTGCCGTCGATGAGATCCTCCACCCTCATCGTCTTTGTTGATGCGGACCATGAGGACGACCTTGGAGGCGGGGATCTAGCACCGGATCCAAATGCTTAACGCCGGAACATGTATCTTGTCTTGTGTTACAAATTTATGTGACCGCTGCTATCTAACTTGTACAAAAATTGTGTTGTCTTAAATACCTTTTTCGGGTTGATCCTGTGTACAACCACAAAGAACTACGTCCATATTTGTCTTCGTAGCTTAGGTCTTTCTTTCTTCGACAATGTTTGCTTGTTCTTGCTTCATCTTGCTTCATCTTATTTTGTCTCACAGATACTAATTAATCACCCGTTAGCGTAACAACCCGTTTCTCTCGTAATGTTATTATTACCAAAATTCCTTGCATTGTAGTATGATTGTATCTCTTGCCTCTAAAATAGCTTTTCAACTTGGCTTAAACCTATGTTTCACAATTTTTGGTAGGGTCTTTTATTGTTTTTGAACCCCGGAAGAACATACTTTTTGGCAGGTTATTATTTATAGAAATGCGTTTCTAGTGGAAGTGATCAAGAGATCTCGGTTTGTGCATTTCAGCTACCGAGGATGACCCCATTACTAAGAATGTTTCTGACTCGATTCACCGTACCGTGCATAGCAACCAAAAGAATAGCCATCACAGGCACTTTCTAACAACCCTATAGTTCACCAAACTCGAACCATACAAAAAACATCCATTTTGATCTCCCAACTCGCCCAATTTCTTTCTCACCTCAATTGTGCTGGGTACTACAAACTAAGCATCTCCCTCATTGATAAGGGCGTCGATGTCGACCTTGTGGACCACCAGCGTCCGCCGTAGGCGCGTAGCCATCGAGGAGATCTCGCGTAGTTCGCCAGTCTTGCCCGCTCGGGAACCCCTCCACCCCGCCGAGGTCCGCTGCACCATCGACTCCGCCATCGCCGGTGCCATCACGGCGCCACACGGCGCGCGCGGCGTACCACCGCGCACGCACGTGGTTACGCTCGCCTCCAACTCCACGGGTGCGCGTTGCGCAAGCAAACAACAGGATTAGGAAAACCGGCGTAAGCACAAGGGCAATCAAGCGACTCACCGGCGAGGTGGAAGTCGGCGTTCTCCCGCTGGATGCGAAGGAGCGCCATCTCCTGCTCCATACCGGCAGCCAGGTCATACATGGAATTCAGGTGCTGGCGAAGGCGCTCACTCGGAGTGGGAGGAGGAGGAGACGGAGCCGGATCAGGAGCACGTGGAGGCAGGGGAGCCACAACCCGAGCGTAGGTCCCGCGGCGGCGGCGGGGAGCCGGGTTGCGGTGACGGACGCCCAGACCCCCAGCTCTGGCTCCAGCCGTAGAACCACCCTCCATCGTGCTCACAAGTAGGAGTGGTACAAGATGAGGGGGGTGCGAAGAGGAACGACAGAAGAGTGGAGTGAACCCGTACGCAGGGGAGGGGGCAAAGCCTGAACTCTTCCCCTCCCTTTTCGAAAAAAAAACAAAAAGGTGTGGCGGACGCCGTCGGAAAAACCCTTCCCCTCCTCCCCTTCGCGGTTGGCGGTCGATTTTGCCGCCGCACCCCATCCGTGGCGCCTCCTAGAATATGTATTTATTCTTCTAAAAAAAGAATATATATATTTATTGGTTCTAAGAAAAAGAATATATATTTATTCATGCTTGTAATATTGTTCAAACATGTCAGGTTGTCACGATTTGTTCATGTAAAATATTGTTCTATGGGAGATGGGGACTCGAATCTAACCGGACGTGATGGGGTTGAGATTTGTTTGAGGTGTCCAACAAAAAACGCAATTCTTTGACTTTTTAAAATCTAATTTGACCAAATTGCACACGCGCCAATTTTTTTTTTTTGACAAGGCGCGTGCCGCCGCCTATCCCAATTTTTTGGACCGAGAGGATCGTGGTTCAATAACTCTTGACATTTTTTTTATACTTCAGACCCGTGTTGGATACATGCGACCGTAAAATGCCCCGTCGTAGCCTATACGCATCGCTTCAACTCCTTCCCTCCACTCGCTTTTTCAAAAGCGTGCTCCACTCTCGCTTCAACTCCTTCACTCACCCCCGCCAGCGTGCCGCCGCCCGCGCTCCTAGCCTCTTCCCCGCCCACCCACGCGCGCCGCCGCCTCCATTCCTCCGCCCCTCTCCCCCCCCCCCGCCATCGAAGATGAAGTGGCACAGGGGAGAGGGACCCAAAGACGGGGAGGTTCGCCCCCGGTTCCTCGCCCCCCCGGCGATGTCGACGGAGGTGAAGACGGAGGTGACGACACCGCCAAGGTTCAACAAGGGCGTCCGGCCGCCTCCACGGGTACAACAAGCCGGGCATCCGTGCCGCTTTCGTCCTTGTCTCGTGGAAGACTAGAAGCTCCGTGGCCCACCACGGGCATCAAACCCTAGCGACGCCGATGATGGAGAGGCGGAAGGCATGCAGCGATGGCGTTGGAGGAGTTGCGTCCGGCAACACCGAGTGGAGGCGCCACCGGGGGGGCACGACATGCTGGCCGATGCGACGGCGCGCGGACGCCGCTACCATTGCCGAGGCCTTGTACTTCGCCTCCGGCAGCGGCGTCGTTGAGGCGGCTAGCGGCCAGGAAGCTGGCGGAGGCGAGGGCGAAGGAGAAGTCCTCGGCAGCGGCGTCGAGGCAAGCGGTGAGGAAGTCGGGCGGCGGAGGCGACGCCGAAGGAGAAGGAAGCGAGCTCGTCGTTGGCGCAGGTAATAATGCCTCGTTTAAAACTTTTTTTTCCACTTCGGGGATGACCCCATTTCCATTACTTTTGATTATGGAAACACAAGCATTCATTAGAAGTTTTACGTAAGAGAAGCTACAAAAACGCAGGACATGCCTAAGAGACTCTCACCGAGCTTAAAACCGAACACAACGTAACCTCCCTTGAACCCATATATCACGGGCAATCGACAACGACAAAGCTAGTTCAAACGGTAACAGCAAACACCAAAAGTAGACTAAGCCCTCTCCCAGAGCACCCGAAACTTAGCATAACAACAACTCCCAGCTTCTAATCATCTAGCCTATTAACATGGCCTCACGTCATATATATAGATTATAGACCTTTTCGATTCTTGCGTAACATGTTACTTGCGGTATCCTCATGATTTTCGGATCTCCTTTTCCCGAGCACTTCTCGCCTTCCATCCCGCCATCTTCCTGGTATATATATATATATATATACTCCCCCTCCGTCTCAAAATAGATGTCATTCTCGCTTCCCGAGAAATCAACATTTTCAAAATGCCGGCAATTATATATTAAAATATATAAATAATAAAATATTTATGCTAAGTAATAAATATCATTGGAAAGATCTTTAAGTCTAGTTTTTTAACAAATTTATTTGTAGATTTAAATATTGCACGTATTTTCTACAAACCTAGCTAGTCAAAGTTGAGAAAGTTTGACGGCAGACGCATCCCATAGTGACATCTATTTTGAGATGGAGGGAGTACTTGTTTAAAACTCAAAATTGTGGAAACCAATAGCTGTTTTGGCATATATATAGTTCTCGTGAATGGTACGTAGTATTGTAGTTCTCTAGCCACCACCGGTTCCGCATAGTTCACTTTTTCTTCATCTGTTGCGGTTTTTCGAACGTGATTTGAGGATTGTGATTTGTTTTTTTGTTGACACGATCTTATCTCGGACCCCTCATATAATTGTTTCTTGCATATATATATGTAGTGCCCGGAGGTGGTGGTTGTGAAACCCATCATGCGGAAGCTCCGGAAGTTTCGGGGCTATTGAGGATCTCAACAAAGGGAAGGCTGAGAAGGAGAGGCTCATGATGCAAAGGCTCGACCAAGTCTTCCGGCCGTTGAGTCTCTTTGTTGAGTACGTGAAGAATTAAAAGGCCGAGAAGGTACGGTGCTTCGGGACGGGGTGCGAGGGGTGCCATTCGTTCGATGCCGACACCACACTAATTAATGTGATCGATCTTATCTTTGTCTTGACTTACTTTTGTTGATGATGTACTATCTAGCTAAGTTAGTATTAAAACTATGTGTGATGATCGATGCAAACTCGATGACCGCTTGCTCAATTTGATAAAATATATGATGCTAGTAGCTTGTTCGTACAAATTGTTGACCACACATACATATGCCCGCATATATAGCTAGCTATTTAATTTTACAAAGATAGACCATGTTCAGTTTTACAAAGACTGAGACCATGTTCGTTTTTTAAACATTGAGAGATGGTATGCCATCTCAAATCAACCTCCAAGGCCAATATGTCACCACATAAAGCCGTAAAAAAAAAAAAAGCTAGAGGTACTTTTATAACAAAAGAACAACAACTAGTTCAAACACTCAAACCACACCATAAACCCGCACGTCACATGAGCTTTAACAACAAAGCAATAGCTATGCATACTCATTTGCGCGATCGGCTTTTTTTGGCGCCTTTTTTGCCACGGGGCCCTCCTTCTCTTTATGTCCATCTCTCGAGGTATGGAGTCAGCTCGCGTAATCCTAGGGATGATTTTTGCATCAAAAGAAGGGATTTCACTGAACTCATAGATACCTTCCTCTTCCACTGGATTTTCAAGTCCGATAACCCGCTTTTTCCCAGGGAGAGCCACTTGTAGGTTCTTGCTTCTAGTGTCGCGCACATAGAAGACTTGGCTAACCTGATTTGCGAGTACAAATGGCTCTTGCGTGTTCCCGGCCTGTCCAAGGTCAACGCAAGTGTAGCCGTATTTGTCTTTCTTGAGACACCTTTGATTATCGGGAACCCATCTACACCGAAAAACGGCGTACTTCATGTCTCCTGGATACGAGAGTTCCCATATCTCTTCAATCACGCCGTAGTATGGTTTCCGCACCTTCTCAGAATCAGTTGCAACAATACGAACACCAGAGTTCTGGTACACACTTTTCTTGTCTTGATCAGCGGTGTAAAAGGTGTAGCCATTTATGTCATAGCCCTGATAAGTTGTGACTGTGAAGAAAGGCCCCTTTGCCAGCTGTCGAGCTTTTTCGTTGTCGCAAAGAGTCGCCCGAATCGGCAAGTCGGTCTCGATCCGGATGTTGAACCGTCTAATATGCGCCCTCGTTAACGAGACTCGGTCCAATCCGGATTTTCTTCCCGCAACAACCGATAATGCTCTGCGATGTAAGGATCTATCCTTTGTTTCGTGTAGCATCACAAGAGAGTGGGCTTTGTCAAAGTCGTCTTTCTTCTGGAGTAATTTGCTTCTCCCCAAGAAACCCCGTCCCCGCTAGCCTTCCATCATGGCGAGACTTGAGATGCCGATTGGATTACGGGGTCGAGTATAACGGAGACACCAATCGACCACCTCCTCAGTAGAATAGCACTATGCCATGCTTCCCTCAGGGTGAACCCGACTCTTTGAAAACCTGTTCAGAGTACTCATAAATCTCTCATACGGATACATGTGGTGGAGGTACATCGGTCCAAGATACCTGATCTCCTTAACCAGATGGACCATGAGATGGACGGATATGTCGAAGAAAGTCGGCGGGAAGTAAGCCTCAAGGAGACACATCGTGTCACACATGTTCTTTTCAAGATCGTTCAGTTTTCGTTCGTCGATCACCTTCTGAGAGATTGCATTAAAGAAGGCGCAGAGGCTGATGATAGCCTTTCGGACCTTTTCCGGCAATATGTTTCGGATCCCGACTGCAAGCATCGTCGTGAGCATGACATCGCAATCGTGAGCCTTCATCGGAAGCATTTTGTTCTCTTTAGCAGGCACAAGTTTCCGGACCTGGGCTGCGTATCCAGAGGGAAGTTTGACACTACGAAAGAAGTCGCACAACTCCTGCTTCTCTCGACGGGTCAGGTTTACGGCAGACAAAGGTGGACGGGCACTGGTTTCGTCGTTAGGAAGGAGCTCGGGCCTTATGTCCATCTCCTCTAGGTCAGCTCTTGCTTTATCATGGTCCTTCGATTTCCATTTGTCATTCATGAGTGTCCCAAGCAAACTTCCAAAGACGTTCTTTTTCACGTGCATGATATCTATCTTTGCGGGCGAACCGCTATGTCTTTCCAGAAGGTAGCTCCCATAGGATTGACATTTTCTTCCACCTCTTCTTATCGGCAAGGCTTTTTGCGGTTTCTGGCTCTTCGAGCTGCTTTCTCTTTCTCTTTCTCTTTGTTTCCTTTGGTTCGTCAGGCGGGGCGGTCGTATCCTTTACCACCTGCTCGTAAACCTGTTCCCCATTGAAATGCCTTGGTGCAGCTGCTTTCTCCTTCGTCCCATCAAACTGACGTTTCATCTCACGGTATGGATGCTTTGTAGGAAGGAAACGTCGGTGCTTTACATAAACCCTCTTCTTTGAGTTATTCAGCCAAACAGTCTCGGTGTCGTCTAAGCAATGAAAGCAGTCTTTCTCTCCTTTGCTCTGCCCAGACACGCTACGGTGTCCTGGAATATCAGTGATTGTGGTGAAGAGCAGGGCACGTAAATTGAAGCGCTCTTTCTTGTAAGCATCGTACACACTGACACCACCCTCTTTCCAGAGCTCCTTGAGATCGTCAACAAGCGGCCTCAGGTACACATCGATGTCAATACCTGGCTGATGAGGACCAGAGATCAAGACTGACATCATCATGTACCTCCTCGTGTTACACAGCCACGGTGGAAGATTGTAGATAGTTAATAGCACCGGCCAGACACTATGTGTGCTACTCATGTTACCAAAGGGGTTCATGCCATCTGTGCTCAGTGCAAACCAAATATTCCTTGGGTCATCAGAAAAAGTTTTATGTTTGTGATCAATGTCCCGCCACTGAATACCATCTGCTGGGTGCCTTATATAATCATCACGCTTCCGGCCATCCGAGTGCCATGTCATCATCGTGCATCCCTGAGGTTGCAAAAAGACGTTTTAGGCGAGGAATTATTGGAAAGTACCATGCAACCTTCCGAGGAACTTTACGGCGCACCTCCCCCGCCTTCTTCACCATCATCGTTGTTCGCTTGTAACGAGAGGTTTTACACTTGGGGCATGCAAAGCAAGATTTGCATAGTCACCCGAACAGATGCGTCATACATGCAAGCATGAATTTTCTCGAACTTCAATCCCAAAGTGGACAAACGATCTTTTTGGCCTCATATGTTGTCTTTGGCAACACATTCTATGGGGGAAGCATATCCCCAATCACCCCTAGCAATTGTCTAAAGCTCTTGTCACCCAATGGTTCTCGCCTTGAGTTGGAGAAGCTTTAGTGTACCCAGGATAGCTTGGAAAAACTCTTTCTCGCTAGGCGAAGAGAGTGGTGTCCTCATATCTTTCAAGACATGTTCCGCTTCTTCAACTCTTCAGCAGTGTATTCATCATAGCCCATGCCATCACGCTAAAGAACTTGTCCATATCCTCAACAAGAGGGACGGGGCTCGCGCAAGCAAGCTCGCTACTTCATCATCGCGAATTATTTCCTCATCCTCAAATGTCGCTTCTTCCCGCCACCGGCACCACTTTCAGAACTGCGCTTGTTCTCCGTCGTTGACACCTTCTCCATGCTTGTTCCAACTTGTGTACCCAGCCATGAAACCTCGAAGGATTAGGTGGGCATGGACCGTAAACGAACTCGAGTATTGCATCCGGTTCTCGCAGTCCACACATGGGCACCACAAACCCGCATCCGGGTCTCGGCGCGATATCGGCCTCCGCAGCAGCCTAGGAAAGATTGCAACCCATCTATGTACTCACGACCGTCACGTCTCACCCGGTACATCCGGTGGCTTCGATCCCCATCGTCTACAAAATTAAGCATGGTGGAAATGGAAGAAATCCTCACCAATTTAAGTCAAGATATTGTTGCCAACAACTAGATGCTTTAATTCTATCTCACCATTATGCATTAATCGATGAGAAGCACTATTGTATTTTAATTAGAAGCGTACGTAGCTAGGTTTGCTCACCTACAGTTCGGAGAGATCGGCCCGACCACCGCACCGGCGACCCCCGCAGAGTCGGGCGGAGCACGGCCCGCCACCGGCGAAATCCCTTGCGGTCGGGCGGAGCACGCCTCGACACGAAGATGGCGGCCGAGCACGATACGCCCTTCTTGCGCCGCCGCCCCAAACGCACGAGCACCAATATAATGCCGGAGAGGAACGCGGTGACAAAGGAGGAGAGCTCTAAGCACGCCCGCGAGTACTTTACAGCTCGATATGGCGGAGCACACACCAACGCAGCCGCCGCCCCGTGCGTCGCGCTCCCGCCCGCCCCCCTGCGGTGGTGTGCCGCCACCGCCGAGAGAGAGACGGTGCTCAAGTGTGTGGCAAGAACGCCTTATATATATCCGTAGTAACCCGAGCAGCTAACCCGAACGCACGTACAAGGTACGGGCGCACGTACTAAAGAATCGTCGCTAACAGGATAACCCTAACCGGGGTATGCTTACAAACGCATATACGCTTTACTAGGTAGGAGTACTATAGTTCAGACACATGGTACCACATACGCGCTGTAACCCAACGAACGTGGCGCGAGCGTCCGTGATAGGCCGCCACTTACACACGCATGCCGACATCCATCCATCGCCGCGGGAAACGGCCCACTCGTTGTACCACAAGAGAACGGGCCTAACATCAGGTCCAAATTCAGGCCCAAAGGAAGGCCGGCTTCGCCGGAGCGAAGCGGAGGCCCGTTCAAAAAAACCAGATGCAGTTAAATTGATGGGACAACATAACACACGTGTCAAATGACCACGCGTCGGTAGCGGTTGCGACATGTACGTACACCTGCTACCACATCTCGATTCTGAAACTATACGCGTCGGTAGGTGGCGTTAAACAGCGCGTCGGTAGCGAGACATGTACTACACACGATAACACAACATGTCGAGACCGAAACTACTTGTGGCTATCGGTAGGAGCGCGACATGTACGAACACCTGCTAACACAACTCGTCTGAAAATAAACGCGCGTCGGTAGTGGTTGCGACATGTACAGACACCTCCTAACACAACTCGCCCGAAAATAAACGCGTGTCGGTAGTGGTTGCGACATGTACGTATTACACCCGATAACACAACTCGTCACGAAAATAAACGCGCGCGTCGGTAGTGGTTGGGACATGTACGGACACCTCCTAACACAACTCGCCCCAAAATAAACACGCGACTTTAATTTACGTGGCCGTTCATGACCCTTGTACTGTTCCAAGCGTCGGTATCTCGCGGCACGCAGCGTGCACCGTGTCAAGCAACACGGACGGGTATCGACCACGCGAGTCTATGAATCCACGCGCGTCTGTAATACTCGTAACGGTACAGACGGGCGGCGCCGAAAAGGTGTCTGTAAGGAAAAACGCGTCTGAATTAGGGGTTGCATCCACGATCGATCGGTCTCGAAAATGCGCTGTGATGAAACGCGCGGTCCGAGATACGTTGAATTCTCGCGACACTCGGTTTCAAAAAGCGCCCGCCAGCCGCCGCGTGCGTCTATGCCCGACCAAGGAAAATGCGTGCGGATTAAGAAAACAGACGCGTTACATGAACACGCCGTCTGCGTAATGACCTCCTATTACCGACGCCGTATTGGTCTTGTGGGACCATCCGACGCCTATTATCGATGCTTGCCCAGCAGCGTCGGTAATGTCACAACACAGACGCTCGTTATTAACGACGTCTCTGGGCTCACTGGCGGTTATTAGCCTTTTTTACATAGTGCGGTCAGGCAGAAAGCGTGGCTTTCTCCCCCAACGGCCACATTTCGTGGTTTGGCCTATTTATACCCCCTTTGGCTACCTCTTGCTCTCTCTCTTGGTCATTTGAATCATTCCTAATAAGCTCGAGCAAGCAAGCAAGCCTCCCTCCTCTCTCATTCTTGATTTGAGCTTCATTCTTGAGAGAAGAGTTGATCCAAGTGCATTGCATCGAAGTTCTTGCATCTAGAGGCACTTGGGGATCGTTGTGAGCCGGTGAGTTTCTTGTTTCTCTTGGAGACACCGCTCCTAGCCGGCTTGGTGATTTGGTGGAGTTGTTGGCAAGAAGAGGAGATTGTTTTCCGGCCACCTCGGGCGAAATTGCGGAGAGGATCACGCACTCCTCATCGGGAAGACAAAGTGCAAGGAATACATTGCTCGTGTCTTGGGTACCTCACTTGTGAGTGGTGTGTTGAGGCTAGCAAGGGCACCGCCTAGCTCAAACACCATCCTTGTGTTGGTCGGCACAACCGGAGACTAGCTTGTCGGTGTACAAGTGAACTCCGGGTGAACAAATCGACTTGTTCATTGTCTCATTGTGTGGATCATCACCTTCATGTGATTGATAGCTTTTCTTCTTCCCGGTAATTGGTTGACATCCTCTACACGTCGGTATAACAAGCTTCTCACTCAAGCATTACTTTCCTAGTTTACTTTGAGTAGAGAGCTAGCACTTGCTTGTGTAGGTTGTTCTTGCTAGCATAAGGATCATATTAGGATTGCTCACTAGTTAGAGTAGTGACATAGCTCTTGTGTGGCATAGAGATCATAGAATATATCTAGAATTGTCACTAGAGGCTTGCAAGACAATAGAGCTAGTGCAAACCGCTTTACGCCGTGTTTTATACTAATCGGTTTGTTTAGTTGAGATTGTAGGAAATTTTTATAGGCTATTCACCCCCCCTCTAGCCATCTAGGACCTTACACTCATGCTCTCTCTCTCTCTTGGTCATTTGAATCACTCCTTCCTAGAGCTGAGCAACAAGCCTCCTCCTCTCTCATTCTTGATTGTGAGCTTCATTCTTGAGAGAAGAGTTGATCCAAGTGCATTTGCATCGAGTTCTTGCATCTAGAGGCACTTGGGGATCGTTGTGAGCCGGTCGGTTTCCGTTTCTCTTGGAGACACCGCTCCTAGCCGGCTTGGTGATTTGGTGGAGTTGTTGGCAAGAAAGGAGATTGTTCTTGGCCAGCTCCGGGTGAATTTGTGACAGGATCACGCACTCCTTGTCGGGAAGACAAAGTGCAAGGAATACATTGCTCATGTCTTGGGTACCTCACTTGTGAGTGGTGTGTTGAGGCTAGCAAGGGCACCGCCTAGCTCAAACACCATCCTTATATTGGTCGGCACAACCGGAGACTAACTTGTTGGTGTACAAGTGAACTCCGGGTCAACACATCAACGTGTTCATTGTCTTGGTGATTGGCTCATCATCTTGTGTTGATTGATTGTCCATCTTCTTCCCGGTGATTGGTACATTGCCTCTACGAGTTGGTATACCGCTCTCACACTTGTATTTACTTTCCTAGTTTATCTTGAGTAGAGAGCTAGCACTTGCCTGTGTAGTTGTTCTTGCTAGCATAAGGATCATATTAGGATTGCTCACTAGATAGAGTAGTGACATAGACTTTGTATGATTTAGAGATCATAGTATATTTAGTCTTGTCACTAGAAGGCTTGCAAGACCATTAGAGCTAGTGCAAACCGCTTGATCGCCTTTTGTTATTCTAACCGGTTTGTTTAGTTGAGTTTGTAGAAAAATTTTTATAGGCTATTCACCCCCCTCTAGCCATCTAGGACCTTACGACCGCCCTATAGTAGGTTTTTGTACTAGTGTAGCTAGCAGCTGCTAGCACACGCTCCATGAGGCCGATATCGAGCGGCGGTGCGGTGTTTCGCGAACCATGGTGTACCCGGCGTTTGGATCCGTAATTCTAGTCCATGTACCTCATTTTGCCGAGGGGGCGAAGTTGATATTTGAGGTGGCTAATTGGAGAAAGAATGAAGAAACAAAATGATACAAGTTGATGGAATGGCATGAATACAAATAGAAAATGATGAATTTCCAAAGTGCATTTTTTTTTTAGATAATGGATATAAAATCCGGCTTCATCTATCAGCCAGATAGAATCAGGCCAATTATTACAAAGTCTTGTCAAAATAAAAGATAACTATTTACACGCACCACGAGATGCAACCTAGGAAAGGGACACCGAAACTAAAGGAGTTCTTTCTAAACATGACCAATAAATCTTGAAGATAACCATCCACCGGAACTAAAGAATTAAAGTGCCGATAACTCAAGATGTTGTGCGGCTTGGATCGCTTTTTCCTGCTGAACCTCATGTCGCCAGAGACTTGCCCACTAACGTAGCCAATACGTTCCCTCGAAGAGTACCTACAAAAAAAAATTTTGGTCTACATTTATTAAAAACCACTTCGCTTTTTTGTCAAAGCAGATTGCCTAACAAAGTGCAAGCGGTGCACTTAATAACAATGAATTATACTTTTTATGCGCAATATTTGACCACCTTATGAATGATCATTCATATTAGTGGGAGGAGCCAAACCAAAAAAGTATATGTACAACACGCCATAAGAATTTTGCATAAACACAAAAAAAAAGAGATGTTGTATTGTTTTGAAAAATGACAAATACAACAATATTTGTCACCATTCTAGTTATGTTTAACTAGATTGTCTTTAGTTAAAATCACCCTTTTTAAAATATCAAAGAAAATTTTTAATCTTCATAGGTACTTTAATCTGTCAAATATCTTGTGACACCCGACACCATTGTTAATTAATGCAACATACATGGACGATCGGAATTTTCCGGATGCATTTAGGCCCCAACCAAAAACATCTTTCCGATCCGACAAATCTAAGTCCTATATAGAGGCAACAATTCTATGCCAAGCATTTAAGTTTGCACCTACTAAATTTCTTCTAAAGAAAATATTTAATGGTACTGAGCTAAGCACTTGTGCAACAGAATCGCGTTTTCTCCTTACAATATTAAATAGAGACGGAAATTTGAGAGGCTTATTGCCCGACCGGGTATCATACCAAAATTTGGTTTGAGACCCACTCTTTATCTTGAAAGAGCCAAAGTCCATAAAACAATCCTTGATATTCATTAAACTTTTCCAAAAATGAGAGTTTGTTGGTTTCTTAACACAACTTCCTAAAGTCTTATCTTTAATATATTTATTTCTTAACAATTCTTGCCACATATCATTCTCGCCTTCAATAGTTTGAACAACCATTTGCTTAATAAACATTTATTTTGAATATCCAAGTTTAGAATTTCTAACCCTCCTTGGTCTTTAGGTTGACATAACACCTTCCATTTAGCTAATCTATATTTTCGTTTATGTTGGTCATATTGCCGGTAGAAACGCGCGATCCGAGACGATCTATTTTTGTAGAACCCCTTTTGGAGGTTTGAAAAAGACATCATAAACATCGGTAAACTAGACAACACCGGAGTTTATTAAAACCGGGCGTCCACCCCCACGACAACAATTTCCGTTCCACCCACTCAATCTTTTTCTATTCTATCCTCGGTTATTTTCCAATCTTTGTTGGTCAACTTCCTAGTGTTCAAGGGAGGCCTAGGTATGGAAAGGGATATTTTCCGATTGAAAATAATAAATTTACCAAGTCCACTTGTTTGGTTCCTGTGACCTTTTTTTTGTTGGGACTAAAAAAAAAATTTCTAGTAGACCAAACATGGTATGACCTTTTTAGAACTTTTTGCTACAAGTCCATAGAAATACCTATTGAGAGTCTTTTTCAAAAAAGTTCTAAGACTAAAAAAATCTTAGCACTTTTGTAATAATAGTGATGGTTGTTAGAAATCACGTTCTCTGGATCACACAAGCACACTCACAGATGTAGGAACACAGGGACATAGGAGAGGAAGAAGTTCTCTCTATATTTCACTTTTCATTGTATTACATTAGTGTAAAGTAACTCCCTTTTATAGAGGAGCATACAGAATGGATACAAACTGTTACAGTTTCGTGAACTCATTGACATTCTCCTCCTCTTCGTTAATTTGGTCACCATTTAAAGTCTTTTGTGACACGAGTCATTCAAGTGCTTGTGAGTTTTTTTTTTCTGTTACAGTTTGTGAACTCATTTTCTTCTTTTTTTTTGGCCTATGGCCATGTAAGAATAAGGTAGCACGACAATATGCCACTAGAAGCTGAATACGTGATCGACCCCGTGACATCTTGACCCGAGCTGTTGTAGCATAGGAGTATGGGCGTCAGTATCTGAACATTTGATTGCGTTTACAGTGTTGTTATTTAGTGTAAAAACATTAACGCAAGTATCTTTTTATCTGAAGTCATAACAAAATTAACAGTGCGCAATTAAACAACACAGCAGCGCAACCGACGGAGCACTAGGCCTTGTTCGGCTGGCTGGTAGTATCTGAACATTTGATTGCGTTTACAGTATTGTTATTTAGTGTAAACATTAACGCTGTTTTTATTATCTGAATCGTGTTTGCATTAAAGTGCGCAATTAAACAACAGAGCAGCGCAACGGACTCACAACAATTCGCTACGGCGTCCCCGACCCTCCTCTCACATGCACACACATGCCGACATAATTCCACGCCGTCCCACCACGCGGACGCGGCGGGGGCGACCATTATTCCTCTTGGCACCGCCCACACCCCGTCGTCTATCCACGCATTCCCCCCCCCCACACTTCACTTCTTCCACTCTCGCTCTCCTAGCCGCTCGTGTCGGTGCCGAAGGCGAAGGCAATGGCACCCCTCCGCGCGCCCCTCCTCCTCCTCCTCGCGGCGGCGCTCGCGCTGCTCGCGGCGGCGCCGGCGGCCTCCGCGTCGCGCGACCTCCGCCCGCTCCGGGCGGGCTTCGTCGTGCGCGGCCGCGTCTGGTGCGACACCTGCCGCGCGGGCTTCGAGACCCCCGCATCCACCTACATTGCCGGTGCGACGACTCATCATCATCATCCCCTTCTTCTCGTATGCATGGCTTGCCTTTGCTGCTGATACTGGTCCTTGTTTGGAATTGAATAAACGTTTCCTCCTCAACCCTCTGGATCTGGCCGTGCTGACACACATACTGGCTGGTTTTGCTTTATGGGAGTGTTGTTTGGATGCGCTCCACTCCTCTGGGCGTGTGGGGATGGCGTCGAGTTAGCCTCGTGCATCCTTAAACTACAGAGTAGAGTAGGCTTCATGTTAGTGTTGGTTTATTTACAAGTTTAGCTTTCTGCGATCGCCCGTCCTCGTCCATGGATTTGTTCTAGTTAACTTGGTCGATTCCACAGATTTGTTCTGTTAGATACATTTTTTCTTTCTTTCTCTCATTTTGACGGATGTCTGGTTCTGATACGAAATGTGTAGTTGCTCTAGGGGATCTAACAGATGTGCACTTAGTACATGCTACCTAAATGGACATCAGTGTGCATTGTATGGATCCATATGCTTCAAATCTTTTGCTGGCTTTGAATAGTCAATCGAGATCTAGGGTACTGCAAAACAGAATTAGGCAGTCCGACCATGTTGATGGTGCTCTGTATTTTCTGTCGGGGCATCGAGTAGTGTATGGTTTGCCTGTGTACTCAGAAATGGAATTAGTGGTTCAAGACATTGGAATCTTTTAAATTAGGCTATGTTGACTCAGTCTTTTGAATGTGCTGCCAAAATTAATGAAACCATGATTCATCTTTAAGTCAAATGAATGCACTCTGAAATAGATTAAATTTCATAGATGGATCAAACATGTTTCTATTGAATCCATGTTTATCTGGTTGCATATAATAATGGTAGGAACAGTCATTCACTTTTTATGAATAAAGAAATTATAATTGATAACCTTTGTTGTTCAAACTATTAACAAGATGACATTACTGATGTCCTTTGATATATTTCAGCATTCCAATGTTGACTAATTTAGACTTTACCAATACTATCAAATTGATGTTACATTTTAGCTTTATGAGTTTATTTGAATTTGAGTTTTGAATTGTGGATGGAGTTTGCCCCAGGATCATTGCCAAAGTGGTATGTGGCTTAACCTGTATAACTGCTATCATTTTGGAAGGAGATAATTGCTATCTTTTTTGTTGTATTTATACCAGAGAATATGTCACTTTATTGTTTTTGGAAGGATAGTTTGCTTTTGTCTTTGAAGCAGAATTATACAGTAACTACTAGAGCCATGAAACCAACTGCTCAGTTTTTTTCTGATCTGCAGCTGGCGCATGATTCATCTGGCCTGTCTACTGCAAAACAAATAAATGGAATTGGTGGTCTTCAAGACCATAGGATATTTTAAATTAGGTGCAACTAGAAATGGCAGTCTTGAGAAGTAATAACTAGCCAAAAGTAAAAGTGAAAACAGTACTTCCAATTGAAATAAATACCTCTTACAATTCCATTCAATTTCTAAGAAACCGTTGCCCTCATTATGGACTTGTAAAAAAAGCCCTTTCCCTCTTTAGCTGTAAGTTGCATATAATCATGCTACTGGAACATACATTTACTTTTTCTCATTCAGATAACCATTGGTCACGCACAGGCAGCCAAGATGAAATGTTTGGCCCTTTTTTTTGACATTTTTTAGCATTCCAAACTTCGATAGGTATTGTCCACGCTAATTTATATTTTATTCAATCTTTAACAAATTGACTTGGACACTATTTGCTTTATGATATTATTTGTATTTGTAGTTGAGCTTTCCATTGTGGATGGAGTATTTTCCAGTATCATGAAAGAAAAGAACTCAACCTGCGAGAGGGGTAAGACAGCCCCAAGTGTCACCATTGCCCATGTGAGAATGATCATGGTTGGGGCTGGAACTTAGACTTGTCTTTTGGTGTCGGACAAACAAGGAGAATGTTTTTAACCCCCATGGAGAGTTGAACCGAGGAGCTGAGTAGTGCTACTAGAGCCACCTAACCAACTTAGCTAAAGTTTTCAGCTTATTGATATCGTGGATCAAATTTTGTAAGTTCTTTAAAAAAGCCTTAAAATTAAAAACCTGGCCATTATTGGAATATTATATTGCTTGAAAACAGGGCATGGAATATTATTGGAAAGAGATGCTGAGCCCATGTAGAAATGGAAGCAGGCATGAATTGGTGAGGCAGAGGTCTAATTGCGACATTTTATTGCAGGCAGAGGTTGGATGTCAGAGGCATGAGTTGACAATTTTGGAGGCCAGAGGTGAAATCAGTGGAATCTGTGGAGCAGAGCAGGAGCTGAAAATCCATGGAGCAGAAGTGTCCGGAGCAGCATGGATGGATGGCAAGCAGAGGTTGGAGGTGAAATCAATGGAGGCTGTGGAGCACCAGCAGAAGCTGTGAATCTGCAGAACAGAAGGGGCCGGAGCTGCTAGATAGTGTTGGGCAGGCGCTCTTCCCTCTCTTCTTTCTTTCCCTCTGAGTCTGCCTCTCTCAATTGATGAGTTGCAGGAATGGGCCGGAGCTGAATAGAGTACATTCTCGTTGGGAGGTATAGGCGAACAATTTCCCCTAGTATAGGCGAACAATTTTCCCTAAAGCTCCCTGGCGAACGCACCTGTGTGTACCTTTTCACACATGTGGCGTCAATAGATGCCTTGGTGACAAATTTCTATGTGGGGTTACGCGGTACACAGGCATGGAGGTTGTGGCAGATACGAATAGGTGATGCCTATGCGGGCATGGCTGGGAGCAAACTAATTGAGAATTGAGAAACAAAACTAGAACTGAGATCTCCAAGCATGATCAGTGTCCATCTGACTGAGATAATATTGAGGTGCACTAAAAAGTTCGAAAAAGCAATAACTATATTTTATATGTAATTAAAATTTTGTGAGCAACATTTAGCTTCCATTTTTTTTCTGTCTGTTTGGGAGCATTCCTCTATTTCTTTCTTTGCAACTGTCAGTGATATGGCATTCTTTGTTATTACAGGAGCTAAGGTGAGAGTCGACTGCAAATCAAAAACCACTGGGGCAAAGACATGCAGCTTTGAGGGACATACTGACCGCACTGGCACCTACAATATCCTTGTCGCTGATGAGCATGAGCATGAGCTCTGTGAGTCCGTTCTTGTGAGCAGCCCGGACAAGGGGTGTGCCAATGTTGTGGCTGGTCGCGAGAGGGCCCCTGTCTTCCTCACCAGCAACAATGGGGTTGCATCCAACGTTCGTTTGGCAAATGCTCTGGGGTTCCAGAAGGACGTTGTCCTTCCTAGATGCGCGCAGGTCCTCAAGATGTACCAGGATGAGGATGACCGTGTGTAATTACACCTGAGTTTAGGTGTACATGGCGAGCTACATATTTATGTGGTGTCTGAAATGTTATAGAACCTCTATATCTATTACCAAGAGAAACGATATTCTCGCTTCTTAAGTCTTAGTATCTTGGCACTAAAGTGAGTGTGCATGTTTACTGTGGATGTTATGAGCTAATAAATATATCTGACTAATGTGATGCAGTTAAATCTGGTATGGCTGGGGTTGTGACTGTCCATAATTTTGATGAACCCTGAGAAAGGGTGCAGGTGCTTTTAGCTGTAATTTTTTTTCATTTATAATATGATAAATACAACATATAGTCGTATTAGTATAAGTTAGATTATAGGATGTACGATTCTTATAAAAGACAGTCAAAGCTACAACAGAAAAAAAAAAAGGGAACAGTAAAACTGTTATGGTCATTTTGGATTCATTTAATTTGGCTGCAATCTACAGTAAAACAGCTTCTGTCAATCCCCCACACTGTTTCTGCTCGGCACATGAGCATCTGTAGCAGCACACAGATACCTCCCCATGTGGATACAATTTCCAAAGATCCAAATGGGACCTAAATTGTTAAGGCCTAAATACTAGGACCAACTGTAGTTGGGAGAGAAACAAATCAACCATTAGTTTTTAAGGCAATAATTCAGACTTCTTGCAAAAGAATAAATGGAGAGCTATGGCCTATGGAGCTCGACAACCCTTAACGAAGCCACGTAAGATGTCAATCTTGTTACCTCTATCTACAGACTGCCGTAACCCCTAGATTGTCTGACGCCGTATCCTAATTCCTTACGCCCTCCTGTCCCCTTCCAGCATTTCCTAACTCTTATCCTGCCATTTCTTTAACCACCCTTTTCCACTTTATTAACCAGAACGCTGAAAAAGCGCTGCCTCCATGGCATCACCGGACCTGTCACCAGGCTGCTGCGGCTGAACGCTGATGCAGACGCATTCGTTTCGTAGGCTGCATGATTAGGTGATTAGGCCCTACTAATTCTTTTTTGCATCCGGGCTGCTTGTGCTTGGTGACCACTAATCAGTCATGTATTTGTTAAAACCCGCCCTGATGAACCCAGGCCACAAGCTTGCTTTGTAAAGTTATCTACTCTTGCTTCCCCGTTTTGTTTCTTTTGACCCAGAGATTAAGAAGGTTATCACCACTCATATAATGTTTCTGAAATGCTTGAGCAGATGACAGGTTGTGGAGACAGACCAACTAACAGTTTTGGAAGTTATAAACAACGATAGATTTGCCAATGATTTCTTTTCAGTGTTCTTGGATTAGTTGCAAGGATCAAATGATTGAAAATGATGACGCCTGTGGACAGGTTTTGGGGAAAGTCGAAGTACGTTGTTACTGCCTTTTGACTAGATTTAACCCTTTTTTTCCTGAGAAAAATTCATGCATATTGATTTATAAAGTATTATGATTGTTGTTTGTTAATGACCTCTTTGCACTTGCACAATTCTTAGATTTTCTTTCATTGTTTTATAATTCAGGTCGTTTAGTGAATTCCTCCATTTCAGCATCATCGTGTGATTACATGTTCTGAACTTCTCTAACTTTGAAACAATTTCTCTATGAACCAACAAGTTTGACTTTTTTTTTTTTTTTTTTTTTACACAAACAACAGATTTGATGTTATCGATGCTGTTGGATTTTTCTACAATTTCATTCAAAGTTAAATGAGTTTGACTTAGGACAAAGGAAAATAAGTAAAGCTAAAATTTAGAATGAAGGGTGTAGTACTTATCTTTTCGCTACGAAAAGTTAATAGTTCAACATCTTAAATATTTGAAGTACCTTTCAATTTTTGAAAAGGTCATCGCGCGCTATTCTTTTTTTGCTGTTCCATATATATAAAAACTGAAACGTGCAGAGTCCTCCCATCTCCAATCGTCAGTTGTTTTTCATTGCCCCCATCGTGGAGGACGACAGCACATTATCTTTTGTATGTGTTTATCCACAAGTATTTGTACTATATACAACCCAATATACATTTGTAGCAGACTATATTTTCCTTCTTATTTAGATAAATTTTAGAAAACCCTACCTCAAACTGTTCTCCTTTTCTGCGTGTTGATACCCTGTTTTTTTTTCACACGCAAATGATCCTAAACAACAAAATACATTTGTAATACTAAAAAAAAAATAAAAGGGACAACCGATAACACAACAAAGCAACAGAAGACCTTTATCACTTTTCTGCATTCTTGGCTGAGATTAAAAGTTGAAGCGATGAACTATTGGCCTGCGTTCACTGTGGTTACACAACGCAAGGGGGGATCCTGCATGCCATGTCGAGTCAACCAGAAACCGTTGTGAAGAGCGGCCATCTGTGCATCAAATCCAAATGCGTTGGCGGCGCTGCGTCACTATCACGATTCACATCATTGTAGCAGTACACTATACTCTTAGGCTCTGTTTAGTTGGTGAAATTTTATGCGTGAAAATTTTGGGATGACACATCGAATGTTTGACCGGATGTTGGAAGGGGTTTTCGAAGAATATTAAAAAGCTAACTTCATAACTCGCCTATAGACCATGAGACGAATCTTTTGACTATAAAAAGCACTTATTAATCATGGAGTAATTAAGATTAAAAGATTCATCAAAAGGTGTAATTAGTTTTTAAATTTTGTTTACATGTAATGCTCAATGCATGTGCCCCAGCCCCCAGATTTCGGGTAATAATTCCTCTACATTGTTGTACTCCTTCCATCCCAAACTACAAGTGGTTCTAATTTTTCGATAAGTACATCAAGTTTGACCAAATTTATATAATAACTAATAATATTTATGATACCAAATAAATGCCATTAAATTCATTATTCATAATTATATTTTCATAATGCACCAATTGATGTTATAAATTTTTATAATTCTTTTTATAATTTTAGTTAAACTTGAGATAATTCGACTCTCAAAGGAAATTAAAATGAATTGTAATTTAAGTCGAAAGGAGTAGCTTGGAAGTAACGAGCTCCAGATCAGTACTAATTGTGTATTACCTTTTTGAGCTCATAACTGTTCACTTTGGTTGCAAAATCTGCTTAGTTTCCGCTAAAGTTCTTTTATAGTACTACGTATCGTCTGACCATCATTTTCCACGGTAATTATTTATTAAAATATATAAAAATTTTATACTAAGTAATTAGTATCATTGGAAAGATCCTAGTTTTTAACAAATTTTGACCATCATCCACGGTCAATCCCTCCGTGCAAACCTAAGTTTGGAAAATACATGCAACATTTAAATCTTCAAATAAATTTGTTCTTAAACCATGATATTAATTACTTAACCAAGCATTTTGCCCTGGGACTGAGCAGGCCATGCATGTCACACAAGCTCCAATCCTATAGGACCATTTGCCACGTAGCGCAGTAGAGCACCTGGCAGTCGCCCATTGGCCAGTGGCGCTGCTACCTCCCTGCCTATAAAAACTCCCAAGCAGTGCAGCATATTCATTCCATTCTAGTTCTAGTAATAAACATCCAAAAGAAGCCAAAATCACGAGTATAAACCAGACGCGCGGCCAAGAACTAGCTAGCTAATTCTTGGTTTCCTGCATAGTTTTTCTTATTCCTGAAGTCTGATCCAACTAGGGCCATGGATCATAGGCAATGGCGCCGCCTTCAAGCTACTGCCAGTACTCCGCCGCCACTAGGTGCAGTGCAAGCTGCTCCAATCATGGTGGACACCGAGCAGGGTCAAGCCATGGCTATCGTCGGCGACAACAGAGGCAGGTGCTACCACCTCAACCTCGTGATCACGCCGGCGCAGGCGGCTCACTACTACTACAGCGTTGGCGGGCGCTTGGGACCGTTGCCGCGCGTGATGAAGCCGTACCGCGGTCTGGGCGCGCCGCCGGCACCCTCGATGGCGACTACGACGAAGCTGTACCGCGGCGTGCGTCAGCGCCACTGGGGCAAGTGGGTGGCGGAGATCAGGCTGCCGCGCAACCGGACGCGCCTGTGGCTCGGCACGTACGACACCGCCCAGGAGGCCGCCGCGCTTGCCTACGACGGCGCCGCGTTCCGGCTGCGCGGCGACGCCGCCCGCCTCAACTTTCCGGAGCTCCGGCTAGGCGGCACGCACCTCGCGCCGCCGCTCCACCCGACCGTCGATGCAAAGCTCCAAGCCGTGACGACCGCCTCGCCGCGACCCGAGAGCCTGGATATCAAGAACAAGCCAGGCTGCGGCTCTGGCTCGGAGGCCTCGACGACCACCACGGCAACGGCCGACGGCGCAGCTGGCCTCTCTCCATCGTCCACCGGGTCGTCGTCGTTGGCCGCTAAGGCGGCGCCACTGCCGGATATGCAGGAGCTTGACTTCTCGGAGGCGCCGTGGGATGAGGCCGCCGGCGGCGGCGTCGCGCTCTGCAAGTACCCGTCCTTGGAAATCGACTGGGATGCCATCCTCTCATGACAACCACGAAACAGCACACAAGAAAAGCAATGGCTGCAGACCTTAAATTCGCATCGGACGATCAGTGTGCCACCTGTCCAGGCCTTGCTTGGTTTTTTGTTGCGGCGTCGTGCATGAGGAATTGGCTGGAATGCGCTGCTGTTTTGCACGCAATGCTCTGCGCTTAGTTTGTTGGTGTCGTTTTCACAGCCTATGCACATGTGCAAGTACTCCCTCCGTTCCTGTCCACGCCGGTGAACACCGGATTCGGTCTTCAAGCCACCGGATCCCACATTCCCACTATTCCCCGAGCAGCAGACGCCCAAACAATGCACGTCCTTTGTGTAAAAACAGAGGGAGTACAAAGTAAAAACAATTTTTTGGCATAATAAGGCAAATCGATTCAGTTATATGCAACGTTGGTAACTAAGGGGTTGTTTGGTTTTCATAAGTCACGAGACTCGTTGTTTATAAGTTCTATGCAACATAGTGGGATATAACTAAGGCAAATTCCTATTTTGGTTTTCAGTTATATGCAACATAGGCAAATAGCATAGGCTCAGTCAACAAAAGCAACATAAATGCAGTATATATAGGCAAGTAAATCTTAAGAATATAGAGACTCGTTGGGAGCAAATAGGAACAGACATACCATCTGGACCTGACCAATTGTTCAGCACTGGTAAACATCGTTCTCGTTCTCAAGATTGGCATCCACTTCCCCAAAACATAACAGGTCATCACTGGTTGGAGAACAAGCAGTAAAGTTGTAGTGACAGTAGGCTGATCCATATTCAAAGAAGATGCACTTCTCAGTGATCTTTCCAAGCTCATGCTTTCTGTCTGGATATCTCTTGCTGATGACAAGCAAAGCCATCTGGACATTCTTGACATGCCTGTCCTCAGCCCTGGCCAGACGATCCTCTCTGATCTCCTCCTTCCGCAGCTGCTTATCAGACTGTGCCTTCGCAGGGGGAACTGCTTCTTTCGCCAATTCGCCTTTGTAATTTCTCTTCGACCTGTTGACACCTTTTTCATGTAGTAGTTGCTTCTCCCCCTGTTTAGCCGGCCTTCTCTTCCTTCGCCTTTTCATCTAGTACAGGCTTGGAAAATCTCCATTTACCTGTAGGCAAGAGTGCCGGCTCTGTAAACCGCCAGCTATGTGCACTGGTGTTATAACTTTTTTTTTTTGGACAAGAAAACAACTTTTATTATTAGCGGCAACTGGCTGCTATAAAACAGTACAAGTCTGAAGATACATCTTGAAGAACCCTGTTAAGATTGCATTCATTGGAGTGCCTGGTATTGCTACATTTTACAACAATCCTATTATTGGCACTCTGAGGATGTCTGAAAGCACTTTTAGAGTTTAGATTTCTGTCCACTTTGACGATCTGGTACTCCCTCCCTGTAGTGCTATTGATGAATCACCGGTTAAATGTCTTAATTCTCCAATCCGAGGGGTTTTCTTGTTTGATCCTGCTAGGAAATCTGCTAGAATCTGGTTGTCGATGAAGAACGTCGTATGACCTGTGTGAAGTCTGCTGATTATGTCAGCACCAATTGAGAGAGCTGCAGACTCTGCCATTAAGACTATATAGTTGAGCCTTGATTTGAAGCCTGCTGCTGTTAGTATCATCTTCAATATAGATTCCCAGCCCTGCTCTTCTTTGTTGGGGCTGTTCGCCATCAGGTCGCAAGGAGGCATCCGTAAAGCATTTGAACCTGCAAGAGGTAGAACTCATAGAATATGAAGAGGATCCGTGGTGTCCTCCATCAGATTGTTGAAGTCGCTCGCCACCTGTCCTTTATTTTTTTTACCTGTAAAAAGAATTTGGAAAGGAAAATTCTGTGTTTCCCTGCTGGTGATTGAGATCACCAGTTTGAGCAGCACCTGTTTTGACAGTGAAGTTATTTGAAATGTAGTGAACCTGTACACCTTCAGAGTTGGCAATTGATGTATTGATATGTCCTTGAACTGCATAATGGGCATGTTGAATATTCCACTGTTTCCTGTTAAATCTTGCACCATTCCTGGCCTTCCAAATAAACCATAAAGTTGTCATAATCTGCATAATAACATTTCAGACGTGGAAATTGTGATAATAGCAGAAATGATTTCCTGTACTCCATCGTTTTCCTGTGGTAGAAGAGATGATCTAAGGGGAGGATTGGCAGAGAACCAAACTGTCCTAGCAAAAGGGCAATGAAAGACGAGATGTGCATCATTTTTTATCTGGTTACATACAGAGCAGTTTTTTCTTCCAATTTTTGACGAAAGATCACCTGCTCTTTGACCTGTAGCTATGGCTCTTCTGATTAGGTGCCAGACAAGTTTTTATAAGTGGAGAAATCAACTTACTCTTCCATACTCTATGAAGAATTAACCTACAGCTTGGTGAAATACTTCTTGGGCCATCGTCAGGCAAATTTACCTGTCTAGAGTTGTTTAAAAACTTGAAAGCTTCCTTAGTAGTGCAGATACCTTTGGTTGATGATTTCCAAATAATATTATCCTCGCTAGTGGAAGTGATATGAACCTTAGTTCATATGAGGGATAACTAGGCCTTATGCTTTGCCAAGAGCTTGAGAGATGAGGGATGAGATTAGAGATAGCAGGGGATGAGATAGTGGACTGATAACTTCATACTTGATTCATGCTTGATTTCTCATAAGCTGATTACAGGGTATAAATAGAAGAGCCCAGCCTCTGGCTGGCGCCCTTGGCTCCTTGATTCCCTCCCAGCCATTACTCTAACTCCTTAACTTCCTCTTGACTACTATTAATAGCTAACACTCTCAGCCTAATGCTGGCCATTAACCTCTAGGCCTCCTCGGGCTTGCCTAAAGCTGATCATTAACTCCTATGCCTCCTCGGGCTGCTGCTGCTGACCATGCACGCCTATGGTGGCTGCTGGCTCCACATGACATCTCCCCTCCTTGAGAATCATGTCACCCATAACATTGGAATGGTGTCAAAAACCGGTTGAGGATTCGTTTATGTTCCAAGTGGTAGAATCATGGTTTCATAAATCAGAAATAGTTTGAGGCATTTTTTTGAAGAGTTCCCGGTAATAATTTAATATGATTGTGAATTTCTTTCCAAATTAGACACCAAGGCAGTGGACCATATACTTGAATTTCCATTTTGTATTTGAATAAATAGTACAGTTATCAATCAAAATATTTTGGACTTTCATAGTCCACGGGACCAGAAAGCAGATTTAGAATAAATGTTATTAGATAACCAGAAACTAGTATTGCTGTAATATTTAGATTTAAGAACTGCACTGAGAAAAGGATTTTTACCAGTAGCAACATTCCAGGCTGCATGAAGAACCAGACTTCTGTTAACAGTCATTAAGTCTCGAACACCTAAGCCTCCTTCAACTTTTTAGGTCTGCAGATATCTTTCCAAGATCTCAAGTGGAAGGAGGAGGTGGCATTGTCTTCTGGACTGAGGAGAAGACCAGAATTTGCTTATGATAGATGTGATTTTAGATATGAATTTCTTTTGTACAAAGAATGGTGGACATATAATAGATAGGAATTGAAGCTAAGACTGAATTAATATAACAAAGCCTACAGCATGATTGCCATGGTTTGCTTTCAAGGTTGTTAACTTGGAGCTCCGGTGAAGTGAAGATGAAATCTTGAAGGCGATTTTGTTCGGCAAAGCCAAAAGGCGGGGGAATCGCCAACAAGCCTTGGGTAGAAGATCGGTGCCACAGGGCAATATATTTTTGACGGCGGCAGCCGGCTGCTCCGAGCTCCATCTTTTTTACTAAAGACTCATGGCCACAATGGGGGAGCAAGGTTATGCTTCTCCTCATCATGGCTGCGAAAGGAGGACCGAAGATTGTTGATGGAGGAGCTCGGTGAAGCGCCGCCATTTGGGGTGCCCTCCGATTGTTGCACCAAGAGGTACCACATCCGGAATGTCTTCTAGGTGGTGGGAGGCCATCCACAAATGCCTCGGCCTGATTGCTGTTGAAGTATGCCTTAGGTACAGCGGTTGATAAAGGCGGGGATCGGAGTTCCATCCGAACTTGGGAAATCCGGCCGGAAACGCGAGGACGGTCACCGTATTGGTAACCCAAACCCATGCCCGCCAACCCCGAGGAGAGAACGGCGACGCTGGCTGCAATCGTGGCAGTGCGCCTAAATTCACGACGTTGAAGGACTGCAGCCGCTGCTGCATGTGGTTCACGCTGTCGGTGAGCTGCTGGATCATCAAGGCCAGATCAACAATATCTTGCTGCAGCCATGGGAGCAGCGGATGAAGTCCGATGAGTGGGTGGGCGATGGTGGAGTGGAACGGGCAAAGGAGGAGGAGGATCGCCGGACTGCCGATACCAGATGATATGAACCTTAGTTCATATGAGGGATAACTAGGCCTTATGCTTTGCCAAGAGATTGAGAGATGAGGGATGAGATTAGAGATAAAGGGGATGAGATAGTGGACTGATAACTTCATACTTGATTCATGCTTGATTTCTCATAAGCTGATTACAGGGTATAAATAGAAGAGCCCAGCCTCTGGCTGGCGCCCTTGATTCCCTCCCAGCCATTACTCTAACTCCTTAACTCCCTCTTGACTACTATTAATAGCTAACACTCTCAGCCTAATGCTGGCCATTAACCTCTAGGCCTCCTCGGGCTTGCCTAAAGCTGATCATTAACTCCTATGCCTCCTCGGGCTGCTGCTGCTGACCATGCACGCCTATGGTGGCTGCTGGCTCCACATGACAGGAAGGGATTGGAATAATGTCACTAATAACATTAGTAGCAGTGGTGTCAAAAACTTGATCGATGAAATCAATGTTCCAAGTTGTAGAATCATGGTTTCATAAATCAGAAATAGTTTGAGGCATTTTTTGAACCGTTACCGGTAATAATTTAATATGATTGTGAATTTCTTTCCAAATTAGACACCAAGGAGTGGACCATATACTTGTATTTCCTTTTTGTATTTGAATAAATAGTACAGTTATCAATCAAAAATATTTTGGACTTTCATAATCGAGGACCAGAAAGCAGATTTAGAATAAATGTTATTAGATAACCAGAAACTAGTATTGCTGTAATATTTAGATTTAAGAACTGCACTGAGAAAAGGATTTTTACCAGTAGCAACATTCCAGGCTGCATGAAGAACCAGACTTCTGTTAACAGTCATTAAGTCTCGAACACCTAAGCCTCCTTCGCTCTTAGGTCTGCAGATATCTTTCCAAGATCTAAAGTGGAAGGAGGAGGTGGCATTGTCTTCCTGGACTCCAGCCCACCAGAATTTGCTTATGATAGATGTGATTTTAGATATGAATTTCTTTTGTACAAAGAATGGTGGACATATAATAGATAGGAATTGAAGCTAAGACTGAATTAATATAACAAAGTCTACAGCATGATTGATTTATTTGCTTTCAAGGTTGTTAACTTGTATCGAAATTTACTGATGATGAAATCATAAGCTTTTGTTCTATCACTGATTAAAGATAAGAGAATGACCAAGATAGCGTTAGGTATGAGATCAGAGACAGGGAATATATTTTTAACTTCATTTTACTGCGTGGTCAACATTTTTACTAAAGACTACGGAGGATTTAGCAAGATTTGGAGTCTGACCTGATTGTCTGCAGAAATTTAGAAGAGGATTGTTGATTTTACCTGCTTCTTCACGAGATGCCTGTCCACATATAATGAGATCGTCTGCAAAAAGTAAAGAATGTATGCTTGGACAGCCAGGCCCAAGAGAAATGCCTATCTGCTTGCTGTTGAAGGTCTTAGGTCACACTCATAGCTAAGAAATTCCATCCCAATATGACAAATGGCCCAATCTCATGCAGACCCCCAACACACACACACCCCACCCCACCCCCCAATGCAAAAAATCATCATCGCTGTGCAAGCGCTTGAAGTGCAGATATTCAGAAGAATCAGAACCATCATCAGTTCAGACATCACACTGGCTGAGTCTATGGTCGGTTGAAACAACAGAACAATGTAAGTAAACAACAATATCTTACTCAGTTACTCGCTTACTCTGCCAATCGTCCAAATGAGCATGTACCACAACAAGCTCACGACTCAAAGGCCAAATCAACCAAGAATCATTGTACCGCAAGCTTAGAAACATCAAACATTTGGATGAACGACAAGTGCGATCCAATGTTGCCGAAGTTCAGTGGGAAAAATGAAGCCAGAAGTCTAGAAAGAAAAATTCAGTGCCAGAGCTAAACTCATTTAATTTTGACGTCCTTACAGCTCTTCAACGATTAAACTCGTTCCTATTGAGCCTGTATGGTTCAAAATTCAGTGCAGTTAACCTTGTCCTAAGACTCCAATGATTTGCAAAGCAAAGCCTGAAAACCGGCGATGAGGATGGACAGGAGCTAGTTGATCAGACACGGTGGTCGAAGCTAAACTCCTTGTGGATGCCGCGACTTGCAGGTCACGCAGCAGCACCAGCTCGGCACCAGAACAGACCGCACTGGACACTTCCACCTCTTGCTCCTGTACAAAACCAGGTTTCATTAAGTGCTGACAGAATACCAAAATGCATGCAGTCCAAAGAAGCTAAGCAACTCATTCAATTCGATCCCTGGATGTGCAGAAGATTTTAAATTGGAAATTCGTTTCAAGAATCATGCCATTGGAATTTCATGGAAGATATTTGGCACAAGACTATTATTAGAACTGAATTAACATAAAGAGGACCATAAGCTTAATTTGGCACAGGATTACTAGCAATGAATTCACATAAAGGAGATCATAGGCTTTAGATAATTTTGGCATAGGATCATTAGCGTTGAATTCATATAAAAAGGAGACAATAGGCTTCAGATAATTTGGCACAGGACTATTAGCACTGTATTCACATAAAGGGCACAAACTAAAACACCCATGAGGAATATACACATACCCTGACTTAAAAGCCCTTACTGTTCTTCAGATCAGACTGGATCTGAACATGTTTCGGGCCTAGGTTAAGAGGTACATATGTTTTTGAGCATGTATCAAAGGACAAAAACGATCAGCCCAAAGCAAGGCCAAGAAACTGAAGATTAGGTATTCTAGACTTTATAGTCAGGCTGGCATGGCATGAATATCCAATCTGAACTATGCATGAACAAATCAGGCACATAATACAAAAAAAAAAAAAATGTTGGATTGAACACAAAGGATTTTTTTAATAATGATGGTTGGTTAATGGTGTCTATTTTCTGATATCCAGTTGGAGGTTGGATGTGCTCCTACTCCTTTTTCCCACATTTTGCAGTCTGTTACCAAGGTGGTAAACTTTGAGGGCATCAGGATCATAACATAATTATCAAAAAGAAGACAATAACATCAACAACACATATTTGGCAAACGACTTAAGGTCACTGGCTGGTATATATACATATTTGGCAATCAGCACTGAATTCACACAAAGCATCTATCCACTCAACCAATGTGCAAGCAGGAAATTGTCAATCCAAATTATGTCCTATCCTTGAATCCAAACAATGCAAGTAAAATGATGGAATTGCCACAGTATGAAATGCTGTACCGATTTTTTCTTTTTTTTCTTTAGGAAGTCCTCTCCTCCGGCGGCGTGCAGCGTGACCCGGCTGGCGGCGGGATGCCTCGCTGGATATTTTTCTTGGCTTCCTGCAGCGATCAAATCAACGCATTATAGGTGAGCACACAAGAAAGCAAACGATATTGCCGCTTCTTAAGTCTTAGTATCTTGGCACTAAAGTGTGTGTGCATGTTTACTGTAGATGTTATGAGCTAACAAATATATCTGCTAATGTGATGCAGTTAAAAATATAGGAGTACTAAAAATATAGTCTGGTATGGCTGGGGTTATGACTCTCTATAGTTTTGATGATCCTTGAGAAAACATGATACTATTGCAGGTGCAATTTTTTTTTTTCATTTGTGATATGGTAAATACAAAATATAGTTGTATTAGTGCAAGTTAGATTATAGGATGTACAATTCATGTAAAAGACAGGCAAAGCTACAACAGAAGGAAAAAAAAAAACACACTGTTATGGTCTGTTTGGATTCATTTATTCTGGCTGAATTGCAATCTACTATATGGATCTAGCTATTTGGTTTGGAATTTGATATTCTAGCACTTTTCCAAGTTTAGATACTGGCTTGTGTCCAATTTGCAAGGTGAGAAGCAGAAATAGCTTCTTTCAATCCCGACACTGTTTCTGCTCGCCAAATGCTCACTCATCTGTAGAGCACACAGATACCTCCCCATGTGGATACAATTTCTAAAGATCCAAATGGGACCTAAATCTTGTTAAGGCCTAAATACTAGGACCAACTGATATAGTTGGGAGAGTAAATCAAATCAACCATTAGTTTCTAAGGCAATAATTCAGACTTCTTCCAAAAGAATAAATGGAGAGCTATGGCCTATGGAGCTCGACAGCCCCTAACAAAGCGCTCTATTATTGGGAATTGGGTGGTTTTGGTTCATTAGATTTGAAGTGGCTTTACGGCTTTACTGCACATCTGCAATTACAAGCCACGTAAGATGTCAATCTTGTTAACTCGATCTACAGACTGTCGTAACCCCTAGATTGTCTGACGCCGTATCCTTATTCCTTACGCCCTCCTGCCCTCTTCCACAAGCTTGCTGTTTTGTTTCTTTTGACCCAGAGATTAAGAAGGTTATCACCACTCATATAATGTTTCTGAAATGCTTGGGCAGATGACAGGTTGTGGAGACAGACTAACTAACAGTTTTGGAAGTAGTGAACAACGATACATTTGCCAATGGTTTCTTTTCGGTGTTCTTGGATTAGTTGCAAGGATCTAATAATTGAAAATGCTGACACCTGTGGACAGGTTTTGGGGCAAGTCGAAGTTGTTACTGCCTTTTGACTAGATTTAACCTCTTTTTTTTCCTGAGAAAAATTCATGCATATTTATTTATAAAGTATTATGATGGCTGTTAATGACCTCTTTGCTCTTGCAGAATTCTCAGATTTTTTTTTCATTGTTTTATAATTCAGGTTGGAAAAAAGTAAAGCTAAAATGTAGAAAGAAGGTTTTAGTACATATTTTTATGTGGTGTCTGAAATGTTCTAGAACCTCTATATCTATTACTAAGAGCAACGATATTGTCGCGTCTTAAGTCTTAGTATCTTGGCACTGAAGTGTCTGAAATGTTCTAGAACCTCGATATCTATTGCTAATGTGATGCAGTTAAAAAAAATAGTCTGGTATGGCTGGGGTTATGACTGCATAATTTTGATGAACCTTGAGAAAACATGGTACTATTGCAGGTGCTTTTTGCTGTACAAATTTGTTTTTCATTTGTAATATGACAAATACAACATATAGTTGTATTAGTACAAGTTAGATTATAGGATGTACAATTTTTATAGAAGATAATCAAAGCTACAAAAAAAAAAAAAAAGAATAGTAAAACTGTTTTGTTTTTTAGGGAAAACAGTCAAACTGTTATGGTCTGTTTGGATTCATTTATTTTGGCTGAATTGCAATTTACTATAAGGATCTAGCTATTTGGTTTGGAATTTGATATTCTAGCACTTTTCAAAGTTTAGATACTTGTGACAAATTTGAAAGGTGAGAAACAGAAACAGCTTCTGTCAACCCCCACACTGTTTCTGCTCGCTAAATGCTCACGCATCTGTAGCAGCACACAGATACCTCCACATGTGGATGCAATTTCTAAAGATCCAAATGGGACCTAAATCTTGTTAAGGCCTAAATACTAGGACCGACTGATGTAGTTGGGACAGTAAATCAAACAAAAGCATTAGAGGTGAGCACAAGAAAGCAACGGCAGCAAGAAGAGAAATCAAGAAGCGCAAGCACGGCGTACCTGCTTAGCCGCCTTTCCTGGCGATGCGTAGAACACACAGCACGGCTCCGACATGATAGACGAGCGGGACGCCTCGGGGTTGCCGGTGGAGTTGGTCTTGGCGAGCTTCTGCGGCGACGGGGTGAGCGGCTGCTGCGGCGGCGTATCATCCTCCCAGTGCCGCGGACTCATGCGACGAGTAGTCGTCTCGATGTGGAGGTTGGGCCGCGGCCGCTTCCTGCTCCCGCCCCGCGGCGGAGGCAGCGACCGCGACGGCGTTCCGAGGCCCACAGGGGGGCGCGTCGTCTCCTTGTCCGCCGCGGAAGATGGAGGCCCCGGCGAAGGGAGGAATTCGAAGCCGACGCTTCCGGTGGCGCCCGTGCGCGCCGTCTTGGCCAAGTCGAGGGACGCGGCTGCGCCGTTGCCGGTGGGCATCAGGGACGCCTCGCAGCCGCTGGCAGTGGAGCCCATGGGCGTCAACGGCTGCTTGGGCGAAGCCAAGAACGTGAGGGCCGCTGGTGTTGGAGGCCCTGGGCGTCAACGGCTGCTTCGGCGAAGCCAAGAACGTGAGGCCGCTGGTGTTGGAGGCCCTGGGCGTCAACGGCTGCTTCGGCGAAGCCAAGAACGTGAGGCCGCTGGTGTTGGAGCCCCTGGAGGTGGGCGTGAGCGGCCCCTCCGGCGAAGCCGCGAACACGAAGCCGCCCCTGGAGGTGGGACCCGTGGGCGTGTCGGGCCGTTCCGGCGCGGCCAAGAACGCGAACATGTTCCCCCGCGCTGCTGGCCGAGGATCCCCCGGCGTCCCCGGCGCGTTCTCGGCGAACGCGAACATGTTCCCCGCGGAGGTCGGGTGGCGCGGGCGCAGTCCCTGCTCGAAGGAGAACTCCGCGGTGGCCGGCGGTGTGGTGGGCGTCGGCGGGGGCGTCGGCGTGCTCGGCGCGGGGTCGAAGGGGCGCAACTCGAGCAGCATCCTCTTGCGCACGGAGGAGGCCGGGAGGAGGCAGCGGCGCTTGCGGCCCGCGTCGGCAGCGCAGGGCGCGGAGAAGGCGATCGCGTAGTGCGCCGGGTCGATGCGGAGCTCGGCGAGGTGCCGCGGCGCGGGCGGCGGGGTGAAGAAGACGGGCTCCGGTGCCATGGCCATGGCGATGTTTGGATTTCTTGGATGGCCGCTCGGGGGCGCGCGCCGCGCTCGGAGACGGAGATGGAGATGGTTGGAGAGGGGAAGGGCCGGTTTGCTTATTTGTTTGTTTGCTTGCTGATGAATGGATATAAATAGGAATAAGAAAGTAACTGCGGGCCGTTGTGAAAAAGATTGCGTGGGCGGGGCGCTGGGTCACCCCACCTAGATGGATGCCGCGTGCACTCACCATCAATCGGACGGCACCAGGTCCTGTGCTTCCTTCCTATCGGCTCTAATCGGCAGACGAGCCGGCTCCGAATCGATTCGGGCCCTCTTTTCGACAGCATTTTTTACAACGTGTATTATTTGGTCTTTTTATTACTTATGAATCCTAACTGATATTACACAATTTAATGGTTGTTGGACACTTTCATTTGGAAATGGAGGAATCTCATTAGATTTTTCACGCATCTCACTTAGATAAGTATCCACTTCTAGATTCAAATTATGTACGGCTTTTTTGCATTTTATCAAGAAGTTCTTTTGACGCGACTTTTTTCTTTTTAACTAGTCTTAAAGTGGATTTCACAGCAGAAGCTATAAATTGGGGCTTATCGGGACCAATGCTACGCAGATTGTTGAGCGATGTACTCTACATAGGTGTGTGCTCCCGGGGCTAGGGCTCATAAACCCTTTCTTTCATTCGTCAAGGGGTCGATCACTTTTCGAACCCGCTTTCGGGAAGAGTAATGCTTTGAAAAAACGCGTGATTCATTAAGTGAAAGGTGCTAACCGAATAGTTAGAGATGCCGCCTCATTGGAAAAGATGTGGTCTGTCGAGATATAAGTGTTGCCCATGTTTTCAAATCTCCCGTCTCAATTCCTTATTTCTCAATACAAAATCTATTTTTTTTTTTTTTGCATATTTTGTCCATCTAGACAAAAAATATATTGCGATGGCAAATTGTATATTATATTCGTATTGAAGACTCTAAGAGCATGCTTGCACAATAAACCCGTGAGATATAGTTTCCAATTACTACCTATATTATAGCTTAAATGCATAAACACGTAAATAATACACATACCTGTGTATTCAAACATCCAACAAGAGCATGTAGTGGTGGAATCTTCAGTGTTCAACATTACTTTTGCTCCACGATCGGACTTTATATACTTAACAAAGAATGTCACATTTGTCCCCGCAAGACTTCCAACAAATCATAAGTCAATGTGAACTGCCTCTTAAATTCTTCCTCAAACTCTGAATACATTCACCTTGTATATGATTCAATATTGGTAGATTTTGAATGTATGGAACAGGGTTCTTTTTGACGTGACTTAAAATCAGTATCCAATTCATTTGCACGTAAACTAATTACAACCTTCTCACTCTACAAGAGTTCGAAAGACCAAGTTTTTCTATTTAAATCTTTTCTTGAAAATATTATTCTTACCTTCACTCCTTTAGGTCGAGCCCATGTCTGATGTAAAACAGTACACCACAACCCATTTTGCCCTCAAAGCATATAGGTTTGTCAATGAGTTATTCTCAAGATTGTATTTAGCCAATAATTCATGTCATTTCTCTATGAAGTAAGTCTATGACCTATCTTCGCATAATAACGATTTTTGAAATCTAAAAGAAACTTGTTAGAAAGAGACAATTGCTATAATGGGACTCTAAACATGTGACTTCGTTAAAATAGGACTTCAAACATTTGTTTTGCTATAATGACAGGGAAACGTTGACACTACTTTGGAATAGACGATATTTTAATCATTTTAATTTCAAAATACATCTCAAATAGATGTATTTTCTTATAATGACCTTAGAGCACTCACGGTGCACTCCACCATGGTTTCTATCCTCATTTATTACCCTTCTATTTATTGTTTTTTTCTGATGTGGCGCTATATTTATTGAAGAGAGAGAGGAAAAACACAAGAAACCAAGTCTAACTAAGAAACCAAGTCTTCATGTAAACCAAGACAATTTGTGAGAGTGATAAGTGGGCCATGTGACATCATGATCGAAAATTGCATTGTGGGAGATAATTTCTTGACACAATGTCCAAGAATATAGAAACCATGATAGTTTAACCTTTGTGAGTACCCTTATTGCCCTTCCGTGATCGATCGATTCATATATCTCCCGACGCATCTCATTTCTACCAACGCGAAGACCGCCGCCACAACGACGCTCTCTCCCCACGCACGACACCGCCGCCCGACGCCCTTCACCCGCCACGGCCGCCACCCCTCCCCACGCGAGGCCTTTCACCCTCCACGGCCGGCGATCCGGTGTCGAGAGGCAGGGGTGGCGGCTGGCAGACGCAGCCAAATACAGCCTACGTACAGCCAGCCGGCTGGCAGCCAGGCATGGAGCGGCCACGTCCAGCCAGGCCTCCAAAGGCCACATACAACACCCCCACAAGGGCTTTTGAATGGCCAGGGGCAAAACGGTTAGTTCAGTTCAAAATACATGTATTTTGACAATTGAAATGAATTAAAACGACTAAAATGTCATGTATTGCGAAGTGCCAATGTTTCGAGTGCCATTATAGCCAACCAAGTAAATGTTCGGAGTCCCATTTTAATAAACCACACGTTTGGAGTCCCATTTGGGGGCTCGTTCGGTTCGGCCTGGAATGGCCCGGAACGGATTCCGAGCGGATCCAAGCGGCCCGTTTCCAAATCTGGTCCGGCCTGGAATGGCTGTTCGTTTCCACCGGCCCGGATTGGAAACGGCCCGGTTCGACCTCCTTCCCGGCCTTTCTGGCCCGGAACCAATCCTCACCTCGGATGGTCAGGATTCATTCCTCGCATCCGTGCGGACGACGCGGCGCTGCTGGCGACTGGCTGGCGAGGCGACGGGAGAAGAAGCCGCAGCTGGCGGCGGGAGAAGACGGTGCGGCGGCCCGGCGGCACACCGACGGCGACGGCGACCGCGACCTCCTCCCATCCGCCGCCTTCTCTCCGGTACCATCCGACCTCCTCTTCTCTACTCTAGGGTTCTTGGGATTGGGATTGGGTACTCGACGCCGTCGGCCGTGGGTTTCCGGCGCATCGCCGCTCGACCACCGCAGCCCGCTCGCGCCTACTGCGCCTCGCGCGCGCGTCCGCGCAGCTGCAGTGCCGCGCGCCCCTTCCCGTCCGCATACATCTCGCGTTTCAGTCCCATACTCCTCCGACGGAGCCGGGAGTACCGGCCGAGCCCCGCCGATCCGCCCGCCCGCGTCCAGCGCTCGGCCAAGCTCCGCGAGGACTGAGCCCCGCGCGAACAGCTGCCCCGTTCCCCGGTCTCGCGCGCAGTCGCAATGCAGCGCTAGTATCTTTGACAAAGATACATGGATGATGCATCGAGACATCATCAGGTCATGCTTGTTGCTTGCTTGTAGTACTAGTGTTTGCTTCGATTGCTGTCAGTTTCAGGATTCTTTGATGTGCACGCACAGCACCATCGTAGTTTTGCAGTGCATGATGCTTACACCAGGGCTAAGATGCTAGACCAGATATAGTTAAATCTGCGTACTACAATGATAGGTAGTACTAGAGTCATTAGGTAGCATTAAGAGTGATTATGGGGCTAATCATTGTCTGGGCTGGTGTGTAGTATGGTCTACTTTATCCATGCATTGTCCATCGGCAAAAAGTTCAGTTCAGTGCGATTGGAACTTCACATAATAATGTGCTTGTATCTAGACTATTCTTATGTTTTGGACAAAGTATGTCTTTGTATATTGACTTCTTATACTTGTGCTTTTTACTCAGATTGTACCAGCACTTCCTAGGGTCGGTGAAGACGAGCCGCCTCCTTCCTGGGACCCTGTTTTGACACCAAAAGGTACTTCACTGAACATAAGCACTGAATATATTGAGGTCATTTAGGAGTTCTTCTAGAGTTAAATGGATCTGCCAGTGAAGTTACAGTATCATGTCTAAGTAACTTCACTGGCATTCTTATCAAACTGCCATTAGATTCCAGTAATATATCTTTGCTTTCTGTACATGCTTTCTTATACAAGCTTTCTTTAGATTTCTTTGCTTTTCATAGAACTACAATAGATTCCAGCTGTTGTTCTATTCTAATCAAGTTGCCCTTTTTCTTCAAACCATCGGGCATTGTTGTATTGATTCCCATTGCATGGTTGTACAAACTGCAAACACTACTGATATAGCATATTAAATGAAGTTTTTGCCTCCATATGCTCAAGAAATCATACCTAGATAGTTGCTGCTGAAGTTGGCCCTTGCAAGTAGGCGTAGTCTAGCTGTCACTCTTGTTCATGCAGGACTTTGTCAGTATCATTAATAAAGTTGCAAACTTATTAATTCAGTAGGCCTTTATATTTCCAGGCCTTTATTAATTCAGTCCCTGTTAGCACTCTGGTCAGTTAAATATGGCCTTTTTTTTTCCTCCTGCATAAGCAGTCCAGTGCAATCGCTTATTTTGTACCATTTGACCGGTTGTGAAGACCATGTTATGATACCTGCCGTGATTATGGTCTTTCAATAATAGCTGTATGCTTACTCTGATCAATGATCATGCATGTATATCTAATCTGGTATACATGTGAATATTGACTTCTTGTACTTGTGAATATTGATGCCTAATATGTGAGCCTTATTATGTTGAAGTGATTCTATAATTCTGTAGTATAGCTGGACAGATCATGGGCTGACCTGACATCAGTTTCTGCATTTGAATCACCTGAGGGTAGCTGGTATTTGCACACACACACAAGCTGCTGCAACTGACCGTTGTTTTGGTTTCCTTGTTTCGCAGGACCATTTCGCTACAAAGTGACCGACTGTGGTGGGTATGACAGCTGTTGAAGAGTGGAGCAAGTTATGATGATTGAACAGAAATGCTTGTAGGAACCCCTAGTCTTCCTTTTTTGAAGAGATCGATTATACTCATGTGTCGAATCTCTGCCGTATTGTCGTTAGAGTTCTAGTACTAGATGCAAATTTTTGCAGATAATTTCAAGTTGTGGAGGATCGTGCTTTTTCTTCTAGATTTTATCGAACTTAAACTGTCCTTGTAAGGGCTGTGTTTAGGTTGAGAGTTAACTGGTTGAGCTATGTCTACTTGAGAACCCTTCAAAGTTCTCCTAGTTTTGGTGTTATGGATCACTTGAAACATTATATGGAGTTTAAGTTAGAACCTAAGTTTTTTCCATATTTATGTATGATGACGTGTTACACATATATGCTCTCATTGTATCTTGAGCAATGTTTCTGTGATTTGAATTGCCTCAGGTGTATTACCATTTCAATTTAAATGCTCCCATGTTGTTGTTGTTTCTTGTAAATCCTGCTTGGATGCTTGCTGCATAGTACAGTAGTACACAGGAGCCGGCCTGGAATCTTATCGTGCAACCGAACAGTTATTTTCAGGGAAGGAATGATTCCATGTTGCAGATAATTGATCCAGCTGGATTGAGTGAACCAACCGGTTTCACTTATTCCTTGCCCTGGAAGCGTTCAGGTTGGGATTGAAACCCATGCAACCGAACGAGCCCTAAAGCAATTGTCTCTGTTAGGAAGGTTTCAAAAAGCCAAACAAATGATTCAACATCATTAAATAGAAGTGCACACCTAAAAAGTATTGTTTACTTGTGATAGTTGCGGCTAAGAATGAGAACAAAAGGCATTTTAAATTTATTAATTTTATAAACGTGGTGCCAAAACAGGAGCCCAGCGTGTCTTGCAGAAAGCGAAATGGCAGTCACAGCGGGGCGCGGCACGCGGTATCTGCGAGACCAAGTGTGAAGCTGTAAATTGAGTGACAAGAACTTTCTTGACTAGTAGCATGCGTGGCCAAGACGTCAATGGTCAGTTCAGAATATAAAAATGGCACAGATGGAGACACCAGAAGAGAAGCAAGCATTGGGTCAGAAGAACACCAGGTTAGTACACGCTGCACATTCCTTTTCTGCATTCGTCGCAATTAGATCTGGCACAATTTGTGTTCTCAATCTATTGGTTTCTTTGATTCGACTCATGAAAATCTTTACAGGTGAATGGAAGACAAATAAGCATATATATACATGAAATATTTTACTCATGTCCCACACAATTTCCATATGCTGCTTGCTTCATATGAGTCCACTTGTATAGATTTTATTCGAATTTCCACTGTCGGACTCATAAATTTTGTTTTGTTCAATCGTCTTGAATGCAGAGAAACTGCATCGTAATGTTTCTAGTAATATGGCTTCTTTTGCTGCATCTGCTCTCATGCGTTCAAGCATTACCGAGCAGAAATGAGACCGACCATGATGCGTTGCGAGCATTCAAGGCAGGTCTAAGCCTGCAGTCCACGGATGCACTTGCCTCATGGGGAAACAAACATCGACTTGTGCCAGTGGATTGGCGTCATCTGCAGCAGCAGGCATAAGCACAGAGTATCGGCACTGAATCTGTCCTCCATGGGACTTGTGGGTAACTTGGGTCCTTCCATCGGGAATCTCACACAATTGAGGAGTCTGGACCTCAGCTACAATCTACTGCATGGCAAAATCCCTCCAGCGATTGGCCGGCTATCAGACGTGTTGTACCTTGATTTGTCCAACAATTCTCTCCAAGGTGAAATACCCCCGACAATTGGACAGCTACAGAGGTTATCATATCTTGATCTGTCAAACAATTCACTGCAGGGTGAGTTCACAGATGGCCTTAGGAACTGCAGTCGCCTTGTGACCATCAAACTTGATATCAACAACCTCAGTGGGCAAATCCCGGATTGGATTGGAGGTCTGTCAATGCTCAAGTCCATGTCGTTAGGGAAGAACAACTTCACTGGGATCATCCCGCCATCACTTGGGAACCTCTCATCACTGCAGGTAGTTTACCTCAACGATAACCACCTCAGTGGACCAATCCCTAAGGACCTTGGCAGGCTGGCTAGCCTTGAGGTGCTAGCTCTTCATGTGAACCACCTCGTCGGCACCGCCCCACAAACAGTCTTCAATCTCTCCACTGTGATCCACATTAGTCTGCACAAGAATGAGCTTGAGGGCACACTGCCCTCCGATTTGGGTAATGGCCTACCCAAAATCCAATACCTCATCCTTGCGGTGAACCATTTCAAGGGACACATTCCAGCTTCGGTTGCAAATGCGACCACAATGCAATCCATAGATCTGTCTTATAACAATTTGACTGGAATCGTGCCTCCTGAGATCGGGACTATTTCCCTAAACTACCTGTTGCTCAGTGGAAACCAACTGAAGGCTACCAGTAACCACGACTGGAAGTTCATCACACTCTTAACTAATTCTACAATGCTCCGTGGTGTCACACTGCAAAACAACAAATTCAGTGGCGTGCTTCCAAGCTCTGTAGCCAACCTGTCAGCAAGACTCGGAATGCTAGATATCGGGTTCAATGAATTATATGGTAGGATACCAGATGGGATTTGTAACCTTCCCAAACTATTCAGGTTGGGGCTTGCCGGCAACCAATTTACTGGACACATACCTGACAACATAGGAAGGCTAAAAATGCTCCAATTATTGACACTTGAGAACAACCAATTGTCTGGGGCAATGCCGTCCTCACTCGGGAACTTAACACAGTTGCAGCACCTTTCAGTAGATAACAACATGTTGGAGGGACCTCTTCCAGCGAACCTTGGGAATCTACAACAACTTACTGTTGCAACCTTTTCGAACAATGCACTTTTCAGGTCCATTACCAGGAGGGATCTTTAGCCTATCATCCTTGTCCTACATGCTAGATTTGTCTGGGAATAATTTCAATAGTTCTCTTCCGTCTGAAGTTGGTGGGCTCACGACGGCTCACATACTTGTACATACATGGGAACAACTTATCGGAGTGCTGCCAGATGCTTTAAGCAATTGTCAGAGTTTGATGGAGCTACGTTTGGATCATAACTCCTTCAATGGTATCATTCCTGCATCCATAAGTAAAATGCATGGTTTGGCACTGTTAAATTTAAGCAAAAACAGCCTCACCGGAGTGATTCCTCAAGAGCTGGGACTCATGAATGGCCTGAAAGAACTGTACCTTGCTAAAAATTACTTGACTGGACAGATCCCTGAGACCATGGAAACCATGGCATCATTATACAGGCTAGACATATCCTTCAACCATCTTGATGGCCAAGTTCCAGCAAAAAGGAGTATTTAGCAATTTGACTAGTCTCTCTTTCAGTGGGAATGACAAGTTATGTGGTGGTATTAAAGAGCTGCATTTGCCTGAATGCACTACTGAACCAACAGAGCATAATAAAAGGATACCAAGAGTCATTCGAAATGCTATGAGTGTGACTGCTATTGTCATCTTGGCGTGCTTCATCTTGGCAGTTCTTTTCTTAATTTCAAAAAGGGATTAAAACTTCCATCCACCAAAAAACTGATGGTTCATCCTCTATTGATGGATGACATGTATCCTCGACCGTTATTTTGATTTGTCCCAAGCAACAAATGGCTTTAGTGCCAGCAATTTGATCGGTACAGGACAACATGGATCAGTTTATAAGGGGACAATCCTGCTAAGGGGCTTGGCAACTACTGTAGCTGTTAAGGTATTTGATCTTGAACAACCTGGCTCTTCAAAATGTTTTTTCACTGAGTGTATGGCGCTTTAGCAAAATTCGCCATCGTAACTTGATCCATGTCATAACTTGCTGCTCTTGCTCTGATATGAACCATAACAATTCAAAGCTCTAGTGTTGGAGTTCATGCCTTATGGGAGCCTTGACAAGTGGTTACACCCAGATGTATATTCCTCAAATCCTGTCAATGTACTAACGTTAGTGCAGAGATTGAACATTGCTATTGACGTTGCCAGTGCACTGGACTATTTGCACAACAACTGCCAACCTTCGATAGTTCACTGCGATGTCAAGCCCAGAAACATTCTTCTTTGGGGGAGGACATGGTTGCTCGTGTCGCAGACTTTGGCCTCACGAAGATTCTCACGGATCCAGTTGGTGAGCAGTTGATCAATTCAACGAGTTCTGTTGGAATACTGGGAACAATTGGATATGTTGCTCCAGGTAACTGAATACTCTACATGTAGCTCCAACAGCAGTTATAGCTACATTTAATGTCGTTTATCCTTGCAGAATATGGTGAAGCTGCTCACATCTCTCCACATGGGGATGTCTATAGCTATGGTATTGTACTCCTTGAGTTGTTTACAGGGAAGGAGCCTACACATGACATGTTTACAGATGGATTGACCTTGCTGAAGTATGCAAAGATGGCTTACCCAGATCGACTGATGGAGATTGTCGACCCCTTTCTTGTATCCACTGAGCCTGAAAGAGGGAAAATTAATGGTGTTATGGACTATGTCACAAGGCTTGCACTATCATGCACCAAGAGCAGACCGACTGAGAGGGTGTGCATGAGAGATGTCGTAGCTGAGATTCAGACAATAAAAGCTTGCTACATTGCATAATGAAAGAAGGCAAAGTGGCATCTGAATAATGTAATATGAGTGCCCAAATGCTTTGTTGTGGACTCCTTCATTGGGCAGCAGTATAACAATAAGAAGAAGAAAGGTTCGACTGCCTCTAGAACATGCAGGAATAATAGGAGTACCTCAGACACCCATGTGAGTGTTATATAACCACTTGGCGGCTGGATATTAGGATTAAGCAGAAGTAGAGTTAACTGATCAGAGCTCTCTCAGGGAGGAAGATCTCCTCTACTGCTGCTATCCAGTTCATCCAGCCAGTATAATCTTTACCAGTTCATCAATAGAGTGCCCAGATTCTGAAAAATTGATTTCCGGCTGCCTCTGAAAATAAATTTCTAGAGGCGTCCCACTAGAAATTGATGTTTAAAGGTGGGTGAACCGCCTTTTAGAAATAGGAGTTACACAGTAAAATTTGAATTTTCCAAATGACCTTGGATGGAGAATCGACCAAAACAAAAGTTGTAGATCTTGAAAAGTTATACAACTTTGTACTCCCCAAGAGAAAAAAACATGCAAATCTCACACATTGCCAACTTTGACTAAAATTATATGAAAAATAATAACACTTATGAGACAAAATAAGTACCGTTAGATTACTTATGAAATATATTTTCATAATTTCGAGACATAAATGCTAATACCTTTTGTTATAAACTTGGTCAAAGTTGATACAGTTTGACTAGCATGTTTTCCATAATTGCATGTTTTTGGGACAGAGGGAGTAGTTGACAACTTTTAAATTTGAAAACATCTAAGGAAAATTACATTTGAATTTTTCACATTTGATATTTGAATTTTTCAAATTACCTTGGATGGAGAAACGATCAAAACCAAACCAAAGTTATAGAGCTCGAAAAGTTATACAACTTTGTAGTTATGATAACCTTTTCATTTGAATTTGTTTAGGTTGCCAAATACTGTTTCAAAAAATCGTAGGAAGATAATTGGGAGAAAGAATATTTCATATGGACACAAGTTAGTTTGGGGTGAAGTGGTTAAAGGAATAACACACTAGGCCTAGGGTCACGGGTTCGATCCCCTGTGGCGGACAAGTTGTGTTCCTACCTTGTGGGGTCTCTCTAGGACTAAAAAATTGCTAGTTTTTTATTTCTAGAGGCACGGAATTCAGCCGTCTCTAGAAAGGTGGCTCCTGCTCCTAGCCTCTACAAATCATTAATCTATAGATGCAAATTTATAGAGGCGAAAAAGTAGCCGCCTCTATAGAGACTGTATGTAGTAGTGCACAAAATTGAACAACAAAGTACAACAGAGATATGAAACACAATGTAAAGGATAAAAAGAAGCTGTTATTCCCTCTATCGCAAAAAGGATGCAATTCTAGAATAGAGGTAAGTCAAACGATTTGAAATTTGATCAAGTTTTGGCAAAAAAGATACTAATATTATTATCATACTAAGCAAGTATTATTAGATTCAACGTGAAATACGTTTTTATAGTAAACATGCTTGGAATCACACATGTTGATAATATTTCCTCTGAACTCAGTCAAGATAGTTTGAGTTTGACCATACCTAGAATTGCATCCTTTTTGGGACAGAGGTAGTAGCTAACAACAATGCGCCTGCAGCCCATCATTTTTATCTAAAAAATATTGGTATATCAGTTAGCGGACATATAAATGTCAAGGTAAAGTTTTCTATAACTTTGAAATGGAAGCAGAATAGGGACAACCAAGCAACACATCACCAAAACAAGGACCAGTACCAGACAACAAGGTAAGGTTGCAACAAATGTAGCAAAACCTATTTATTGGTATAAACTAACAAAAGATCACATATCACCTCATGAGAGAGATTCATTACCTAGGATACCAACTAAACCAGTTAATCACAGTATAGCAGGGCTGTGATGAAGCACCAACGTGTTCATTACCTAGGATACCAACTAAACCAGTTAATCGCAGTAAAGCAGGGCTGTGATAGAAGCACTGACGTGATAAACACACACAGCAAAACGTCAAAGTGGACACCATCAGGAATGAGAACTATTCCTTCTTGCCACTGCAACTGCATGTTGCAGGAAAAAAATATATTAAAGCATTATACAACAAAATCTGGTGTAATCGTGAACCAAGCGAGCCAATCTGGCCCCTCTGCTGAGTGATAGCTTACCTATACGAGTATTGCTGACCCATGGATCCTGCTGGATGCAGATGCATTATCACACTCAAGGTTCTTTGATGCATGCATGTATACCTTGCCACCTGGTTGAAGGACCATCCACCAGACTTGGCCTAGCTTTATCTTGCCCAGCTAGCCCCCCCCTAACACAAGAACCAAAAGCTTTGTTTCCATCCTAACTGCCTCCCTGGGTCTCAATTTTGGTCCTGCATCTCAATACAAGAAGGAAAGCATGTCATTCAATACAGTAAGATCTGTTCACCTTTACACAAAGAAATAAGAGTTCAAGTGACATGCACGGAAATACGGAATTATTCATGACTGGGTAATTTCTAGTAATAACAACAGGTATTATTGCTAGCTTTGAGTTTACTGGATAAAGTTTCACATCAAGCATTGGATACTTATCAGACTAGTAGGCCTAGGCGACCAGCCAAGTACTTCGAGGCAACCCGAGTAAACTAGAGCCACCAATGATGCTCCCCATCGCTAATACACCACCACCACAACGGTTGCCAAAACGTAGCACTCACCTCAAACATTCTTGGAAACACAAGCCCGCGCTAAAGCATTTTATCAAACACGTCGCCGGCAGAAACAGCAGGCGCTAGTGAAACAGACAGTGCTGCCATATGACTATATGAGGAGGAGATGATCCAGGAGCGGAGGAAGACCGACGATGAGTCATGGGAAAAATCGAGGCTGCGGGCTGCCTAGCGCCGCGGGAAGGCTGTGCGGAGATAGGCATCAGTGATGGTGGTGGCATTGGAGCGTGGCAGAGCAATGCCATCATCCAATCATCATCCGCCATCATCCACGGAGACCGAATGTGGCTACCGACGGTGGCTGCTGCGAACAGAAGCCGATTGGATGAACTCTCCTCCCTATCTCATTCTGTGGGTCGGGTGACTCGGGTCACACTGGCCACTGAGCTACTTGAGTGTCCAACACTCTTACACCCACAAGTTCAGGGGAAAATATACCGTGCAAACTCAGTGATACGTGCAACCATGTAAACTTGCGTTTGGTACCATCAGATCTAATCTGTGCGGTCTAGAGAATGCCTTGGTACATTTGCGTTTGCCTCCCCCACCTCGTCTGTACCTTTTTGTTATTATACACCCCTGCAGAGGTAGCCCTATTAGGAGTTGATCCCCAGAGCCTGTAAACGAATCGATCTCCAAAGTTCACCGCCTGCGACTATGCGAGCTCCTCTGCCGGCGATTTGAAATTAATCTCCAGATTCCAGTGACTGCGACCTCCTCCGCTGCTCGCTGTTCCGCTTGCCAACACGCCGTGCAGAGCTTCCCCTACCTGCACAGTGCGAACTCGGCGGCCGTTATTCGCTCTGTCCGGGATGATGAGGGGCAGCCCCATGAAGGGAGAGTGGACGGGGTCCAACTCCATGACAAGCTGCAGCAAAAGGTCGTGGGTGGGAGTGCCCATATGCAAAGCCCCACTGATTAGGAGCAACCGAGCAAAGCAACCGGAGTCACTGAATGAGGTGTTCATCGAGTGCTTGCAGAACATAAAGCAGGACTGCACTGTTCACATTTGTATTCACATTAACAGGACAAACATTCACAGTTTTAAAATCTACCATTTTCAGAAATCACAGTCAACAACAAGGCCAACATTTCTGATTCTAAATTGTATAAGCAATTATATGAAGATGTCACAGAGAAGATATGTCAATGTAGAACTGGGAAGGATATATTTCAGAACATCCACATGATTTCAGAGAAGAATAATATATTTCATAAAAATTGTTGTTTTTAACCACATCCATCCAATTGATCACTATAAACTTGACTAAAATGCTACTCCAATTTACATAGTACATTGATCATGTCAAATCTCTATGTTAAAAATCACATTGTTTGCTGTTTATTACAAGTCTGGTACAATTTCGATTTTTAGCATTCTGGCCATTGTAGAGTCCACCTCTACATTCTTCTATCTTCAAGCAGAAGCATATAAGGCTGGTTGAGTTTGAGTAGCATTCTTTGCCAAAAATAGATGGTCAATCCGACACAGCCGTCACCTTTGTTCATGACTACAAGAATTTGGTACTCAACACATCTCATCTACAATGTGTAGATCAATTCTCAAGCGACATGTTCAGAAATGAGATGCAATTTGAATTTTATGACTATAGCTATGCCACAGGCCCACAGAGGTAGTAGTGTAGTACTCTCATCAAAGGGCAGTGTCTGAATTCTTCAGATGAACATGCTCTATTAGATTCCACGAAGAAATTCAGCAAAATAGTTCTCAAGTAGATGGAACTATGCAGAAATTCAGAAAGCTGTGAGGAGGAAACCTGACCTTGCGGACGCCAGCCAATGGACGTGGTGGCAACCAATCTTGGCACAGGACTCCCACGCGGCGGCCACGAGGCGACTCCCACCTTGACGCCAGAACATCTGGCCCAGTTAGCACCATCACATGAACGCGGAGGGGGTTTGCCGGGGCTGATAGGCAACTGTCGCTTCTTGCCGCCCTTGCCGCCGCCGCCGACACGGCCCTGCGCGTCGCCTTCGCCGTCCCCGTTATCCTCGGGGTCCACCTGCATATCGCTGCCCTCAGACCCCGCCCGCGTCCACCACCCCCACGTGGTTGCGGCCTGCGTATGCGGCTCCTGTTGCACCGCCACCAGCTCGCTCCCAGTCCCAGCCGCCGCCGCCGCGTACTTCCACCCGCGTCGTACACCACACCACCACCAGCGCCGCGACCGCTCAGAAATTCAAATGGTAGGACCGGTCACCGGGAACTTGGGGATTGAGGCCCTGTTTGGTTAGCTAGGACTGACTTTTTGAGTTGAGACTAAAATAATTTTAGTCCCTGCATGTTTGGTTTAGGGACTAAATTAGGGACTAAAGTTATCATGAGTTGTCACCTGTCAAAAAAATAGAATTTTTATGTGATGCGCCAGCGGCTGATTCTTATGTACTAAAAGATGGTTTTTATCAAAGATACTGTAACGCATATATTATCAAAGATACCGTAACACATATATTATCAAAGATACTGTAACGCATTGCTGTACAAGTGACAGATGAATGTGCAGAAACAGCAGCGTGCTTCAAGCAGCAATGCTTCCAGCGGCAGAGTAACAGGCAACTAGCAATGCGTGCTTCCAACTAGCAATGCGTGCTTCCAAGCAGCAATGTTTATCCAAACAGCCCCTAAAAGAGGTTTTTATGTAAACACACAACCAACGATCACAAGTTGACAGTCAAATATCCAAGATCACATATCCAGCTAAAAAAAAAAAGAATGGCAGAGGGCGCCCCCATTGGTCGTCTGAACAAATCAGCCCAAAAAGGACCTGCAATTCAAGGATAGAGAAGCTTAGATAGTGAATACAGATGCTATCTACCATGCAGTTCAGACAAGGAGGAAGATACAAGTGTATATAATTCTATCCAACAGTGACCCTGTTTATGACCCGGCCTCCCGACTCGCCGCCGCCCGTAAGCCCACCAGTGGCTAGGAGGAGCCGCTGGTCAAGGCATCAAGGCTCATGGGCTAGGCCCAACTTATATTTATATTTATAGAATAATTATAGATTGATTAATATTGAGAGAGAACTCTATATATTGTAAACATTGCATTAAAGTTTAAGCCCGATTTGCAACCTATTGTTGCCGGCTTCTTTTGGGCGACCCCCCCTCAACCCTAGCCGTCTCTCTTCTTCTTCCTCGCGGCAACCCACGGCCCGGCGTAAGTCTCGTTCAAGCCCCGGCCGGCAATCTCAAGCGACTACAACCGCACCATCCGTGGTAGGATTAGGGTTCCTATCAATGCGGTACCGTGAGAGACCGATCTGTCTCATTAGCCATGAGTCTCCCACCACCGATCCCATCCACCTCCATGCCCGCCTCGCGCCCGTCGTCTCCCGGCCGATCGCCTCCCACTCGGCCGCTGCGGCGCCGGCCACCACCAACTCCATCGTCCGGCCGTCCTTGCCGCTCTCGGCGTCACCCCCAACATCCCCACCATGACCAGCGGCCGGCTCACGCGCTCCCTCATCCCACGCCGCCAGCCGTCACACCCACTCGGTCGAGCGTCCGACGTCAAGTCTATCTGATGGGGCCTCGCGCGTACCGCTCAACACACCCCGCGGGCCGTTCCTACCCGCTCCATCCGGCACCTCGGCCCGGGCAGCATGCCTCCGTGCGGCCGTCGGCCGGACTCGCTCCACATGATCAAGCGGCCCCGTCGGCGTCGCCTTTGCGATCTGGGCCATGGGGCCCCCGCGTCGGCCACCTACACGAATCCCGACGGCCCGATCCCGCCGACCATGACCCACGGCGACCATGGGCGTGCTCGGGGCGTTCGGCCTCGGGTACCCTCTACGGTGGCGTGGGCGGCAGCTTGCTCTTTCCTCCCCTATGGGCTCGTCGCTCGGCGGGGTGTGTGCCGCCCTTCTGACCGTAGCGTCTGACACCACCCCCGGCCTCAGATGGTGATCGTCTTCGCCGAGAAATTACAAGCTAGAGTTCATGACCTACGACGACGGCTCGGAAGACCCCCTGGCGCTCAACCAGCATGAGCGGTTCTTCGCGGCCAACGTGCGTTTGGCCGGGACGTGGGCGCGTCTACCGCTCTGCGTTAGAATTGGCGCGGACTTTGGCTACCGCTTGGAACGGGCGAAGCATGCCATCTTGGGATCGGTTCAAGGAGTTGTGCCATCTCATTTGGCCCTCTATTCGCGACTCGATTGGCGGCGGGCGCTTTGCCGTTTCGGTCCGCGGTGCGAGACTTCGGAGCGCTTCATTTGTCTGTGCCACGCCGCCCAACTTGGACAACAGGAAAGGCCGAGCTCTTAAATCGGCGACCTCCCGACCACATCAAGGTGGACGTGGCCATGCGGCGCCTCGAGGATGGCAAGCGGCTAAGTACGGCATGGCGTTCGAGCTTAAGTGCCAGCGCATAATGCTCGCCATGCTCCCCTCGACGCCGTCAAGACCATCCCGGCCTCCCACGGCGGCGGCGGCGGCCCGGCCTCGGTAGCAGCTGGTGTGCTGACAACGGGCTTGACAGCGCCGCTGGGGGCGCCCGACCCGGCCGCCGAGCCTTAGGTCGCCTCGGCAGGCGGGCAGTGCGAAACGACCGGCGCCTCGGCGTGCTTCAACTGCGACGAGCCCTTTGTGGGGGCCACCGGTGCAAGCGGGTCATGTTCTGGAGGCCGGGAGGACGGGGAGGACTTGGAGATCCCAGGCTGGCGAGGAGGAGGCCACCCCAAACGCGATGGCCGACCCGCGATCTTTGGCATTGTGCCTTGGTCGTCTCCCTCTATGCCATGGCCGGCATCCGCCGCGGCCAACTCCATGGTATGCGGCTCAAGGCGGCGGTTCGCCTTGCTCTCCTCGACACGGCTCCACCCACGGCTTCCTCCGCGGCAACACCATGCGCCGTTTGGGGGTGGAGGCCGGCGGCGACAACTTCAGCGTCCACGGTGGCCCAGCGGCGGCCGAGGCGCCATCTTGCCGGCGTAGTCATAGCGTTCCCCATCATCATTGGGAACTTTGCCTTCTGTTACATGTGCGAGGAATCGATTTGGGCGACCGACCTTATTCGGCGTTGACTTCCCGGCACTTTGGGCCCCATCCTGCGGGACCTTGCGGCGATGACGGTGTCTTTACGGCACGAGGAGCCGCGTGTCGATGCGGGGGTGTTCTACCGGCGCCGGCGCACCACAGCGGCGGTGGCGGCCATCTCCGTGGGTGACGGGCCCCATGCGGGCGTCTTTGCTCAGCGGCGGGCCGCCATGCCGGCGCCCCTCCCGGCCTCCTCGTGGCGCCGAAATGCGATCATCGGATCCACCTCTGCCAGGGAGGCGGAACGGTGGGTATGCCCCCGTTACCCTCGGCTCGAAGGGCCAATTTGAGCGCCCCGGTGCTTTGAACATGCTCGCCCGGGGGCATCATCGCGGCTGCGTCTCCGATTCTCAGCGCGCCGGCCTTGCTTTCGTCCGGACCGCTCTGGCGTTTACGCATCGACTTCTCGGGCCCTCAACGCCAAGGCGTCGAGGACAAGTTCCGTCCGGTGGTCGGGCGAGCTCTGGGCGAGCTGCATGGGGCTCGCTTCTTCTCAAAGCTGGACCTGCGGTCCGGCTACCACCAGTCTGCGGATATGCAGCAGGCGACATCGACAAGACCGCCTTCCGCACCCACCCGCGGCCACTACGAGTTCTGGTGATGCGTTTGGTACGTCACGCCCCCGGCGACATTCGAGGCCTTGATGAAAACGGCGTCTGCGCTACCACCGGAAATTTGTCTTGGTCTTTTTTTGATGACATTTTGATTTCTGATTCTTCTTGGGCGAGCACCTACGACACCCTCGGCATCGTCCGCGCCGGGCGCTCACAGGCGCACTCTCTACGCACCTCAAGCGCTCGAGAAGTGCCTGCTCTTCGGGGCGTCGTCGGTGGCTTCTCCCCGGGCCACGTGATTTCGGCAGCGGCGGCGTAGCCATGGGCGCCCGACAAGGTGGCTCTTTGTGGCGGCATGGCGCAACCCGCTTCGGCGTAGCGGCCTCAGCGGCCTTCCCTAGGCCTTCGCGGAGGTACTACGGGGCCCATCCGACTTGGCCCTCATCAGCTGCTCCTCGACTTCGCTGTTGAGGCGGGATGCCTTCGCTTGGGGCGGCGACGCGGAGGCTGCGTTCCCGAGCGCTCAAGGCGCTCTACCCACGGGGCGGTCCTCCGGATGCGGACTTCTCCGCGCCCTGCCGTGGTGGATTGCGGCCAGCGTCCGGCGTGGGGTTCGGTCGCGGTGCTCCACGGAGCTCGGGGCCCTCGGCGTACTCGAGCAAAGCCCTTTCGCAGCCCGCCCATCTTAAATTGGCGTCTGGCGGGGAACTCATCGGCTGGTGCAAAGTTGTTCGACAACTGGGCGCCAGTGCCTCACGCGAGCACCTTCACGGTTCGCACCGATCACTATAGCTGAAATTTTTACTTGATCGGGCCGTGTCTCTTGTTCCCAGCACCGGTGGCTTAGCAAGCTATTCAAACTCCCGACTTCACGGTGGAGTACCGGCAGGCGCTGGTCACGGTGGCCCGACGCCTGTCGTCGCGCGCGATCCGAGGAGGCGGCAGCCCTGTCGGCCCAGCCCGACGCCACGGGGGCCCTCTACGCCATCTCCGGGCCTTCGTTGGCTGCTTTGGATGACATACTGCGTGCTACGGCCGCCACGGCTGAGGCGGCAGCGCCTCCAGCGTGCAGGGCGGTGAGCTGCCCGCCGCCCTTGGCGCTTCGAGCGACGGTCTCCTCCTCCACGACGCACGCGTCTTCGTGCGGAGCCATGGCGACCTCAGTGACCAAGTCCTCCGCTTGGGTGCACTTCGGCGCGAGCACGCGAGGCGTCGGAAGACCCTACGCCAGCGCCGACGACTCTACCTCCCAGCGTGATCGCGCCTTGGTCTAGGGATTTGGGTGTGGTCATGTGCCACGTGCAGCCCGAAACAAGGCGAACCCTACGCCGGCATTTCAGCTGCTGACCGCTCGAGGTGCGATCCCAGGGTATTGGGACATCTCGATGGACTTCATCGGGCTGCCCAAAGTCCATGGGAAGTCGGTCATCCTCACCGTCGTCGGCCGGTTCTCCAAATATGCCCACTTCATTCCGTTGGGGCATCCGTGCCACGGCGGCCTCCGTCGCGCGCATTCTTCCGGCGTTGTGCGCCTCCACGAACTCCGACCTCCGTTGTGGCGGCCGGGCCCTGTCTTCCGACTTAATGTGTGTAGCGGCCTCACTCACCATGTCGGGCGCCAAACTCAAGATGAGCACCGCGTTTCACCCAGAACGACGACGGTCAGGTCGTCAACAAGGTCATTGCCATGTATTTGCGTTGCCACATGACGGTGACCGTCCCGGGCTTGAGTGAGTGGTGTCTTGGGCGGTATTGCTACAATACTTCCTTCCACGCATTTCTTCGGGCCTTTCCGTTGGTCGTCTACAGGGCGGCCGCCGCCACATTGCTGCCCTATCGGTAGGGGACTGGCCCGGGACCGGTGGTGGACTCCCTTACATCCACGGGAGGAGTCTTGGAAGCAGTGCGGCGGCGCGGTGCGGCTCAGCCCGGTCGCCCGAAGTACTACGGCGGCGCCCACGCGATGAGGAGTTTGGTGGGCGGTGGGTGTGGTTTTGCGCTTCTTTGCATTGTACCACCGCTCGTTGAGCCGGGCAGGAGCAAGCTCGGACCACGCTACGGGGCCTTTCAGGTTCTTTGGCGCATCGGCTTCGATGGCCTCTCGTCTTTCATCTTCCACGGTTGGCGGTACCTGACGTGTTCCATGTGGGGGCGCTCCGCGCGCGAGTGGTGACCGCCGGCGACCGGCCTCCTGCCCGGTGCTTTCGATGGCCGGCCTCCTTCGGCCCAGGTCGCGGCGGTGCGGGCCGGCGGCGGCAGCGGCAGCTGGCACGTCTTGGTGCGGTGGCAAGGCTTGCCTCGGGAAGCGACATGGGAAGCCACGGAAGACTTCAAGCATGAGTTCCCGACTTCGGCTCGGGGGCGAATTTTGTTTGTGGCGGGGAGAGATGTTATATGAGGCCTCCCGTATCGCCGCCGCCGTAAGCCCACCAATGGCTAGGAGGGCCGGCGGTCAAGGCATAAGGCACAAGGCTCATGGGCCGGCCCAACTTATATTTATATTTATAGAATAATTATAGATTGATTAGTATTGAGAGAACTCTATATATTGTAAACATTGCATTAAGAGAAGTTTAAGCCCGATTGCAACCTATTGTTGCCGGCTTCTTTGGGAGCCCGACTCCCCCCCTCAACCCTAAGCCGTCTGTCTTCTTCTTCCTCGCGGCAACCACAGCTGTGTGAAGTAAGTCTCGTTTCAAGCCGACCAGCAATCTCGCGACGACTACAACCTTCGCACCATCCGTGGTAGGATTAGGGTTCCTATCGGACCCATCTAGACCTTAGCCTAAAATTGATTTTAAAACTAAGAATTCATTATTGGCGAATCATCGAACTCCATTCGACTACTTTGGAAGCAAGAAGACCTTAGCTTTGATTAATGAATAAGAAAACAAGTTCATGATGGTCGGTAGGAAAAAAACAATTGTTTACTACAATATCGGAAAAAGAGCCGCTATCTAAACACGGTTTGAGAGTAAGGGCGGATTTGGTGCGACTCAGAAAGTGGCTCCGGCTTCTCCATCACTTCACTATAGGTGCCTTGTAGTCTACACTTTATTTGGAGCCGTTTTCTCTCTCTCATTTTCTGAGTCAGCACCGGCACCGGAGCTAGAGAAGCTCGTTTTCGTGGCTCCTCCGGCTCTGCTCACGGTGGTGCCACCCGGTGATAGAGCCGGAGCCCTCGAGAGCCCTCCCAAAGGGGCCTAAGATAACCAAGAGTCGGCTCCTCTTGCTCTTTGTTAATCTAAATGTAGCCAAATAATGAAATAAATACAAGATTCGGTTTAGGAAGGAATATTCACTCCATATGACCATATCTATGCAAAGCGATATTCACCGGGCACATATAAAAATGCATTATCACATCCATGGCCATGAGAACTACGAGAATCCATTTGAATAATTTATTCCTTAAAAACAAGGAAGAATCTCTTAGGCTCTTAGCGAGGCCGGGTCCTATGGCCATGAGAACTCTGAGAATCATTGCGGTTCTTGAGCTAGCTTATGGCCCCGAAAAAATCAAGATCAAGATAACCTTGTATCACATTGGTTGATTATTTATTTGGAAAAGCTTAGTGAAGAAAAGAAACGAGGAAGCTCGTCAAGAAGACATACCTCATTACGGCCACGACACTACATAAACTAGATAGGGCTGACTAAGCGGAACTTTCTTCATCACGCACCACCTCTTCAACCAAGTTAGCCTAGCCTCATTACTTGAGATGTTCTCAAACATGACTCTATTTTCCTCTGTCTAAACACTTGAGTTGCCATAAAGTACTCCACACTATTTTATGGCGCCCCACATTGAGCGCCAACCCGACGGAGAGTTATGTGCTCGAACACTTTTCGCTTTTGCCTTGTCTTTTGCTTCTGCTTTTTGTTGGCCAATTCAATGATCATATCAGCGGTGTTCTCACTATTGATAGAATTGATCGACCCTCTCATTAGTTTGACCAGGGCTCTTGTCTTTCTTCCAGGGGAGGTGGTGGTGCTCATTCTTATTTGCTACTTGCCCTTTTCATTGTTGGTGCTCATTTGGTACATTGTCATCATTGGCTTGTGGTGCTCGGCATCTTCCTCTTGCACCTTCACCTTCACCTCCGGGCACATAGGCGGATGATCCATCAACGACCACACCTTGAAAAGAGTTCTATAAGCATATCCAAATACAGCGGGATTGCCATCTTTGAATTTCTTAGCCTCGGGTTTCTCTGCACCATTAGGTTGCAATGTTAATAAACACGAAGCAATTGAACTATAACAAACATGATTAGGACAAGGGAATCGGTACGCGATCTTTTTTCCACCATTCATTTGATGCAGTTATCTCCCCCATCCAGATTTTACCACAACAGGTTTGTTGGCCCAACCACACCCAAGCACCGTAGTAGCTCTTGAGTTTAGTGATTACATTCTTCAAGCGTTTTAGTGGTATGGAGGAGGCCGACCTGGCCCGATAATACTTTGCTTTCATATTTGCGTATGCTCTAGTTGTCGATTACCATTCACAAAGTGACGACTCTAAGTTCCTCACATGCAATGTTACAAAATTCAAACATATTTTCTTGAGTCAATCGGCCTTGGCTAGGAATCTATTTGCATTACAGGTCAAGTAGATAAGCCACATAAAGAATACAATCACCTCTGTTTGATATCTATTGGTGGCTAACAACATATACTAACACATTGCGGTCAAATAGATAAAGCCACATAAAGGCGTCAATGGAGGGTTTAGAACAATCACCTCTCCATCTTCAAGTTCGTCATGCTTCGCCCGACATCTTCAAGTTACGCACCTTGAGACATGGAAGCCCGTCCTCCCCCGGTAGATGAGGGCCTACCTTGCTTCGCCGCGCCTCTGGCGCCACAGGACATAGAGCCCCCCCACGATGTACATAACCCAATAATAGTAACAAGTTACAATGTGTAATAATAACAAGAGATGGATGATGAGAATTTCAAAAACCCAGCATTGAGCAATGGAAGTAATAAAGGTATAAAAAATAGGCTATATTCTTGTTATATGAAACTAAATTACGAATTTGCAACAAGGCCATAGGGGGATTGACAACTTGGTGACCTTTCTTGTAAAAATGATATAGCGCATATGAAAGTACCAAAGTAGTCATTGTTTAATGGCGATACGGGGAAGACCTAACCATGAAGTACCAAAAGTAGGATGTTTTTTTTTACATTACGGTACCAAAAGAAGAATACTATAACTCTACATGAAGAGTGAGGCCCCAAACTTAGTGATCATCCACCCAAACTCAAAGTGGCGAGAAGTGATGTTATCAAACATATACAAAGTCAATGTGCAAGCGAGAAGTTTCTAGTTAGATGAAGTTGGTCTAATGAGTAATGTTGCGCTGACTGCGGTGGAGATGATGTAATAAAGGCGGTGCAACATTTTTTATCAATACAATGGAAATGGTAAAAGGTCAGGAATGCGGTGACAATCGCGGCATGCTATTTTGCTTTTGCAATACATTAACATGTCAATACTAAAATTATTAGGGTAGTGGCGAGGCAATCAAACCATACTTTGAAACTATCCTATACGTTTGGCAGTTACGATATATAATTTCGGTCCTAGAAACTACATATTCAAACATTGACTTCTAGCATTACGTATAAACAATCCAATCTGGTCACCGCGGGACAAAGCTAAATTACCAAATAGAACTTATCGTCAAATGAGTGGTGCACATGGCGGTTTAATCGACATGGAACAAGGTAGCATGAGGCCATAAACATAATCCTACGCATTGCGGCTAAGCATGAGGGCTTGTGAAAAAAAGGATAAGTTACCATTAACTTTCCATGTCATCCTTGAACAAAAGGGCCATACTAATCTTGTTAGCATTCAATTCCATTTTTATTAGATTAGATGTTTGAAATCTCATGTTTGGTTTTGGAAATTGATGACACACTTGTGGACTAATCCTTGCTCTAAGTGTATGACTTGAGATAGGATTAGATGGATGACAAGGAGCATGATGATCATGAACATGGGCGATGTTGATGGACATGAATGGATCGTGGCTTCGATGATCGGCTTGAGAGGAATTTAGGGAGATCAAGGCAAAAGGTATCTTGATAGGGTTTTCCTTTCGGTGATCAAGACCGCGATAGGCGTGTGATCACATTATAGGATAGATAGCCGACTATCAGAGGGGATCTGCGTAGACAATCCTTTGGTGAAGTGCTTCTAGATCCAATTGACTTGCATATGCATTTTAGTTGAGAGCACTAACTTTCTTATTAACCGATGGCGACATGCTAACTCTTGTGCTCACGGGACACATACAGTATTTGGCAACTCAAGACAAGAAGCGAAACTTGGAAAGATGGAAAAGCGGCGGCCCTCGATGAGAGAGGAACTTTGGGACTTTTTTTCGTCCGGGGCCTCCCGGCTCGGCGCTTGCACGATGTCTCCGACTCAATAATCTTCCTCCCCCGTGGCGGGGCTCACGGCAGGGCGGCGGTCGGCGTCCGTGCCTGCTTAGCGAATCCGACAACAACGGGGTGCTTAGCCCGGGGGTGAGCGGCATCCGGCCCAGCGGCGGCCTTTGACCTCGATAAGCCGATCCCGGGAACCGCCGGGCCGGACCTTGGCGCTGGCAGCGTCCGTAGCGGCATCGGCCTCTGGTTTTAATTTTGCTGAATGCGTCCGTACATGAGCTTCTAGCGCGTAGCGTCAGTATGGCGTCTGCAGGGAAGGCGGTTTTGAACCAACTGAGCTAGTTTTCGACTTGGGGTCTATAAATAGTTGGTTGGCAGCCGACTGAGCTCTCTTGCACATTTCAACGGCTTAACTCATTTGCGAGCTTGTGAGACTCCCTCTCCACTCATCTCTTCACTCTAAGCCGATTCTTAGTGAGATTGAGTGATAGAAGTGCATTGATTCATCTGAGGCAGTTCATCCCCCTTGAGCTTCAGGATGGAGTTTCAGCGGGATCTTGTTTCTAGCTTGGAGCAATTTGCTCGATTCCTAAGCGGCTTGGGTGGGTTTGTGAGGGGTCATTCATCCCTCCCGGTCCACGAAAGGAGCACTAGTGGATTGCTCATGGTTCCATGTCTCTTGTGTTTGTTCTTGAGTTCATATTTGGCCCCGGCCATGAGTAGCAAAAGTGTAGCATGTTAGGGGTGTAGGGCCTAGAGGGGACTATGGTTTGGACAGGCGCGTGACCTCATGATTCCATTGTGTCTTGTGTGCTAATGTGTCTAGAGGTTTCTTGTGAGATTCCTCAACCTCGACACTACATCGGTGGTTGGGATTTGGCACCTCTTTTGTTTTACTTTGGTAGTATATCTTGTTAGTGAGGGTACTTAGAGAAAACACCGCTTGTTAGGTTGTTTTAGCTCTAGTTGGTAATCTAGCTAGTTTATCTTGTTCACCTAGGGTAAGAGTAGAGACATAGCCTTGTGTGGATTAGAACAATAGTTTTTGAATTGTGGCTTGCATAGCTAGTGTGTAGCATCGCTTATTTAAGCAGCCATCTTTTGTACTAATCCATTTGTTTAGTGTTGTTGCAAAATTTTTTATTAGGCTATTCACCCCCCCCTCTAGCCATTAGGACCTTTCGGATGTCTGCGAGCAGACATCAGAAATTAATATAATGCATGCTTTTTTCTTGCCCTCAAACACCCCTTTCGAATTAAGTGATCATTCAAGGCCCAAACCCAAACACACCCTCGGCATTAAAAAGACAGCGGTGTTTTTCTCTCATGTAATTTCACTAAGCAACATCTAGAATGAGGGGCAAAACAAAATTTCCCAAATCCCAACCGGCCCGGCTGCGAGGGGCGGAACTATGAACAAACCTCCAACGAAGCTAGCACACAAAGACACATTTTTTTTTTCCCAAATCCCAACCGCTTGCTGGGCACGCGCTAGTCCCTCTAACAAACTCTTGACATGCTACACTTTAATGGCCTCAAATGGAAGGTGGGGAGCTCAAGCAAAACGATCACAAGAGAGGGTCCAACAAGCCACGAAAGCAATCCACTAGTGCTCCTTTCGCGAATCTCCCAAGGGTAAGGAACGACCCCTCACAAACCACCAGGGTGCCATTGAACAAGCTCCAATCGAGCTCATCTTGTTTTGCTCCCAAGCCGCTAGGAACCAAGCAAATTCTCAAGAGAAACAAGGAAGATCCCCTGGCTTCTTCCAAGGATGAAGTGCCTTCTAGATGAAGGTGGAATGCACTTATCACTTCAATTTGCCTTCAAGAAGGGTTAGAGTGAAGAGATGAGTGGAGAGGAGTCTCACAAGCTCACAAATGAGTTAAGCCGTTGAAATGTGCAAGAGAGAGCGAAAAGGATCGACCAACCAACTATTTATAGAACCCCTAAGTCGAAATCGAGCCGGTGGTTCAAATCGCTTCAAGACGCCGCGCTGACGCCGGCGGAAGCTCATACGGACGCACCAGCGCCGTCAAAACGACGGGCCAGATGGAAAGCCTTGATGGAAGGCCAAGGTTGAAAGCTGGGCTGCCACCCAGCGAATGGAATTGGCGTCGCGCGTGCCGATAGCGAGGGCGGAGAGCGCATGGAGAGCGGGCGTTGGCGGGGGGGGTGGAGCTAGCGTGGGCGGTGCGGGGCGCCTTCGGGTAGGAGGCGGCAGCGGCGCGAAAAAAAAAACGTCCCAAAAAGACTCGTCCAAAGCACTTTTCTTTTGGGCGGCTTTTCGGTGGGAGTCCCGAAGTCATTTCTGTTTTTCCAAAAGGGACTAAAAGGGACTTTTTCTTTCGGGGACTAAAGTCCCAAGTCCCAAAGTCCTGGGGTCCTTCGGTTCGGTGGTTCCTTAGGACTAAAACCGCGAGCTTGGCGTATTTGCGGTGGCTGTGAGGACCTCATTGCAAAATGTCCGGCTAGTGCGGGCGGTAAACCATAAAATATCCACGTGGTGCATCTGCGGCGCCTGCGTTCGTGATCGATGGGCGAAATTCAAGTTTGCATGTTTCCACCATTCATTAGGTTTTTCCGCGGGTATTTTCCCCAAGTTGACATGTTCGAGAACAAAGAAAAAAAAAGAAGCGCAATGCAGCTCGTTTTTCTCTTTATCTCTCCATTCCAAATTATAAACTATTAAAACTTTTTTTATCGGCCTCGTTTGATTAAAATAATATATGAGCAAGCATTGTCAAACTTAAGTCATTTTTTTTCAACAATCCACTTTTGCTGCATTCATCACGCTACTTGACAGAAGGCATTAAAACCATTACATCGTTAATGGTTACAAAGCTGGAGTACCTCTAGAAATGAGCACACATGAGCATAGCGGGATTGACATAATCCCTTAGCTGGCAAAATGATTGACCTGTAAATAATTTACACTTTGTCTGAATAGATGATCAGCCATGTGATTTGTTCGGCTTTTCTAATCATGTGCCTTTATGGAAATACACAGTGAGGTAGAGTGGAGCACTTGGGGTATAAGGCTTGATCCTCAATCGGGAGGATTGGTGGGATCGAATCCGTTGATAAAGTTAATCGGCGGTGGTTGTCCGGCAAAGCATGTTTGCATCGGTAATGTTGACCATTCGATTGGGCAGGTCAAAGTCATGGCTGTTGTCTCTACGCCATGTGAGCAGGCAGGGTTCCGAGGTTCTTGCCCTGATGAACACAGTAGAAGAGGGGAGATGATTGTGTTAACAACAAAAGCTTATTCTTGCTTGTCTTAATCTGGTGTCATGTGCCAAATTGAGGGGCCCATTGGGCTGCGCCATACCGCAAGGCAAGGAGGCTTGACGCCGCCCTTTCCACCGTCGCCAGCGTCATCTCTTTTTTGAGGAATCATGGCGTCATCTAGCGTCGTTAAGGATTTCTTTAAAATGCAAATCTCCCCCAAACTATAAATACAAAGGGACTTTATGTCGGTTAATCAATCGAGAAAAATTAAAGGGATAACATCCATGACTCTTGTCTCAAGCTCTCTCGCTCCTCTCCTCTACCCTAACGCTTGGGTCTTGCCCGTCACGCCCAGCGGCCGCACCGCATGGCGCTCAGCCCGGAAAAGCGGCCCCGCCTCTTATGCCCCCTGCCCTCAATGTCACCGCGCCGCCCCGTCCCTTGCCGTCATCACCTTGGCGTCGCGCCCCAAGTGAGTCCCCCGCCCGATACGTGTCCGCAGCAGGAATCAATCCGGTTTGTGGCAGTAGTATCCGAACCGGGGCGATTCCCACCACCAATGGCTACTTGACCACCACCCGGTGCATGGACAATCGTGTTCATGGGAAGCTCCACACCATCTTCGGCGATTCTCGGCGGACGTGATGATACTTGGCCAGGGGAGCAACAGCTGTTGTATGACAAGCTACCCGGTCCAGCGGTGCGCCGTCCTCCATCCGCGGTGGCCCGGTGGCGGGTCGCGACACCCGGCAAACCGCGGCCAGCGGCCTTCTTTGTCCGACGTCAGCGCCTCGGCGTCATCTCTGCCATCGGCGACATACCACCATACGACATGACACGAAACATTTACAAGTAAGCAAATCCAAATAGCACCCGAGTTCTAATTGGAATTTTGCGTGATTCTCCTTCAAAAAAATGCATCTGTACTCCAGATGAGCCATGACTTCCTATGATTTTTGGCGATAGGCAGTCACCCTTAATCCCCTTGTTGCAAGGGGCTGTCCGCCGCAAGTCCTCTACCAAATCGTCGACTCTGGTTGTGGGTGGAGGACCTTGGCTATACCAGCTGGTCAAAGTGGTCAAGCACGAGAGAAGCTTCAAGCAGGCAAGCACAAGCACTGTCCGCGGCCCGACCACCGCAGACCGACCAGGAAGAAGAAGGGACGAAGATTCCCTTAATCCAGGGGCAAAAGGTCATTCTCTCCCCCTAATAATACCACTCCCTGACCTGCACCAGTCCTTCCCTCCCCTTCCAGTCCAGTTCCGGGCCTCCAACCACTCGCGTCCGCGGCTCAAAAGCTAAGCTCTGAGCTAAACCCCGCGGACGAGGAAAAGTTCTCCGTTTCCTTTCACTTTCCCCAGCGCCCCGAATCAGCTCCAGAAATCACCCCACGGTTCACCCCCCACCTCGCTCCGGATCCCCAGGCGGCACGGCCTCCCCGTCCCCCGGCCCGGTCAGCGGGTTGCATGGTGCCCGGCCGCCGCTTGTGAGCCCGATGCATTGGCCTCGACAGAGGCGCGCGCCCGCCTCGCGGTCGTGCCGCACCTAGGTGAAACCGTCCGTCCACCGGCCCTTCCCCCTCCCTCTGTGATCCCGTGCGCTTTATTTCGCTCCTGATTCCTGAGGTCAGGGTGCTTCGATCTGATCTGAGTGCTTCGGTCAACGCTCCGGTCGTGGTCAACCGGGCAGCCGGGAGATGCGGTGTAAAGGCGGAAGCATCTCTCCCGCGTCACTGGCTTGCGGGTATGGGCTTTTCCTCGAAATTATCGGGACTGTTATGGGTGTTTGATACTTTTGTGTTGGCGTCGGGACTTTGGGTGTTTTGGTGTTCTCTGTGCTGGTGCCGGCACATGGGGTCGGCTGGGTTGGCCCTACGATCGCGCGGATTGGGTCTTTGTGAGGCCTTTCTCGTGCAGGGCTTGTGTGCTTATCGTAGGGGAAATCACTGCAAGCAGTGCAGTACTTATGAAATATACCTGCAGATAGGTATGCGGAGATCGGAGGCCATGAAAATTTTAGGGTTAACTATGTGTTTCAGTGTTTGGTGAGCTATGGGACTAGGGAGGGTCCTATCTATGAGTTGGATTTTCCCGGTTTTAGGAGCTCTCGCCCTCTGACAACACAGGGATGAGAAAAGTTGCTTGTTACTTGCTTTTTGACAGCATCCACCTGCTGGGAATGTAGCAAGGTCTGGGTTGGTTATGTTATGATGGTCTGTCCAACTGAATCGTGCAGTAGGGCTGTAGTGGGCTACTGTTTGGAATTTGGATCGGAAATAGCAATACAACTCTTTTGTTCACCATTCCAGTAACTGTGCCTCTTTTTTGCTCGGAAAGAGCTGAAAAGGTTTACCTTGCTTTTTGTTAATCTTATTTATGCTTTGTTGGCGGTTGTTGTGTGTCAAGTTGAGAGCTTATTTGTTGGTTACTTCAAGATTGGGTTTTGTTAGGGTGGACCGGTCGGTGGGGTTACAGTAACCTTCTGTTTGTTCAAAATGGAAGTCCCATTCTCTCTCAAATGTTCTGTTTCTACCTTATGTTGAACGTGTGCAAAACCGGCAGAAAATGGGTGTTCATTCTAGTTGTAGTCATAGAGGGGTCTACAGAACTCTAGTTAGTTTGTAATTTTACATAACACCGTGTTTTGTGGCCAAAAGGTATTGCAAACTTACCTGAATGGGCTATAAACATGTTACGTTCTGCAATTCCAGCCATGACATCTGTTTTGTGAAATTTTCTGTGTTGTGATTTGAATTTGGATTTGTGACCTTGGAGGTTCATGCCCCGTTGGAACTTCACCTAGTCAATAAAAAGGCGGTTTACAGCTCTGTTCTAAAACAATTGCATTTCACATTTTATGGATGTTTGTTCATATATGGAAGACTGCTGGTTACAGCTATGCTACTTTTCTTGACTTAACTTCATGATATATGAACAGCGAATGCTCGAGCAGATACTCAAGGAAGCTCAACTTACGATGGATTTGCCTGCTGAAATATGAAATTCTGAAAAACTACAGAACTCATTATTGCTCCAGAACCCACAAACAGACCACCAAAGTACATGATATCTGTCTTCTTTGCCGAATATTGATGGACTTATAGTTTGATTTTTAGCATAAAAGTATTTGTTTGGTAATTACCAAGTGTTCTGAAAACCCAGTTGATTTTCTTTTTGAGGAAGGAGAGCCCAGCTGATGATACCCCATATAGCTCTGTTACTGCCTCAATTCAGATTGCATGCAAAAATTATTTACAATTTTAGATTTCCCTAAGCAATTCAATACTTCTACCTTCTGAGCTTTTACCTAACTTTTCAGTGTTTCTAGTTTGTTATTGCCTGTTTTATGGAGTGAGTCTGTGTTTATGAAGTCTTGTTATGTGCTTTTAAAGGTACTTAAAATGTGATGTTTTAAACTAGGGTCTTAATGATTTATAGGATAAACCTTTGCCGCTTGCAGGTAGGTTTCTGGCACTGAACAGTTCGTGTCAGAAAATTTTGACATTCATTTTGACCTTGTCAAAATACTTTGAACTTCTCTTAACTAAGTGTGTTTACATCCATATACTAGTGCTAAAGGATGTGGCTGTTACTTCAATAATATTCAACCAAATTATCATAAAGTTGATAGAGAGCTGCAATTGTATCACTATAATGTGCAACTTAGTGTTGATCATGATCACTAACATTTTTCATGGCATGCCCTAGGTGGGTCTCTTTTTATTTGATCGGAAAGTACTAAGATACTTCAGGAAGGGCCGGTCATAATTGGAGGAAGAAAAATGATCAGAAGACTGTCAAGGAAGCCCATGAAAGGTTGAAGGCAAGTAATTTTGGTTCTCAATATCTTTGTTTCTAATGATCCATTTCAGTGCTGGTTAACCATTATTTTTCAATGGTAACCTGAGTATAAAACTGAATATTGTTCATAATGACAGTCTGGAAGTATTGATGTGCTTCACTGTTACTATGCCCATGGGCAAGAGAATATAAACTTCCAAAGGAGGACTTACTGGATGTTGGAAGAGTAAGTTGATTGTTATTGCCTGTTGTGTTATTATAAGCGTTTATTTTGACGAATTGAACCCAAAATCTGAGCAACCTTTCTCTTTTATTTGCAGGATTATATGCACATTGTACTTGTGCATTATCTTGAAGACAAAAGGTAACACTGATTAGTGCACTCTTTTTATTGTACTTAGCATGGCTCTTTTTCTGGGAAGACTGTTATTTCATTGCCTAGTATGTAGAGCGAAGTGCCTTGCTAGCATATTTTTGGACATGTTCTTTTTTTTTCCTGTTTCACTGCTAAATGGCAAAAGCACCAATTATTACTTTTACACTGTTAGCTACATGAGCAAATATAGATGTAAAAATGTACCATATTGAAAAAGATATCTTTAGGGTCTATATGAAGATCCTATGGTGGTCTTATAAATTTATTACTACTGATGAACAGTCAGAGATAGTTCTGATGAACAGACTGATCACATACTTACTGAGCTATATGTGTTTGCTTCTTTGCAAACATATTTACATACATAGCTCACAAAAATCAATGTCTTTGTTCATTATTGTCACATGGATAATGGATGTTATAGGTTTTACTGCATTGCAAATTTGCTTGCTCGTTTGTACTGATTTTTGCATTCCAGAGAGTAAATGTTTGGGGCTTTGAGCACACCAATTTCAATATTCTTGACCTTTTAAAGATGGCAATTTAGAAAAAGAAGTCAGTGCTGGTTTCAAAAGATGATAAGTCTGTTGCAGATAGTGGTGCTATACAAACTATTTCAACTCTTATAACTAGATAGCCATGTTTTAAAAACTGAAGACGCTGTGGGGCTTAACGCTAGCCTATGGTTTAGAGTTTAGGAAGTTTTAGCGGATTAAACGTTTTTTTTTTAAAACTTTGTGGTGTTGAGACAAAATTCAAGCCTGAAAAAGAAGATCAAGGCCGATGTCAAGAAGATGTATAAATATAGTAGCCGAAATGCTGAATAATAGAAGTTCCTGCAGCAATAGAAAGTGGTATCTTTGTGAAAAAAAGAAGTTCCAGGGGCTAGAATGTAAGAAATCAGTAAAGGAAAATCATAGAAAGAAAATTTACAGATTAAACGAGCTGCTTTCGTTTTACCACCGTTTTTGACCCGATTTAGATGCTTAATCGCCAGCGCGATTAAACGAGCTAAGCGCGCCCAGCGACTGTGATTTTACCACCTAAACGCAACACTTGGCCAAAGTTTAGAGTTTAAATGAGATTGGAACGAAGTTTAATAACATTTTTTAAAAACATGATAAACAAGAACCCGCTATGTTTCAAAGTACTTCATGGAGGTCAATGTTATAAGCTTTTAGCTTTCTTGATAGTGAAACAAAAGTTGATTCAGGTTTTATTTCAGCACTGGCTTGCTTTTCATATATATATTCTCAAGTTTGATTTTAAGTCCTGTTTCTTGTTTTAAATGTTGAAGAAAAGGATTGGCAGGTTCTGTCAGAATAGAAGTTCTGCATCATATTTTGCTCTTGCAAAAAGAAGTGCGCATACAATCCCTTTTTGTTTTGTTTTATTTTTACATTCTGATGATGTGAAAACACTTTCAGGTGTAGAATCATCTAGATGCTGGAAATAACGGTATTCCAAAAGAAACTGCTGTAAGGGTAGTCCTTTTTAAGTCAATTACCTTCATCACAGACTATAGAGGGAGATAGCTCACTTAGTGGACAGGCCTCAGAGTATGAAGAGGCAGAATCAGGTAGGAAGTTTTGGCTTTTGGTCTTTGAAATGGCAAATAAAAAGTACCATGCGGCTAAAATAGTTTTACTGATACATATTCCAATTATGCACAGAATATCTAAAGCAAAAAATTCGTGCAGCAGATATTTATCCAGGAGCGGATACGACTCTTTCGGATGCAGCAGCATGAAAATGGAACTGGACCCGTGATAGGTTCTTCTGTCTTCAGCTCTTACACACCTGCTTCAGTCCGTGGGTAATGACCACTTGAACTTGCTTCTATGTTCTTTGAACCTTTTTGCGATGATTGTAATCCCTTTCTTTGCCACAAAACTGCAGGTAGTTACCAGGGGCTGCCTGCCACACAAAATACAAGCTTCTATCCTGTTAACCAACACAATTCTCCTCTCATTCTTAATGGTTCAAGTGCCATGCTTGGAACAAATGGGCAGTGCAAATCACGCTGATCTTCCATCGTGGAATTCTGTGATAGAACTGGATGATGAGCCTGTTGAAATGCCTCATCTCCAGTTTCCTGTTCCTCTGATCAAGGTGCTACAACAGAAGGCCTTGGAGTTGATTACTTTAACATTTGATGAAGTATATTCTGATGGCCTCAGTCTAAAAAGATGTTGGTGATGCAGGAATTCATGGAGAGACATATTTGCAGGTATGTTGGTCTATCATTCGGACATTAATACTTATGGAGTTCTTAGTATCTATGATTCGATAAACTAGCATAGGATATCCTTAGTCACAAGCTCATATAAGGAAAAATGTATAAATGTGTTTCCATGTAGCTGATATATTTGTTGTTTGCCTCCTTCACCAATAAGGAAATGAAAGAAAAATCTGTCATCATCAATGATTTGTGAATTCAACTGTATATGTACGTGCATGTACAAATGCTTTTTGTGATGTCTATCTTTTTAAACTGTCTATTTATGGTTGAAGAAGATGGACTTTAACTGTATGCTGTACATCCACTCTACCAGCTGTAACTAGTGCATTGTTGGTTTAAATTAATTATATCCAATTTTCATAAACCATAGTCATTATAAATTTAATTCATACATTTCTATCTGTTTTTTATGCCATAATGGTCATTGGAATCTGTATAATTATTATGGCATTACATTGTTTAGTTAAGTATTCTTCCGCTCCAAAATTATAGTTCACTTTTGGCTTTTCTAGATACGTTCTTTTGCTATGCATCTAGTTATAGACTATGTGTCTAGATGCATAGTAAATGAAATGCATCTAGAAAAGCCAAAACGACTACAATTTGGAAATGTTCAACACAGAGGAAGTACTTCTTGACAGAGAAAAATTTTCCTTCGCTCAATAAAGAAATAGTGAGAATTTATTAGTATGCATAAGCAGCCAATACTGTACTTAACTGTTCTCTCTCAGTTCCTAGTTTTTTTTTAGACATTTAACTGAAGCTTTTTGTATTTCAGTTTTCTAGTGCTACTGGTGATTTGTCTGCAACAGGGAACAGCTTCCCACTACAAAATGATGGTTCTCCGGAGGCAGCCATTGGTTATCCATTTTGAAGACTCAGTCATCTAATCTATCTGATATCCTAAAGACAGCTTAAAGAAAACTGACAGTTTTACAAGATGGATGAGCAAAGAGCCTTGAAGTGGAAAGATTCTCAAATTCACTCTAGTTCTGGGGATTCTGGAGCACTGAAGAAGCAAATAATATCCTCGAAACATCAAGCCGTGAGCCGCTGGATCATTTTACTCTCTTTCCCCGATGCTCTCACAGGACCAGCTCTTTAGTATAGTCGACTTTTGTCCAAACTGGACATATGTGGGGTTCAAAGACTAAGGTACGTGAGAAGTTCACATTCATAATTTTTCTCTAAGCTTCAAGCAATGTTTTTTTTATAAGGCTCTGTTCTGATGTTTCAACTTTAACTTTATTTTTGCACATATTCTCGCCACAAAATTTTACATGCTATACAGATTTTTAGTTGCTGGTAACATCCTGAATGACAGTCAAATCACCGAGATGCAAGTGGTCATGTAATGTTTGGAGAGGGAAGTTCCAGCAAAAGATTTTACCAGATGTACTCTCATCTGTTATTCACCCCAGCAAACCTGGTCGAGGTACCTTTTTATATTACCTGCTCCAACAGGTTGGCCTGCAGTGAAGCGGAGTTTTGGTTCGACCAACTGTCTCCCAACATGGATAACTCCTAGTCCACATGGTGAAACAAACAAAGTTTATTTATTTCAGATAAGCCTTGATAAGTTGTTGTCCCTTGGACCAGATGAGTACCAGGCAACTATATCTAACCCCAGCCTGGAGATGATTGACCCAAGCAAAGAAGATAAATTCACTGATGGCGAGCAATGATGAGTGGTCCAACTTGCTAAAGTTAGCTGATAATGAACCTTCTACTGCTGATCAGCAGGATCAGTTCAAAGAAAACTCGACGGGCGAAAATTGCATGTCTGGCTTCTAAACAAAGTTGGTATGGGTGGCAAGGGACAGTGTGTTAATGATGATGAAGGGCAGGGCGTGCTTCACTTAAGCTGCCCTTGGATATGATTGGGCTATAAGGCCGACACTTGCTGCTGGCGTGAATATTAATTTCAGAGATGTTCATGGGTGGACTGCACTCCATTGGGCGCTTTTTGTGGCGGTAAGTTAATAGGTGACATGTTATTCATTTGTCTTTTCTGCTTCACATATTGATCATTTGGTATATAACTTGTGATGCAGAGAGCGGACTGTAGTTGCGCTTATTGCACTGGAGCAGCTCCTGGAGCTTTGACCCCTCCTGATTTCCCTGGAAGTACACCAGCAGATCTTGCATCAGCTAATGGTCAAGGGAATATCTGGTTTCTTGGCAGAGTCTTCTCTGACCAGTCATCTTCAGAGCCCTCAATCTGAAGGAAGCTAATATGGCTCAAATATCTGTGGTCTACCTGGTATTGGAGATGTTACTGAGAGATTCACTTCAGCCTCCAAGCGAGACGGTCGTTGGAGTCCTGTTCGAAATGCTGCTCAAGCTGCTGCACAGATATATCAAGAGTTTTCAGGGTGCAATCCTTCCAGAGAAAGCAAGCGGCTCAATATATGAGGTTGATAAGGTGGAATGTCTGATGAGCGGGCCCTCTCATCCCTTTTCTGTCAAGCCACCCAAGTCAGGGCAGCTTGATCCTCTGCATTCTGCTGCAACTTCGCATACAGAATAAGTTCAGAGGATGGAAGGGGAGAAAGGAATTTCTTCTTATTAGGCAGCAATTGTGAAGATCCAGGTATGTAAATGTAATTGTAGCCTTGTGCTATTTGAGAATAATGTGCGTATCCTCAAATATCATTATCCTTTAAATGGAAAACTCTTTTTTTTTTTTTTTTTTTTTTTTTTTTTTTGTGGGAAAGACTTGGAACTTTGTTGTCTGTTTGCCACTTAGTATTGATGTAAATTTCCTAATGCAAAGGTGCTCACCTGCTAACTCAACTTTTTTTTTGCTATTAACGGCTAATTGGCAGTATGGCAACATGGCGGGATAGTGTTTACTTTAGTATATTGCTGCACTGTGTATTTGTCTGTATTGTAGTGTGCACTTTGTGCTATTTGAGAATGTTAAGCGCGTATTTTTTTTTTTAAATTGCCTGCTAAGCAGTTCGTCCTTTAATTGAGCTTTTTTTTTTTTTTTTTTTTTTCGTTTGATGGTTCATAGGCTCATGTGCGAGGTCACCAAGTGAGGAAGCATTATCGGAAAAATAGTTTGGTCTGTTGGGATTGTGGAGAAAGTTATATTGGGTTTGTGGAGGCGGGGGCTGGGTTGCGGGTTTTTGTTTGCCAGAAGTAGTGGAGAGCAGTGGCGGCGAAACAAGAAGTTCAATCCAAGATAAGCCTTTGCAGGGATGATTATGATTTTCTGCAAGAAGGCGAAAACAGACTGAAGATCCGCTCCAAGCTCTTGCGAGGAGTGAAGTCCATGGCTCAATACCGGGGAAGCAAGAGATCAGTACCAGAGATTTTGACTGTCGTGTCAAAATGCAGGGAGTCTCAGGTCTCAGATCACCCCTGGTTTATTCTTGGAAATCCTTTAACTAAATTTGACCATGAACTATTTTCCTTCCTGTCGATTTCTAATCCAAATGAGAGGTGAATACCATACTGAAACACTGATTACCGTTTTTGGCTGGCAGTATGACGGGCAAGAAAAGAAAAAATGCTGGAGTCAGCAGAGATGGACTTAATGAGTGAATTCAAGGAATTGTGGGATGACGATACACCTGTCCCTGGTTATTTTTAGTGTTCAAAACCTAAATTCGTTGATTTCTCTTGTAGATTGCCCTGCTGTCTGATGACCCAAAAAATAGCGTTGCTGGAGCATGACCTGACATGCTTGGATTTGAACTTGGTCACTTAGGTGTGGTATTTCTTTTGCCTTATGTACAGTAGAATGTTATCTACATTTGAAGGATCCTTGTATTTACTGTGTGAAATCGATTGGCAAAGAGTTTGTCATTAGAGATCTTATCAGTTGACTTAACGTTTGCATGTGTCGCGCGCAGTGTAGCATTTAGGAATTTGAGATGCTTTACACGGTTCATGGCCTCAGTCATAGGCGTTACCAAATCAAGGGGACAACTTGTGACGGCTTTGTCTGCATGACGCCACGGGGGTGGTCTCTCATACGATATGCGGGGCGCGTGAGTCTTCACGGTTCTTAGCCACTGCTTCCTAGCTGTCCATGGACAACTTTTTTTTTTTTTTTTTTTTTTTTTTTTTGACAAGAAGCAACAAATAATATACATTAGCGGCAAATAGCCGCAATGAGGTACAATGGCAAAGCTCATAAGGAGCCCGAATGCAGGCGCATTTGACAACAACGGCATGGCTAGAATTGAACAAGGATTGGAAAGGGCTGTGGCCCAACTTTTGTTCTGGGGGCAGTTTCTTTGCTAGCAGATGAGCCATAATATTTTGCTTCGTCCGCTTAATAAATGCTGTGCGGCCATTCCATGGACAGCTATTGAAGAATCGACTGCGTGGAGCCTTGATCTTCAATCGAGGGTCCTATCCGCGCGTCCACGATGATAGGTTGATAAACGTTTGACTACGGGGAAGAAGACGTTGGTGCCTTCAAATTTTGCTTAGGATATCTCGCTGCTAGAGCAAGAGCGCGTGCCTCACCATGCTACGTGAGTCAGTAGTTGCCAAGTTGAGCCCGGATGTCAACGTGGTATTGCTGATGAGTATCAACAATGTGAATTCAAGCCCGCCATCGATGGAACTCGCAAGGTATTGTGCGGGATTGCCGATGCATCCAGTGTAGCACTCTGCAGTGCGATCGGCGGTCAGAACGCGGCGTGGGCGTATCGTCGCGCATCGCCCGATGTCGCATACGCGCATTCTGATTATATTCATCATACTGCTTCGCCACATCGGGGAACACGCACGCAAAAGAGGGGACAAATTGCAAGTAGATTCGCAATCTTAGTTGGAGAGTTAACTCCTTGTGGATCATCCTATGGGCCCGTGTCAATTTGCTTAGTGAGGGTGTTAGAGCCACGCTCTTGATGTCGCCTACGACATGATGAAGTACCGCAAAGACCAGTCCATTTGTCCCGAATCTCAAATCGTTTTGCTTGCTCGATACACGGAAGAGTGGTGAGCATCTTCCATAAAAGCATGCCTCCAAAGTAGCGAGGGCGTGATAATGCATTGGAGAGCTTCTTGAATTCCTTCTTGTTAGCTGGGAAGCATAGTTGACTTTCGAGCGTGGATTAGCGGAGAGCGGGTCGCTCTTGGAAAATCACAATGGAAAAAGGTGAGAGTCGCTTCTCCTCCAAAACCACGATTGTGCACAATTTTTATCAATATGGATTGAAAGTTTCTACACGTTGGCCTCGTCGGGAGAGCATTCACGATGAGCCTCCAAGCGAAGGTCTTGATGTTTTGGAGGAATAAGCTTGGATTTCCAGTATTACGCGACATGATCGACATGGCACCGCCCATGATGCTTCGGGTCCACGGGAGGGAAGGCTCACCCGCACTTGCTTATTTAAGAATGACGAAAGCATCGTTTTGGTTGTACAACAACCTTTCTTGATTGGACCCATCTCGATGATATCATTTAGAGTCGAAGGAATGGTGAATGTATTTTTAATGGTAGGCTGGCTGGGCTGTAGCATCAAAAATTTCATCTATCAAGGTCGTGTTCGGAAGGGCTATTAGGAAGTTTTAGGTGCGAGATGGTGTCGGGGAGCTTTTGGAGAAGCGTAGAGCGGTAGGTTTATATAATTGTAAATATTTTCCCAAAAGCGGAACACCATGAGGGACAAATGCTTGAATTTCCTTTATGGATGCGAGGCCGATTGCAATTTTGTGACTAGAAGGTTTTTAACTTTTAACAATGGAAGACGAAGGAAAGCATTAGAACCCACATCTATTTTCCCAAGCGGTGTTTAGGAGGAGGCTTTTTTATTGACAAGGTGCATGTCTCTTATGCCGAGGCCCCTCCTTTCTTCTTTTGGTGCCAGGGATGTCCCTCTCCTACTGAAATGAAAGAGGAGGAAGGGGTTGCCTTCTTAACCAGCTCGACCACCGAGAGGAATCTGCAATGATGGAGGGTTATCTTTGCTCATGAATTTTTTAGAAAAAAGAATGGTGGTCATGTAGTAGATAGGAATAGAAGCGAGATGTGTAAAGTCTTCACTGCATGGTTAAGTTTTTAACTTTAGGGTTGTCAATTTGGCTTTTAAATTTGTTAATGACAAAGTGGCAGAGCCTTATTTTTGTGCATGGTTGAAAAATCGAGGGTGACGGCGTAAATTGAGTTTTGCGTAAAAGGTCACGCACGAACACACTTTTTACTTGGTTTTGGCTGCCTTGGTCAACCTTTATCAATAATAGAATGGCCGATTTAGCTAGGTTCTGGAAGTCCGACCCTCGGTGCCGCTGTAAAAGTCTTGTAAGGCATTCTTTATTTTGGTGTCCATGGACAACTTGGGCGTGTGGCTGCCGTACCGCACAGCCTGTACTAGTCCGGGCGGCCGAGATCCGGGATCTAACCACGTGGTCCGGCAAAGATCCATTAATCAAAGGAACTAAATTGATGCCTAATTATCTTGTCTATCTTGTGGCTAAGGAACTATCATTAACACTCAATGTAGTATAAAACTCACAAATTATTGTAGTAGGTAAGTTTCACTTCTTTCTACCATTTATACCTTCCATAATTTAATTATTCATACATTCATGATAGTTCTAGGTCGAGATCTAGATGGTGAATTTGTTCATTATAGTATATCAATAAATTATCCGACCATGTGTTAAGCTACGTTAGTGTGTACTTTTTATTGACCCCAAAGTCACTTGTGAGTTGACTGAAGGGCAAAAACATTCCCTTGTATTCACTTTAGGTTTTGAAATGAATATTTAGGACCACAAACAAACTTCAATGAAAAAGGTCCTATGCTAGAGTTGTGGATATGTCGTAAAAACATTTTGCTTTTTAGTTGTTTCTTCCATCCAATGTCGCTTTCAATCTTATCAATTCCAAAAGGAGATGAAGTCAAACAATAATTTTTTGGATAAAGAAATAAAAAAATTTATCAACTACACCCAGGCTGTTTCGAGATCTATAAATTTGATTTTTGTCAATTTCTCCAACCTTAGGTAGTTTCAGCAAAGTTTGAATTTCAAATGTGTGTATTTAAAACCAAATTTTGGGACTATAGATTCTTTCAAATGAAAATGTTTATAAATTATAATGTTTTAGATTTCTTTCGAGATCTATAAATTTGGTTTTGGTCATTTCTCCATTTGAGGTCATTAAAACAAAATATGAGAACTTTCTAATAGAATTTATAGAATTTAAATGTTTTCAAGTGAAAAACCTATCGCTACAAAGTTGTGGATCCGTTCGAGGATATGCAACTTAGATATAAAGTTTCTCTTCATCCAACCGTAGTTGAAAAGCGATAAATTTTACTATTTCTAGAGTTGTTTGTAAACTAGAAATTGATTGTGGAGGCGGTAGCTCGAGAACTATTTTAGAGGTGTATTTTAATTAAAATGTCTCTAGTAAAATGCATCTGTTGTTGAAAATCATTGTGTAGTAGTGAATGAAACGTTTTTCTCAAAAATGAAAAATTTGTTGAAGGACATCGTGTTAAAATGCATAATATGTTGGTGGACGAGAAGCGTACAAAATTGTGTGCATCCTTTAGTAACACCACGCCTATTATCTTATTCACTTCTCGTATTTAAGAAAAGCGGGAGAAATGACTTCTTTTTTTTTCCTTTGTCTTCAACCTTGCTATTCACCTTCTCACCATTTCTAACTTCCATTTAATACCTAACCCAACTTTCCTTGCCCAAACCACTCCCTTCCAAAAAACCCCCACACTTGGGCAACACACAACAAATTTGGATTTTTAGTTATATAATTAAAATCAACAATTTTAGTCCATATGGCATTATTATTAAGTTGGTATCTAAAGATCCGGGCACTCAAGAGAGCTAGATTTAGGTGCGTTTGATTGAGTTGTGGCTTTGGAAAAGTTGTCGTGAACGTGGGCTATGAAAAGCAGCGGTGAAAAGCACTTGTGAAAACGAAAGGTCATTTGATTAGAGGTGTTGTCAAACTTTAGACTTCTAAGAAATACGTATGATGTCCACGAATGCACGAGGCGTGTTTATATGCTCGTATCAAAGTAGTTTGTTCATTGATTAACATGAAATGACTATTTAAGCAAGGGAAAAGTATTTGGCTACATCGCCAATCTTTCCATCCATCTACAATGAGCAAATAAATAA